>JAYDYC010000012.1:600000-1165205 GCA_037043255.1 Diadegma fenestrale
AGCATCGTCGCGTCTTCGGCTACTATGAACTACTTGCCCGCACCCGAATATCTTTTTCTTGCGGTTAGCGGCCTCAGCCGTGGGAAAGCGCTTGTTGGGGTTGTTTATAGACCGCCCAAGATCGCTTGGTCCGACAGTATCGAGTCACTCCTAGCTTCGACTGCCCAAGATTACGCCTCTAAGATTATTATGGGTGACTGGAACGCCAACTTCTGCACAACAAACCCCGACAGTACCTATCTCCGTCGAATTTTCAACTGCTTCAACCTCGATATTGTCCCATTTGAGCCTACGTATCACACCGCCACTTCCTCCACCTGGCTCGACCTCGGCATTGTTGACTCTATTGAGAAAGTCTCCGAACTGGAGCAAGTCTCGCTACCGTTTGCTGCTGGACATGACCTTATAGGTTTCATGTACAACTTCGCTCGGCCACTAACGACTCCCGTGCGTAACTCTGTTCGTCGCAACTGGAGCGCCCTGCGCGACCCGAATTTTGCTGAGATCCTAGTCTCGCATGATTGGTCCTCTGCTATCAGCGCAACGGAACCGGACGACAAAGTTGTTGAATTTAACACAGCTCTTGAAAAATTTCTAGACATACACGCCCCATTCCGACCAATCACCATCCGTCGCCCGGCGGCCCCCTGGATGACCCCGACACTTCGTGCGTTAATATCTCAGCGCAATCGTACTCGAGCAAAATGGCGGCGCACGAAAAACGCTCAGATTTACTCAGACTATAAGGCCCTGAGGCAACGCACGCAGCTTCTTCTCTCTCGCACTAGAACGGACTATTATGCTCAACGTCTCGCTGTCTCCACCGACCTGAAATATCTCTGGCCGGAACTCCGGCGACTAGGTATAGTCTCCAACAAACAGCGTGCGGAAATAGCTTTTACTCCAGACGAGCTGAACGCGTATTTCGGCTCGGTCTACAATGCTGCAACCTCTGCCCTACCTGTCGCTCTACAAACAACGCGGGAATTCGACGAGACACAGTTTTTCTTCGCCCACGTTACCTCCGAGACTCTTTTGCGCCATATCTCCCTAGCTGAGTCGCATGTCTGTGGCCCTGACAATTTCCCGAGCTTTTTGCTCAAGCACTGCACCACTCCGCTATTCCATCTCATCCTGGATATTTTTAACTCCTCGCTCATGCTCTCTATATTCCCTTCTCCGTGGAAAAAGTCCTTTATCGCTCCTATTCCAAAGATACGGAATCCCTCCGCTCCATCAGACTTCCGACCGATCTCCTTGCTCTGTGTACTCTCGAAAATACTCGAGAGAATTGTACTTGCAGATCTCACACGTCATTTGCAACGCGCGGCCCTTATTGACCCCCACCAATTTGGATTTGTGGCAGGCGGTTCCACGCAGGCCGCTTTGATAAAAGTTCTCGATGCTGTTCGTCTAGCGATCGACCGTCGAGAAGTTACTATACTAGTCTTATTTGATTTCTCAAAAGCGTTCGATACCGTCGACCACTCTAAGCTTATTGAGAAATTGGCACGGCTGAATCTTTCTCGCTCTACGTTGCAGTGGTTCTGGTCGTACCTCACCGGTCGCAGTCAAGCTGTTCGCACATCTCGGGGCGTCTCCAGCTGGTTACCCGTCACGTCCGGCGTCCCTCAAGGGTCGGTACTTGGCCCAGCGCTTTTCTCTCTTTTCGCTGCTGACCTCAACGATGTGGTAAAGAACTGCAGCATCGTTAAATACGCTGACGACCTGCAGATATTCGCGCATTGCCCTGCTGAGCGCATCGCTGAATGTGTGGGTCTTGTCAATGAGGACGTGAGTCGCATCTCCGACTGGGCGGACTTGAACTTACTCCGACTTAACCCCGCTAAGACGCAGGCCATGATACTCGGGTCTGCCCGTATCGTGAACAGAATAGAGCATTTCGCCCTCCCTCAAGTTAGAGTGCGCAACGAGTACATCGCCTATGTCAACGCCACGAAAAATCTCGGTGTGTTCATCACTCCGTCGCTTAATTGGCGCGAGCAGGTCACCTCCATCTGCCAAAGAGTGTTCAAAACGCTATATCAGCTCAAGGCAAACGGCCCAGCCCTCACTCCGGACCTCCGCCGCTTACTCGTTGCTGCCCTTATCTTTCCAATCTTCGATTACTGTTCCCTCCTACTCCTCGACATTACTGGGGTGGAAAATACGCGCCTCCAACGTGCCCTCAACGCGTGCGTACGGTTCGTCTTCAACGTCCGTAAACACGAGCACATCACGCCATTCTTCGAGAGGCTGAAGTGGCTCAAGGTCGAGCAACGTCGCAATTATTTCCTGGGTACCTTAGTATTTAGGACACTTAAACTTCGTGTCCCTCCCTTTCTTGCGGCGCAACTTGTCCGCCGTCCTGGAGCATCGGTCGCCACCCGTGCGTCGTCTAGTGATCTCACTATTCCTCCCGCGCGCACGACTGGTTACCAAAAATCGGTGGTTGTCTCTGCCACCCGACTGTGGAACTCGCTCCCGCCGTCTATGCGGGACTTGCCCTCCGTCGCGCTGTTCAATCGCTCGCTTTTTGACCATCTACGTGCTACCTAGCAGCACCTCTCTCTACGGGGCACGCTCGCGCTTTTTCACAATACTACCGTCACTTTAATATTTTACATTTTTACTGTCTAGAATTGTGCCTATCTACTTTTCTGTTAATTAGCTTTCTTTGTCACTTCTCCCAGACCTTCTTCTCTTTATATCTATTCTTTCTCCGGAATCAAGCCCTCTGCTCCACGGCTTCTAGCCTTAAGTTAGTTTTAAGTTAGTTTTAAGATTAGATTAAGTTTAACATTAAGATCTTGTGAATAACGAAACCACTCTCTCTTTTGTACTTACGGGTTGCTACCCTAGCACAATAATAAACGTATTATCTATCTATCTATCTATCTTTTGTCAATTATTCCCGTTTTGTCACCAATTCTTCGTTTTTCTTTGAAATTTCGGGTTTTTAACCGATAATTAAATAACTTTTTGCCCTTTTCATCCCCTAGCATAATTTTGGTCAAGTTGTTGCGCCCGCATAGCAACCAATTCCATAAAACTATCATATTATAATCAGCGACAGGAAGTCGTGCACGTGCCGTTCAAAAACGCATCCCTCAGCAAGTCTCGTGGACTTTGCTCCAACTTCGAGGCCAAACCAAAAACGCTGACAATTAAACTCAGCACTCGACCGTCGCGATGCACCTGTACAATAACCTCAAGGCATCGAACGATCGACTGCCCACCACCATTAATTACCACCTCCAATTAATACCACCTCCACAATCATTCGAAAACCCCTAGTTCATAAAAAGGGAACGCAACGCCCAAATCAGGCACTCTGCGATCAGATACCGAATTATCAAATCATTAATTACACCGATTGGTCTTGAGGCATTTAACACTCAATTGTAACGAACTTATCCACAATAAACCTTAGTAGTTAAAACTGAAAGTATTGAGTTGGAGTTTAACTCAATCTTGGCAATATCCCGAATAAACCGGTCCCAAGCAAACTCGCCCCCACGTGACGGTTTGCACGGGCACAACATTGGTGGCAGCGGTGGGATTGCCACAACTCAAGAACTCGACTACAACTCTGAGGTGAAAAGGAAGTTTCACACAACGCCAAAAGAAGGACGACATCAGCCAAGTATCCGGAAAAGGTCGACAAGGACAACGGGCGCCCAAAGCTGTTCAAAATCGACACCCGGAGAACGACAACCGTCAACCCAAAGAGCGGACCAATCAGCCAAGCAGATTCACCAAATTCGAGGGGAAGCCAGCTAGCGGATCAACCAGCAGCAGCAACAGCAGCAGCATGCAGATCTACCAGACCATCTTACTGTAAGTGACGGAACAATTTCATTTGTAACCCGCCAAAACCAGTCGCGAAAATAGCGAACCAAACACCTACGCATGTCCAACGACGAGCTCGTAAATCGTCTAAGATTACCGGGCGTACGTACAATATCACGATCCCTAGACTCGTTTTTCAATCGTAATCTTACTTTTACGCGTCCCCCAAAAATAGAATATTCCCCGTCAGTCAAAAATATCAAGCGCAGTCAAAGCACAGACACCCTAAACCAGTCTCTTGATTCCGAAGAATCCTTTCGAGACGCGGAAGAAACCGAAAGTTTCAACCAAACCAATTTGCCAGACCTATCTCTGTCTATTATCCCACATAACGTCACTATGCCGGACCAATCTGTACTCGAAATCGACCCACCCGCAGGTGGTGCTGGTGCCTCAAATAACGATCCCGCTAACGTGCCCTCTCCCCCAAGGAGATTAAGAGGCATGCCTTTAAACGAGGCACGAGCTTTAATTCCCGTTTTCGACGGAGAAAATCCTAGACGCGCAAAAAGTTTACTTGACGCGTACGAAATAGCTCATAGTTTAGTAGACGAATGTGACAGACCAATCCTTTTAAAACTCGTACTTGCGACAAAACTGACAGACGACGCACGGGAAGACGTCCGTTATAAAAAAATAGAAACATTCAAACAATTCCAACAACACTTAACGGAACGATATGGGACAAAACGAACCGTAGAAGCTCTACAAGTAGAGATGCACACGTGCAGACAAAATCACAATGAAAGCATAGCCGATTTTGGAAAAAGATTGCAAATTCTTACAATGGAACTAGTAGAAGCAAGTATAGAATCCGAATCTTCACCAGTGGAAAAACTCGCGGTAGAACGTTACGTAAGAAAGCTAGCGTTATCCAATTTCGAACGAGGACTCAAAAAGGAATATCAAATTCTCGTCAAAGCTAAAGGGTACCCAGATTTAACCGCGGCAACAAAAGGGGCCCAAAATGAAGAAACGGTCTTGAAAGGCTACGAATCTGTATCAAAACAGACGCACCCCGAGAGGCGTCAAGAATTTTGCCAAAGGTGCAAAAAACCCGGGCATTCGGCCAAAGACTGCCGAAGCTCGCACCCGTCGAACGGACGAAACAATTTACCCGTTCCCACAGGTAACATAGGAGTAATAACCTGCACCTATTGCAAAAAACCGGGACACCACTGGAAAGATTGTCGCAATAGGCTTAGGCAACGAAATCAGAGCCAAAACGGTTCTGGACAAAGCCAAAACAATTCTCAGCAAGGGAATTCCGGAAGAAATCGTGGAAATTTCCACGGACGAGCCGGAAACAACAACAACAACCGTAACAGCAACAACCGATACAACAACAACCGTAACTACAACCGAAACAACAACGGAAGCAACAACGGAAGCAACAACGGTTCCCGCAACGCGACAGGTGAAACGTCGAACGACCAGAAACCAACAGTTGGGTCATTCACGGTCAGCTCCATCGAGGCCGGCCAAGAATTCACCGTCAGCACCATTGCCGAGCAACGAGCTACAGGTCAGCTCAAAATTAATGGGTCGAACGTAACCCACGCAGGTATCCAAATTCTAGCCATAAATCCCGAGGATTCGGCGAGCGATTTCTACATCGCATCACTCCAGGCTAGGGAGAAGGTTCTCACCCTCAAAGGAGATACAGGGGCACAGTGTTGTTTAATAAAAAGAAGTGCCATCCACCCGGACACCAAGGCGTACAACGAGACGATTGAGCTGAAAGGGGTCGGGGGAAACAAATTCTACGCCATATGCAAAGTAGACCTGGTGTTGGAAACACCAGCAGTAAATATCCGCCATGGATTTTTTGTCATCGACGACTCGATCGGAATCGGCACCGACGGAATCCTAGGAATGGATTTCATCAGGAAGCACAACGTGGACATTTTAGGTGGCCGTTCAATCAAGATGTACGGGCACACCGAACCACTAATCTACGGAGACGGGAAACTGAAATTACCACCCCGTTCCGAAAGCGTGCACTACGCTAAAAACAAGCAATCAAGAGTAGGTTGCGTAATTGCCACGAAAATAGCTCCAGGCATCACTATGGGCGGAAATACCGTCACAACAGGACTCGCATGCCCTATTGTCCTGAGGAACTCCCTGGAAGAAGAGGTCGAAATAAACCGGCCCACAGTGGAAATCGAAGAGTTCCCAAACGAGTCCACACCGGAAACCAAACCGGAAGAAAAAACTCCTGAAATCAACGCATTAAGCAGACAGGAAAGACAAAAAAAACTCTGGAAAGAATTGGGAAATCAAGCACATCTCAATCCGGAGGAAGAAAAATTCCTAAGGGAATTTAGCAGCGAATATTCCGACGTATTTCATCTCGAGGGAGAAATACTAGGAACAACGGATCTTGTGAAACACCGTATACACACACGGGAAGGCACCGTGCCGGTAAATATACGGCCATATCGGTTGCCAGAAACGCACAAGGCAGAAGTGATGAGGCAAGCAAAAGAAATGCTCAAAGACGGAATCATACGTCCGAGCAAAAGTCCCTGGAATGCGCCGTTACTGGTCGTTCCAAAAAAGGCCGACGCCGAAGGCAACATTCGCAAACGGGTCGTAGTGGATTTTCGGAAATTAAACGAAGTAACAGAGGGAGATTCATACCCCCTCCCCAACATTTCCGAAATTTTAGACCAATTGGGTCGGGCAAAATATTTCACCACGCTCGACCTCGCCTCTGGTTTTCACCAAATTCAGATGGCCGAGGAGGATAAACAAAAAACAGCCTTCTCGACACCCATGGGACACTACGAATACAACCGCATGCCTTTCGGACTCAAAAATGCCCCACCGACGTTCCAACGACTGATGGACGCGGTCCTGGCCGGACTACAAGGATTAAAATGCTACGTCTACCTCGACGACATCGTTATCCACGGATCATCCTTCGAAGAACACAACGATCGACTACGAGAAGTATTCGACCGGCTACGAGAAGCCAACCTAAAAGTTCAGCCGAAAAAATGCCATTTCCTGCGAAAAGAAACACAATATTTGGGTCACGTCATCACCGAAGTGGGAGTGAAACCCGATCCTGAAAAAATAAAAGCTGTAAAATCATTTCCTATCCCAAAAAACGTCAAGGAAGTACAATCCTTTTTGGGTCTTGCAGGGTATTACCGAAAATTCATACAGGATTTCTCAAAACTCGCCAAACCACTCACAGAACTCATAAAAAAGGAGAAAAAATTCGAGTGGACAGAGAGCGCACAACAAGCATTCGAACAACTCCAAGAAACGCTGAGCACAGCACCGATTCTCCAATATCCAGACTTCACGAAGCCGTTCATAATTACCACGGACGCTTCGGATAAAGCAATCGGAGCAATTTTATCGCAAGGAAAAATAGGAGAGGATTTGCCTATTTGTTATGCCAGCCGAACCCTAAATAAGGCGGAAAGAAATTATTCCACTACGGAAAGGGAAATGTTAGCCATCGTTTGGGCAGTCATACAATTTCGCCCATATATTTACGGTACGAAATTCATTATCGTCACCGATCACAAACCTCTCACCTGGCTTTTTAACGTAAAAGACCCAGGTTCAAGGCTAATGCGATGGAGAATTAAACTGGAAGAATACACGTACGAAATCCAGTATAAAGCAGGAAAAAAGAACACAAACGCGGATGCACTGAGCAGAATTTATGAAATCATGCTGACTCATGCCGAGCAACGCGATCCGACCGAGAAGCGAGGACGGGGAAGGCCGCGCAAGGTCGCGGAACGGCGGCCATCATGCGCAACAGGCTCCGCCCCCCAATACGTCACGAAGACGAAAGAACGGAGCGATCGCAAAGAAGGACAGAGCGAAAACAAAGCGAAGAAACAGCTGTCAGCAGAAAATGCATCTCCGGAGGCAGACGAAGGAGAGAGCGAGAGCGAAGACGAGTCATCTGACTCCAGCCACGAGCGAGCGTGCCCGAGCGAGATGGAAAGAAAAATAATATTAAAAGAATACCACGACACTCCACTCGGCGGACACCCAGGCATAAAAAGAATGACAGAAAGAATAAGAGAGAAATACACGTGGCCTGGAATGGTAAAAGAGATCCAAGACTACGTATCTGCATGCGATAAGTGTCAGCGAAATAAATTAACGCGAACAAAAGATGCACCCATGGTAATTACCGACACCCCTGATCAAGCGTTTGAAAAATGTGCAGTAGATATTGTAGGACCTTTACCCGAAACAGAGAGAGGAAATAAATATATCCTAACTTTCCAGGACGCGCTTACAAAATACAGCGCCGCTGTACCTTTGAAAAATCAGGAGGCAAAGGAAGTCGCAAAGGGTCTAATTACCGAAATCATTTGCAAATTCGGGACCCCGCGAACAATTTTATCGGATCAAGGGACAAATTTCCTCAGCGACCTGTTCAAAGAAATGTGTAAACTCCTGCAAATTAAAAAGATACAAACGACGGCATATCATCCACAATCAAACGGAGCCCTTGAAAGGTCGCACCGTACATTAGCCGAATATTTAAAAAATTTCATACAGGAAGATCAAGCGGATTGGGATGAGTGGCTACCGTACGCTATGTTTACGTACAACACCACCCCCCACACCGCGACCAAATATTCTCCCTACGAACTCGTTTTTGGTAAACGAGCGGATTTACCGACAGCCCTAAAGCAGCCCCCGCGTACAACCTATACGTACGACGATTACGTCGCTGAATTAAGGGAACGGCTGCGAGCGACTTGGCAAGTCGCAAAAGAACAATTAATTACGGGAAAAGAAAAATCAAAAGAGTGCAGGGACAAAGCCGCCGGTAACCCAGAGTACCGCGTTGGCGACAAAGTCCTCCTGCACGATCCCACGGTGCGACGAGGCAGATCAGCTAAGCTGACCCCCAAGTGGACGGGGCCCTACACAATAAAGAGCAAAGAGTCGGCCGTGAACTATATTATCAACCGCGGACGACGTACGATGCGAGTACACGTAGACCGCATTAAATTATACGTCGCCCATTGACCGACAACATGGCCACCGACAATATGGCCGCCGACACCCGACCCATATCGCACACGCGAGTATCCGCGTGAAATAAAGGAATAAAAAATTAAAAAAAAAAAAAAACGCTGACGCTCGTAAACGGACTCGCGACGTCTGCACATATAAAACCCGCAAAGAAATAGAAAATAAAAAGAAAATAAAATTAAAAATAACAAAAAAAAAACATATATATATATATATATAAAATAATAAAACAATAAATGAAAATTTCAAAAATTTAACAAAAAATGAATGAAAATTAAAATGAAATAAATTGAGAAACATAACCAAATGAAACAAAATGAAAGGTAAATTAAAATAAATAAACGAATAAAATAGTAAATAGATAAATAAAACTTGATTAAACAAAATAAAATTGACAAAAATTAACAAAATTTTATAGAAATTTATCAAAATTGTATAAAAAATATATTGAATAACAAAAGCGAATAAAATGGAAAACGAGTGAATTAAAAAAAAAAAAAAAATAAGGAATACAAAAAAAAAAAAATGAAACGAATAGAAAAATAAATATATAAAACAAATATATATATAAAATAAATATAAAAATAAATTATAACTAAGAAAGGGAGGAAAAGGGTACAGGAACGTAGAAAATAATTTTTTAACACAAATTAAAGTTTCGAGATATATTGTTACAGCCCAAAAAAAAAAAGAGAAAAGTAAAAGTATGTACTATGTTGGTGTTGTATTACAGAATATAATATAACTATATTGAAAATGAATTACAAAAAAAAAAGAGAATTTTTAAACAGTTTAAACAAATTTGAATTAATTTTGACGGGCACAACATTGACGAAAACAACATTAATCTCCTCAAAATCGCCGGAGACCTCGCCGGAAATAATCAGGGCCAAAAAGGGCCCACAACTCTTCATCACAGGAGCCCATCACGGGGCCCGGAAACGCCGGCATCCCGAATAACCGGCGCAGACCCAGGATGTCCCCAGGAACGTCCTCGGGATTCCATTCGTCGACCTCACGCGACCAGGGGTCCTCGCGCCATAGGCGCGCCCACGCCATAGCGCACTGAAAGCGCTGCGCCCGAACAATTTTCGCCGCTGCGACGAACGGCGCCAACCAGAGTCGGCCGATCGGTCCATTGTACTCCGATTTTGGAACTTTCTGAAAAACAAAACGAAAACAAACTATTATAAACAAAATAAAATAATAACAAAAAAAAAGAAGAAATGAAAAATATTACATATAATAATAATAATAATATTTAATAATAATGAAAAATATGACACTCACCATCCACCAAAACTTGCCGTCCCTCCAGCAATGCGCGATTGCGCCATACGACACCGAACGGTTTCTTTTTCCCAAAAAAGAAGACATAGTTTTTCTGAAAAAAAAAAAAAAAAATAAAATAAAATAAAATAAAAAAGAAAACAAAATACAAAATAAAAAAAAAATTAAGGGAAATAAATAAACGGAAAAATAATCAACGAATAACAAAAAAGGGGCACAAATAAAACTACACATAAAAAGGAAGAAAAATAAAATAAAATAAAGGAAAAAAAAAAATAACGGAAGAAGGAAATACAAAAAAAAAAAAAAATTATCAATAAATAGAAATTTCGAAAAATTCAACAAAAAAAAAAAAAGAAAGAAATTTAAAAAAAAAAAAAAAAAACAAAACCAAACGAAATAAAATGAAACAAAAGCAAACGAAATAAAAAGAAAAATAAAATGAATTAAAAGAAGTAAATAAAATAAAACAAATAAAATAATAGCAAATTGATAATAAAGAAATAAAAGAATAAAACAATAATGAGAAATTTCAAACACAAAATAACTCACCTTTTAATTTAATTCGCGAATGATGTCACACTGACGACGATAGAAGTGGTAATGAAGCGACAGACCACTCCGCGAGATTTTATAGAAAAAAATTAGCAAGACAGAGAGGACAGATCTTAGAAGAAGACACCCCAGACTCCGACCGTGATCCAGAAAAAGACAGACAAATTCACGAGACAAACTCGCAGCCCAGTGCAAGTGCACCTTAGGCGGATATAGCGTCAGCAAAATCCACCACTAGGCAACAGCGAAATACAAAATGATAAGAACTTTCCCACGAAATATTCAAGAAAGCTAATAGAGCACACCATTACAGGTATGCGATCTCGCTGTCCTTGACAACAGCAATGGACCAATTCCACGTGGAAAAATTACGAACCACCCCTTGAATCTATTACGAAGAAATAGGAACCCTACATACCATCAAAGAAGTTTGGAAATTGGCAATCCAATTGAACCTATCACCGATCCAACTCCGAGAATCTACGTTGGAAATAACCATGAAAAAATTAAAACAAGTATGCAACAACACGCAACAGGACACCCTATGTTCGACACTATCCACCACAATGGACCCAATGATCGAATCAATAAAAAATGAACTACAAACTATCCACGACCTCGTCGGAAAAAATAAACCAAGACAAAAAAGAGGCCTAATAAACGGATTAGGATCAATAATAAAATCAATAACGGGAAACTTGGACGCAGACGACGCCCAAAAAATCGAAGAAAAAATACAACAAATAAATAACAGACAAATAACAGACGAAAACATATTGAAAGAGAATTTACAAATTTTAAAATCATCGACAAATCTTTTTCAACACAATTTAGCACAAGTTAATGCAGAAATAAACGCCCTAGCCAAAGCAACGAAAAATATAGAAAAAGCCTTTAACGAACAGACAGACCTAGTACGACAAAGAGAAAACCTAGACGAAAACATAGACGCAATAGGTTTCGTAATTACACCATTATTAAACGACGTACGACGAATTTCAAATTTCCTAGTAGGAATCCAAAAAGGAATAGTAGATCCCACTATAATTTCACCTAGACAACTAGTAGATTATTTAATAAAAGCACGCGGAAGTATCCCGCCTGGATTAAGCTTCCCAGTTGAAATAACACCGGAAAAAATTCAAGATATATTGAAAACATGCGATTTAGGATCTTACAGCATCGAATCACGAGTAGTGATCATAATAAAACTACCATTAATAGAAAACACCGTATTCACAATAAACAAAGTCTATCCGTTACCAGTTAGAACAAAATCAAACACGTTTCAATTCCTAGAAACGAAAGAAAAAATAATTACGGTAGACACAGACAACAGAAACTATCTCTCATTGTCACAAGAAAACCTAAAAGAATGCAAAAAATTGGAAAAACAATATTATTGCCAACCAAAACAGGCAACGCAAGTAATAGGAAAATCAATCCCTTGCGAAGTATCCGTATTCCTAGGCAGTAAACCAGAAAAAAGTAACTGTACGCCTCGAATAGTAAAACTAGAGGAAATCATGTTAATAACACTAGAACAACCCGGAAAATGGCTCTACGTAGCCCCGAACCCAGAATCCCTCATAATAAAATGTAAAAACGAAAAAACTGCGTACACAACGATCATCGACACTGGAATACTGGTTTTGGACGGGAAATGTTCCGTCACTGCCGCCGATTTTAAACTAACAACTATTGTAGAAAATACACAAAAAGAAACCGTAACTTTTATACCACCACACAATCTAACATTCGAGATCGGAGAAACAATTGTCAACCACTTAAAATTGAATCTAAATACTCCAAACAAAACCATTACAAATTCGATCGAAGTCAACAAACTTGGCGAAAGAATCGAAAACTTACAAAATAAATTAAACGAAGAACCCGACATTTGGTCAGACCCATATCTCCACATTTTGGGAAATTATTCCCTTCATGGCATAACAATTACAGTACTAATAATTTCTGCAATAATCATTGTCATTCGAAAATTCTGTAAAGCCCGATGCGCTCGGACAATTTCCGACATTGAGCGCCCGACGACAATTTCGTCGACGCGAGCTAAAAATGAAATTCAAGCTACAGACCTAAAAGTAATATATACACCAACACAAAGACGAATTAATACAGATTCTCTGTAAAACAAAAAAAAAAAAACACACAAACCTATAACAATTACACAAAAAAAAAAAAAAACATGTAAACGCAAATTGTAAGCCAAAAGACCAATTTTACGGAATTTAGTTGCTACACATAAAGAGTCGAAACGAAGTTTCGTCTTCCCAAGGGGGGAGGATTGTTGCGCCCGCATAGCAACCAATTCCATAAAACTATCATATTATAATCAGCGACAGGAAGTCGTGCACGTGCCGTTCAAAAACGCATCCCTCAGCAAGTCTCGTGGACTTTGCTCCAACTTCGAGGCCAAACCAAAAACGCTGACAATTAAACTCAGCACTCGACCGTCGCGATGCACCTGTACAATAACCCCAAGGCATCGAACGATCGACTGCCCACCACCATTAATTACCACCTCCAATTAATACCACCTCCACAATCATTCGAAAACCCCTAGTTCATAAAAAGGGAACGCAACGCCCAAATCAGGCACTCTGCGATCAGATACCGAATTATCAAATCATTAATTACACCGATTGGTCTTGAGGCATTTAACACTCAATTGTAACGAACTTATCCACAATAAACCTTAGTAGTTAAAACTGAAAGTATTGAGTTGGAGTTTAACTCAATCTTGGCAATATCCCGAATAAACCGGTCCCAAGCAAACTCGCCCCCACGTGACGGTTTGCACGGGCACAACAAAGTTTTCGGACCAAATGAATTACGTTCCGTTTTCTAAATTTTCATTTTGCTCCCTTTTCTCATTTTGATCGTTTTTAATTCCCTTTTTGAGATAAATTCACTTCCCCTCGCCATAATTGCGCTTCGTGGAGTGCAGTCAAAACCCCTTTTGATTAAAAATTTTTTTTAATAAATTTTATTTAATTTATTTTCGTATTTTCTTCGTATTTTCTCCCTTTTCGCGATGGATCCCCCGGTTAGCGTTCCGGTTTCGACCGTAACGGTGACCACCCCTATTTGCGCGGCCCCTACACCACAACAGCAACGAGCAGTGGTACCGGTCATTCTCAGTATCGACCGTCAGCCACTGGCCCTTCGATAACGGCCCTAACTCTTGACATAGAGGGCCTTAGAAACTTCGCGGACATACTTTTTCGTGGCGATCGAGCAGGAATAAGCCTGGAGGGATCGATCGATGAAATTAAGGATCGGCTTCTGAGACACGAGATCCGAACTCGTTACTCCTACATCCCCGTCCCATGGCGAGAGGATAATGACAATCGAGTCGGTCTTCCGTACACGCTGGTACATGCGTTGGAAGTTCCAGATCTCACCGACGTTTTGTGGCCTCAGTCGAGGCCAGCACCAGCCCCGCCTACACGGTCTTTGTCTCCCCCTCCTCCGGTTCCCTCGCCTCGAAGTCGACCGTCACAGGCCACCAATCCATTTATACCCCCCCACAGAGACCAACCAGCTCTCGATCCAGACTTTGGTTTGGAAGAAACGCCCGAAAATTTGCATGAACCCCTACTAATCCCTTTTCCCGGACGAACCCATGGTCCAACCGTTACATTTGCCCTCCCCTCTTCCCCTGAAATGAATAGACGATCTCTTCCTCCTCGTCCCTTATCTCACCGACCGCGTTTATTGATTCCTGATGTCCCGGAACCTCATTTTGACGACCCAACAGACTTTACGAGGACGTACACAGTTCCAACGACCCGACCCCAACACAACAGCACCCGATTGCTCCCAGCCCTGCCAACAGCACCCAGACGGAGTTTACTATCTGCCCTCCCCACAACAAGCCACAACTCCACCCGAACAGAGCTTTCTTCCACGCGAATGGGCCGAGACAATCATTCCGCCAATCACTGGAAGAAATATGGCCCAAAATTTGCCGGAAAACGCGAAGAGGACGCGGAGGAGATTTGTCTGAGGACGAATTATTGCGCGCGTTGCCCGAGGCGTTCACAGGCGCTGCGCGTCTGTGGCATCGCATTGAGAAAAGTAACTGGCATGATTACGAAGGTTTCGTATTTCATTTCAGAGAACAATTTGGCCACGGTGATTTGCAGGATTGTCTGAGGCACGAGGTGGAACTTCGTACTCAGGGGCCTGGCGAACCCATCGCCGAATATTTAGTCAAGTTAAAAGCCCTTTTCGACCAGTTCAACCCTCCCCTTTCTCTCGAGACCCAATTGGATATTTGCTATCGCAATTTGCACCCCGATTTTTCCGCCCACATCAGACGAGACGAGGTACAAAGTTACCTCGACCTCAAGCGTATGTGTCGGCGTAGAGAAGAGCTCGTTGAACGAGCTAAGGCATATCGCCCACCCCCGAGTGCACGCCAATCGTTCTTCCCTTCAAGTGCGTACAAGCCGGCCGAAAAAGCCACACCAGGCAAAGTGGCGGCGTTGCAGACTCCAAAGGACGCCCAGGCAGCCCCGAAAAACCCGAATCTTCCCCAACCAAAACCCAGTCCGACAAACCCTCAACCTCAACCCACTAGGACCCGAAAATCCAACTACGCGTCAGTAGCAGGAGCGGAGAAATCTGCTCGCTCGCATCCCCTCCCGAAAATTCCCCCTTTGTGTGAAGTAGCTCCGAAAGCCTGCCCCCAACAGACTCCTCAGCCCCCTTGCTACAATTGTCGCCTCCCCGGCCATTTCTGGCGGGAATGCGTCAAACCGATCGGAAGGTTTTGCAGAATCTGCGGCTATCCGGACGTGATAGTCAGGACTTGTCCGCGCTGTTCGAGAGGACAGGCGGGAAACGGCCAGCCGGGGGGACAGTAAAGTCCTCGCTCCCCCAGGAGCCAACACCCCAGTGGCCCAAAACCCATTCTCCGTTAGGAAAACCCTCCCAAACTCCTTTTTTGCCAAACAAACCCGTCCAGAACCCCTTTGAGTCAAGGAATTCCGACCGAAAATTCCCAGAACCCTTGAAAATTCCCAGTATGCCTAAAAATCCAGTAGAATCTTCCCCTTGTAAGAACGACCCTGAACCCCTTGAGGTGTTCGTTACGATGTCCGAACCCAGTGGAGACCCCAATTCGTCAAGCCAACTCATATTCACCCCAAAATCGCCGAATCAACTCGGCCCGGTGCGCGAAGTCATCAGCCTCCCTTATCAAGACGACCTTGGAAACTCGATGAAATTAAGCTTTCCCGATTTTGAAACCCTCGACCGATTCCTAAGAAAACAAAACCCCAACTCCCTTAAAATTCCCATTCCGCCGCCCGAACCCCTTAAAAATCCCAGTTCGACAAACCAACCCCCAAAAATTCCCTTCAAAACCCCTCCACAAGACGAGAAACTCCCAAACAACCCTGATTTCGTACCCAGAACCACCAGCTTCCTTTGTAGAGACAACTTCGGCAACGTGCTGAAATTAAGCCGTCCCAATTTTGATACCCTCGACATATTCCTCGGTGAGGAATCCAAGAAACCCGTACTCAACGACGGGCCGCAGCCCGGATGTTCAAAAGATCAGAGCCACTCGCCACCCAAACCTCCCGAACTTCCGTCTTAGTATGAATCAGCCCTTTCCACCCCAATTTACCCAGAAAAACGCCCTCAGAGCCCTGTTCAGCTTCAGGAAATCGCCCCGTCGGATTTTGCTACGCTAGGAGACATGCTTGCCGCTCTCCAGCGTCGTAACGTCGATAACCGACATTTTCTTTGGTTAAAGATCGAGGATCGACTGTGTCGTGCCTTGGTCGATGGAGGTTCGTGTCGAACATACCTCGACAAAGATCTGGCCGGCATCCTTGGATCCCATTTGTCTCCACCCCCCGACGGTATTTTAGTGCCTGGACTAAACTGGAATGTACTTCCAGTTTTCGGTGAATTGTATCTCACGTACGAGATAGGTGGATGAACAGCACACCTTCGTACTCAATTGGCTTCGTTAGGATACGATTGTATCCTAGGGATCGATTTCCTTCGCGCACTCGACTTACGTGTCGATTATGGTAGCGATACGTGGCGAGTGGAAAACGGTCCAGTTCGTTCGTTCAGCCCCGAAAACATTGAAGCCCACCCAATTAGAGCCTATCCCCCGTGCGCCGGTCTGGCGATTGCAACAGACTCGGCTGCTAAGAAAGTAACCGCCCTTTTAGATGAGTTAATCCCTCCCAAAACGTCACCCATCCTCAGTGTTACCCATTTAGCAGAACACAGTATCGATGTTTAAGGTCACCCCCCAATTCGACAAAAGGCCCGAACAATTTCTCCTTACCTCCTGAAAGTCGCTCAGAAAGAGGTCGATCAGATGTGTGTAAATTAGTCCTCCCTTTAGAATCCCGACCACGAGCCCTCAGTCAAGCCCATGATTGCCCCCAAGCCGGTCATCTTGGAGTCGATAAAACGTATCATCGGCTCACCCAAGATTTCTTTTGGCCCGGTATTTTCCAAGACGTTGCAAAATATGTCGGACGATGTCCGGCATGTCAGCTCCATAAGGTCTCTCAAGGACAACCCAGCGGCCTTATGAGGGAGCGCACGACTTCTGGTCCTTGGACAGTTGGCGCCGCCGACGTCATGGGTCCCTTCCCCCCCCCAGTAAGTCTCAGAATCGTTATGTGATCGTGTTTCAAGACTTGTTCACGAAATTTGTCGAGGCTAGAGCCGTTCGAGCTGCCACAGGACAGACAATAATGTCGGCGTTCGAGAATCTGGTTCTGAACCGTTGGGGATGTCTGAAGTATTTGTTGACGGACAACGGAACGGAGTTCATTAACAACTTTGTCACGAACCAACTCAAGCAATTAGGAATCCATCAGACCACAATCCCTCCGTACCATGCCCAAGCCAACCCGGTTGAACGAGTCAATAGGACCATCAAAACAATGATTTGCACCTTCATCCCGCAAGACCAGCGAGATTGGGATAAGCATCTCCCCGAGCCGTGCTTCGCGATAAACACAGCTGTCCAATCCTCCACAATGATGACCCCTGCCTTTCTGAATTTAGGTCGCAATCCCCGTCCTGCCAAAGCCCTCCGAGACGAAGATCCAAACCCTCAACCCTTAGACCCTGGTGACCCGGATTTGTGGAATGATCGCATGAAGCGGCTTCCACTCATCCACGATTGGGTCCACCGAAATTTGGAACAAGCCGCGAAGCGGCAAGCCCGTTATTATAACAAAAATCGTAAAGACGATTTTTACAGCGTAAAAACGTTACGACTAGGTTACAGCGTAGGAGACTTGGTGATGAGGAAACATCGAGTACTCTCGTCAGGAGTCCAAAACTTCGCTGCGAAGTTAGCCCCCCGATTCAATGGCCCTTACAAGATTTTAAAAATCCTTTCCCCAGTCGTGTACGAGATCGAAGACCCAGATAGTCGTAAAAATCTCAAAGTCCACATCAAAGACCTCAAACCCTACAGACCGCCCGAAGAACCCAATGATGATGAGAATGATGAGGCGACCGAAGCTGCCGCCCCAGAACCCCCGTTACCCGATACCGTTGACGTGGAACCGGAAAACTCCGCTCCACGTCGTGCAGGCCTGAGGCCAAGAACACCCCATTAGTCATTGAGTAACTCCCCAGCCATTCAGAATATTAGCCCTTGAATTAACCCCTTTCGTTGTTGCGTATTTTCGTTCAGTATTATTTTCGAGTCAATACAGTTTAAGTGTCGAAAGCAAAAGCCTGAGACGTCAAAGATATTATTTTCAAAACCCAGAGTGCTAGAAACTCTCAACTCGTCCTAAGTTAGTCGATATCTTCTCTAATACTCGATAATCATTGTGATATTGTAACGAAGAGACTGATAATATTAAGTAGCCACGAACCCCAGCCCAAAAACAATTGTTAGCCCTTTTTCATTATCATCAATCAATGTGATATTCGTTTTTATTTTTGATACAAGATTTTTCAAGCCAAAGAGCTCCAAGTGTTAAGTTCGAACAAGTCAGTAAAATGCACAAGTCAGTTACATAGTTGTTGAGTTTATTTTTGTCTTATTTCCAATTCGTTCTTTCCTTCTCCTGTAATTCCTTTCCCATTCTGAATTTTCTGAGTCGCCACCCCGGTAATAGTCGAATGACTGCAGAGTGTGTGACGAAAAGTACGAGATGGTACTTTCGTCAAGCCGGGGGGGGTTGTGACGTTGTCACCTTTTTCGAGTACCGTCGCCAGCCGTCGAGCCGCAGCGGAAGTCACCGGATCCCAGACTAGGACCGGCCTTTTCTTTTTGTTTGATTTCAGCCGCCCCAGGATCGAGGAGGACCGAACCAGACGACCAGCCCGAAGAAAATCATCGAAAATTCCTTCCAAAATATTTCTGCGAACGCGAGCGAACGACCCACCGAACGAGCGAACGTCAAATTCGCTTCGAACTCGCTCTTGACCCACTTCTGAATTTCCCCCCCCCCTCCCCCGCGTGGAATCGTCGTATTTTTCCCCCCTTAGCCCTGTACTCACCTCAAATTTCGTCGATTAATCGCCAAGTCACGGAACCCGTGTCGTACATCGTCCCTCCGACAAAAGGTACGTCCGTCGAGTCGGAGGGAATTAACGAGCTCCGCGGCGTCAAGGCAAATTTTCCGAATGCCGTCCCTTCGATTTCGCCACGGCTGTTTCGACAGCCGTGGGCGCCGCCATCTTGATTTGAGCCTCGGTCTCGCGAGGCAGACAGCGTGGCGCCAGCGCCCGGTCGCGAGGCCAGCGTCAGCGCCACCTGTGTGCGATCTCGCGAGACCGGCGCTCAATAACGGATCGATAATCAGCCGGCTCTAAAGCCGCGTTCTGATTGGCTATCGAGACTTCGCGAAGCTTCGAGAGCGTCCCGAGGAGCTCGAGGAGACGCTGAAGTTCTCTCTCTTCCGCTTCGGACTCGACACGGTCAACACGTGTCCCGTTTTCTTGTGTCTTTTCTTGAGTTTTCTCGTGTTAAATTAATAATTAAAATCATAACGACGACCCGGCTTTGCGAAGGACATTTCTCTGGACCTTTTTTGGATTACGTCGGCACCGTATTCTCGTGTTTTCTCTCAAAACCGAGACGACAAGTAAGTCCTTCGATTCTTGCCGGGCGTGCGAAGCCATTTTTCCCTTGTCGTTTGACTCTTCCCCAACACCCAATTTTTCGTTTTCGTTCGCTTTCTCGAACTTTTCGTTCGAGAAAGATATTATTTCGTCGGTCAGTCGACGCGACGAGTGTTGTGCCATCGAGTTTGCCCCTGTGATTATTCGTGAAGCCATTTTTGCCCCTTTTTGTCCGTCATTCCCTCCCGTGATTTTTCGAGTCAGTGTTTCGCGTTTTCGAGCCCCGTCGCGATATTTTCTTGCATATTTTTTTGACTCCCATCGTCGATCGCCCACCTCGTGTCCCCTTTTTCGTCATTTGTAGCTCCATTTTCGTGTTTTTCGCGTGTGAAGCGAGCGAGACTTTGCTTCGCTCACTCAATCGGATCGCGCCGGCGAAACCGGATTTGAGCGTCCGCGCGGTTCGTTCGATCGCGTGGCTCGCACGCGCGTCGTTTCCCTTTTTGTCACTGGTATTGTAAGACGCCTGAGTTTCAGGGACCTTCTGTCCCTGCGTTTAAGATTATCGTGATTATCCCTGAGCCAGTTTTGACAATTTTGACCCCCTAAAATACGGAATTATTGTTTTCTTCCAACCATTTTTGGCCATTTTATTGTAACGGTTACTGGACCGATTAAACCAGCTGGCGCCCCTCTTTTTATTGTATAAATTCCCTTAAATAAATCTGAAACTTGTTTTTGTTATTTTAATTTTTTTTTTGTGTCCTTTATTTGTTTCCCCCACCATTTTCTCTTGCGATTGTGTCGAACCCGTCCCAATGGTTTTCGATGCCTAGGTCCACGGCTCCATGATTTTTGATGTCTAGGTATATTTCTCCATGGTTTTCGATCGCTAGGTCCATGGCTCCATGGTTTTTGTTGTCTAGGTATATTTCTCCATGGTTTTCGATGTCCAGGTCGACGGCTCCACGGTCTTTGATGTCTAGGTATATTTCCCCATGGTTTTCGGTGCCTAGGTCCACGGCTCCATGGTTTTTGATGTCCAGGTATATTTCTCCATGGTTTTCGATGTGTAGTTCGACGGCTCCATGGTTTTCCGTGTCTAGGTCCACGGCTTCATGGTTTTTGATGTCTAGGTATATTTCTCCATGGTTTTCGATGTCAAGGTCCACGGCTCCAAGGTTTTCGGTGTCTAGGCCCACGGCTCCATGGTTTTTGATGTCCAGGTATATTTCTCCATGGTTTTCGATGTGTAGTTCGACGGCTCCATGGTTTTCCGTGTCTAGGTCCACGGCTTCATGGTTTTTGATGTCTAGGTATATTTCTCCATACTTTTCGATGTCAAGGTCCACGGCTCCATGGTTTTCGGTGTCTAGGTCCACGGCTCCATGGTTTTTAATGTCTAGGTATATTTCTCCATGGTTTTCGATGTCTAGGTCCACGGCTCCATGGTTTTTGGTGTCTAGGTCAGCGGCTCCATGGTTTTTTATGTCTAGGTATATTTCCCAATGGTTTTCGATGCCTAGGTCCACGGCTTCATGATTTTTGATGTCTAGGTATATTTCTCCATGGTTTTCGATTGCTAGGTCCATGGCTCCATGGTTTTTGTTGTCTAGGTATATTTCTCCATGGTTTTCGATGTCTAGGTCGACGGCTCCACGGTCTTTGATGTCTAGGTATATTTCCCCATGGTTTTCGGTGTCTAGGTCCACGGCTCCATGGTTTTTAATGTCTAGGTATATTTCTCCATGGTTTTCGATGTCTAGGTCCACGGCTCCATGGTTTTTGGTGTCTAGGTCAGCGGCTCCATGGTTTTTTATGTCTAGGTATATTTCCCAATGGTTTTCGATGCCTAGGTCCACGGCTTTATGATTTTTGATATCTAGGTACATTTCTCCATGGTTTTAGATGTCTAGGTCGGCGGCTCCATGGTTTTCGGTGTCTAGGTCGACGGCTCAAATGGTTTGCAATGTCTTCTTTCAGGGCTCGACCAGGGTTCCCAATGGAAGTTCTTGAAGGGATTGATTCAGAGTTTTATCGGGAGGTTTTCAAGCGATCAACCGAGAGTCAAGACTCTCGGTTGATCGGCTTTAAAAAAGAGCCCTGTCTCGACTGGGATCTTTTTTAAAGCGTTGAAAATAGGATCTCAATTGAAGTTTTTATGGGATTAATCAAGAATCTCGCCGAGCCCTTTATGGACGAGATTTTCAAGGGGTCGCGACGGAATTTTTTCAAGTGATTGCTTAATGGCGTCACTTAGGTTTTTTGAACGGATTGACCACGAGTCTTGCCGAGGTTTCCTTAAGGGATTGAACAAGGGTCTGTACGAGAGTTTTTCAAGGGATTGATCATGTCTTTCGTCGAGATATTGGAAGAGTTCTACCAGGGCTGTCGACGTAAGTTTTTGAAGAGATTTATCCTCTCTCCAGAACAACCAACCACAACGAATAATCCCTTGATTATAAAAAAAAATGTTGCTGAACATCCTGTTTTCCAAAAAAAAGTGAAATCCGTGGGAAAATACTTTATGAAAGTAAAAAAAGGACGCCAAGTATTAAAAAAGTGCAACCGCAGTTGGAAAATTATGACTCACATATCTATACATATATTACTTCGTATAAAAATTTCTCCATCATTCAAGTTTTGATAAATATTGCCCTTTCCAAAAAGAAGGGGAATCCGTGGAAAGATACTCCAGAAAAGTAAAAAAGGAACGCCAACTATTAAAAAATTGAACGTCAGTTGAAAAATAACGACCCAATTTTTTCTTGATATTACTTTGCAATGTAACACTTTTGATTTACTAAATTTATGTATTTCATTTTTCCTTCACTGCAAACCATCTTTTGACTTCCATAAAAATCTCATCAAAAAGTGTCAAACTCAATTCAGAAAAAAAAATGAAATAATTGTGCCGTAGCCAAGAGCTCATAAATGAATGACTAAATTTCATAGACGAACGTACGCCCTTAACACATTCGGTTCAAGGGTTTCTCCATTTTGGAGGATTCCAGCGTGATTATCCTGAATATTATGATGACTTCATGCTAGCTAAAGATCATGAATGTACGTACAATACAATTCCACGGGACACGAAACATAGAAAAGGGCACGTTTGCGTACAAGGGCACGCGAACACGTACACGTACTTCCCGGACGAATTCACTGCAAAGATTATACAAAAACTTGGCGTGCATCGTTTTCAAAAATAATTTCGGCGAAGGAATTCCTCATCCATGTTTACACGAGTAAACATGGATGAGGAATTCCCCACCACCCTCTCAGTGGCGTCCCCAGTACGAACTGGGGACAGAGACAACATGGCAAATTTTCCCTCATCTCCGCCTCGCGTGCCGCGCGCGCTTGGTTACAACTTGTCCTGAAAACAGCGCGTTCGGCGTTGACTATCCTCCGTCGGTGCATAGGATACTTTGCAGCAGGGTGTTCAATGGGCGATATTTCATTGGGGGCCGAGTTTGCGAAATTCAACTAGAAAATACTGTCGTTTTTCCAGTATAGTTTATCTTTAAGGGGGGAGCCTCCTTTAGAGGCTTCACAAAATCGATTTTTTCAAGGATTTTTTTGGAAGGAAAGAAATATCCGATTGAAACGAAACTTTCGGTTTTATTGTTATATATTTCATCAGTCTTCTCAAATTTTTTCATCAAGTCATATGTCGTTTCATACCCAATACAAGCATTTCGCCGAGGCGTCTCGAGGGTGCATTTGTCGTGCGGCGGGAAAGGTGCCGGTCGCAATTTCCATCTAAAACAATGAATCCGAATTTTTTTTTTCAATAGTATAGCTCTTAGTTGAACCAATAAATTTCAACAAAAAGTGAAAAATTCAACAACTTTTCGCGAATTAAAATAAAAATGCATTTCTTGTGAAAAAAAAATTCACTTTAGATCTTAACTTTCTTGAGGTTTTTTAGGTTCGACTGGAAGAGAATTCAATCCCGAATAGAATGCATTTCGTTCCGTTTCGATGGGACGTTTAGTTTTTTCCCGATCTTTCCCGCTAATTAGGAATAATCGTAAAAATGAAAAACCGAGAAATCGTGCGTCAGTTTTCGTATATAAAGAATCGTATTTTCTGCAACTTACCGCATTAATATGCTAATCAGCCATTCCTGGTCCATAGAGTTGCCCTATAGACTCTTCAAAGAACTATACAATAGATCACAAAACGTACAATAGATCAAGGGGTGAAGCGCGCGCGCCGCGAGCGATCTCGCTCGTATACCTGCTCGACGCGTGCTCACTATTTCTTCTGTAACTCCGAAAATATTTCGAATTTGCGTCTGAAATTTTAGGGACACATTGTTGGATAGTTTGGGAAGACATTTGTGCGAAAAAAAAATGGATTTTTTGAAGCGCCTAAAGCCTGCTCCCCTCCCCCCCCCCTTAATGCAAACTGACAAATGCTATGTAAAAATGAAAATTCTTCTTTCATAGACGAAAATGAGATGATTATTAATCTTGTTGGTACATTCAATTATCTTCTGTCTTCCCGAAATTATTTTTGAAAACGATGCACGCCAAGTTTTTGTATAATCTTTGCAGTGAATTCGTCCGGGAAGTACGTGTACGTGTTCGCGTGCCCTTGTACGCAAACGTGCCCTTTTCTATGTTTCGTGTCCCGTGGAATTGTATTGTACGTACATTCATGATCTTTAGCTAGCATGAAGTCATCATAATATTCAGGATAATCACGCTGGAATCCTCCAAAATGGAGAAACCCTTGAACCGAATGTGTTAAGGGCGTACCTTCGTCTAAGAAATTTAGTCATTCATTTATGAGCTCTTGGCTACGGCACAATGATTTCATTTTTTTTTGTCTCAATTGAGTTTGACACTTTTTGATAAGATTTTTATAAAGGTCAAAAGATGGTTTGCAGTGAAGGAAAAATAAAATACATAAATTTAGTAAATCAAAAGTGTTACATTGCAAAGTAATATCAAGAAAAAATTGGGTCGTTATTTTTCAACTGAAGTTGCGATTTTTTAATAGTTGGCGTTCCTTTTTTACTTTTCTGGAGTATTTTTCCACGGATTCCCCTTCTTTTTGGAAAGGGCAATATTTATCAAAACTTTAATGATGGAGAAATTTTTATACAAAGTAATATATAGATATGTGAGTCATAATTTTCCAACTGCGGTTGCACATTTTTAATACTTGGCGTCCTTTTTTTACTTTTATAAAGTATTTGCCCACGGATTTTTATTCCCTACAGTGGTAGGGAATAATTTTTATTCCCTACAGTGGTTTTGTGCGAAATGCGTATACAGCCAAAAAATACGATTTAAGTTTGTTATTGAAGTTATATGAGTAATTTCTACTCAGCTGTAATTACAATTGTTGACGTACTGTCCGCTATGTGAAATAAATAACTTTTTATTTCCTTATAATTTTATCGGGTTGAGGCACGAAAAGAGGGCAAATTAATAGAAACCGTCAGTTTGTGAAGTATTGGTTTACAATCGTTTTATTCAAATCAACCCCCAATTATTTCGTAGTTACATAGATTTAAATTTCCCGCTGTTCGATGCGCTGGTTTGACTCCGTCGCTAGTATCCCGCCGTGGCGCTAGTTTGACTCCTTTGCGGGTATCCCGCTGTGGCGCTGGAGTATCAATCGTCACCTCGTTCGATCACAGCTGTTCAACATGGCCGCGTTCGTGAGTTGCTCCGGTGTTTTGTGTCTTCGTGATTCTGGTTTTATGTGACTCCGGCGTTTTGTGTACTTGATTTTGATTCAATAGTATGTTTTCGGAGTGGTTTGTTAACTCGTCTCGCAGACCACCCACAAGTGTTTTGTTTTGTGACGTCTTGTGTTTTTCCGGTGCGATAAGTGTTCGTTCCCGTCGTTGTGTTTATTCCAGCCACCGCTCTCCGCGTTTCCTCACGGTCCGGATCCCTTTTCGTAATTTCGATCGTGTTTTGTCTCCGTGTTCTGTATCGTGAATTTTTGTCGGTACCGGGCTTAGCGCTGGGGTTCTCGTGCACCTATGGGCCTCAGCGATCTTGTGGTTGAGTGAATAAGTTTTTTTTATTCCCTTTTTGGATTTCTCGCAGATCTCAGAAGATCTCTGGTTGCCAAGCTTCGTATGGTCCGTCGGTCGGAGATTGCTTTTGTTAATTTCAGCGAATGCTTCTCCTCGCAGTGACTTCTCCTCGCGGTGCCTTCTCTTCGCAGTTGACTCTCCTCGTCGTGTGTTTTCCTTGCCGTGGCTTCTCTCTTGAGGTAAGTTTCCTCTGTTTCTTGTTCCTTGAATGACGAGCCTTGGTTTGTCTCCTGCAGTAACTCCCTGACAGATTATCCAACGATTGTCGGGTTCTGTCAGTGGGCCTGCTAGGTCTCGTACCTTCGCTCAGTCTGTTCAAAAGACAACTTTTCCTCTCAGCATTGCTTCTTTTATTTCCTCTTTCCCTTCCTTTCGCCCATGAGAAACCTTTCCCTCTGTTTGTTAGTGTCTGAACTAATGTTTATCATTTATTGGTTGTTATAATTATCGTTTTGTTTTTGTTCCAGGGTTTCCTGATAGGTGGCGCTGGCAGCTCGACTCCGCACTGGGTTGTAATGGAGCTGGCTCCGTTACATTAGAAATTATTTCTATTCACACTTTTGGTTACCGGTATTATTTTTATGAAATGAGAATACGAGCGCGGTTACGCAATTGGAATGACAAATGTCTTTTCAAATTTATTTTACCAAGATGTTAATGAAATTTTCTTTCCGAGACGGTTAAGGACGGATGGATCGCCACGTCTCGGTCGTATAAAGACTGAAGTAATGATTTCTGTTTGTTTTCGAAATAATATGAGTAATTTACGCTCAACTATATAATTACTAGGGTGCTTTTTTTTTTGGCGACATGTTTTTTTTTCACTCCCATCTCGCATTTTTGTGGGGAATACCTTAAAGAAAATTCCCTGAAAATTTGAGCCCTTAATATTAATTTTAAGTACTCGCCCAAGGCGTCCAATGATTTCCCCTTTAAAATACACGTAAAGTTCGATTTTTCTTCTTAAAAGTTCTACAGATCAGAGGCATTTGAAGGTACGATCTTGGTCGACGAACCGATTTATTCATAATTGAATGCTCTACAAAAGTGTCCATTGTGACGTGATTGTAACTCGAACTGGCGAGGTCGTACGGGTCACTAAACCCAATTTTTTCATGAAATTCTCGTTTTTTCACCTCTATCTCGTAAATGACGAGAGCTACAGAAAAAATAGGAATGACAAACTTGGCGGAAATTCAATTTTCTACAAAAAAGTATTGAAGCACCAAATCGCTAACATCGATGTTTCTTGAGATATTGGGCTTTTAAGTTGAGGTAGTATGGAATTTTCATGGATTATTGAGCTAAACTGTATAAGTTGTTAATTTATTATTCTTTATTGTCATTTAAATCATCAAATATTTATTCGTTAAGTTGCAAATGATTGGAAAGTTGAATAATTGATGGTTTTGAAACTGAAATTCGAGAAAAAAACACATTTTCAAAGTGCTTAAAATTATTTTTTTCACTTTTCACGAATTTTTCAATTGATTTTCTCCCGATTCTTCTAATTTACTTACCAGTAATTGAATACCTATGAATTTCTAGTTAAAAATATGTTGTAAATTTACAAAATTTTCAACTAGAAATTTACAAATTTTACAAAATTTTTGTAAATTTACAACATATTGTAACGGTATGAAATCGACTGAAAGACGCTTCGCGTTACGCGAAGGTTCGAGCTTTGATAGAAAGGAGCAGGTGTGAAGAAAAAACGAGAGTTTTATTTAAATTTTAACAAATAAACGCAATTTATTCAAAATTCACACGTTATTTTACAATTTACTATGCGTTCTTTTGATTTGGCATGAGTTTCCTTTATTGCAATCGAACAGCAAAAAATAAACGAAATTTTTGGCATAAAAATCTTGATGGAAATTTATGCGGTCATTTTACCGCCTACGTGGTAATTTATGGTAATTTAGGGTAATTTACGTTTTTCTTTCTTATTTTCTTTGAAATTCGAGTAAAACTCGTTGATTCTATACAATCTTAAATCATGTTTTCAATCTAGACTAATTTTCTGATAATTAATTACGCTTGTGTAACGTAGCTAACTTGAACAATGTGAAAGACGCGTGTTTGACGCTATGTTGATTTTTAATTTGTTTCTACGCTTTTATTTTTTTTGATTCGCACGCACGTGTGTTCGTTTAACACTGTAACTAATTAATAAAACGCACTAATTCTGCTTTGTAATCAATTTGGACAATTTTTATTTGATAATGCACGCTTATTTCGGTTTTACAATTCAATTTATTGTATTGGACAAGTTTTTCGCAGATGACGCACGCTTATTTCGTTTTATTATTTGAATCTCATCGAATTTCGGACAAGTTTTGCCCAATTGTTCACTTTAATCGTTTTGGACAAGTTCTTAATTAGGATTCTGACGAATAATTTTTGTTTTTCTAATAATTTAATGCGTTGATCTTCTTCATCTCTACGAAAAATGAATTTTTAAGAAGGGAAGGAGTGAAATGCACCGGCTGCGGGAGTCGATCGTAACCGAACTACTCCGTCGTCGAATGCACGTCGGAAATGTGAGGTTTTAAAGGAAATGCACCGGCTGCGGGAGTCGAACGTAACCGAACTACTCCGTCGTCGAATGCACGTCGGAAAATGTGAGGTTTTAAAGGAAATGCACCGGCTGCGGGAGTCGAACGTAACCGAACTACTCCGTCGTCGAATGCACACAAAGGATTATATTAGGAAAAGTACACCGGCTGCGGGAGTTGAACGTAACCGAACCACTCCGTCGTCGAATGCACACAAAGGATTATATTAGGAAAAGTACACCGGCTGCGGGAGTTGAACGTAACCGAACCACTCCGTCGTCGAATGTACGTTGGAAAATGTAGAGAGGTTATGTTTTGGTTTCGTAGAGGCGAAGAAGTCTGTGCTGACTGTCTAGAGTTTTGCCTCGAGTTCTTCGAGAAGAATGAGTGCCGAGTGCTGTTCTGCACCGGCTTTTATACTGTCAGAATCCTTTGTTCGTGGATTTCCTGGAAGTCTAAAAATAACTCTCAGTCTTATTCGCTAGAGTTCTTAGTGGTGGGGCGCTTGCCAAACGTTATTGGAGATTAATCTCTCCCACTCATTCATCCTTCGCTCGCATTCGTTCGCATTCATCACGCATGCGCATAAGGTTCGCACAGTTCCTTTTGTCCCCACTTTTTGACGCGCGATCGAATGAGGCAAGCTCATCCCCCACTTTTCTCACAGATTCGTGATCTTTCCCCCACTTTGTCCGCTCGCGTCCTCACAAGCCGCGAGATGGTTCGGCTAGCGACCGCTTGGCGCTACCGTAGTTGAGCGACGGATGCCGCGCCGGGCGGATCGTCAGCTGTCGAGTCCGTGCCGTTACAATGCCCCCCAGAAGAAAAAGAGGGTGTAACTATCTTTTTCTTCTTCTTGAAGGCACGGTTTATGATCCTTATGCTTCCTATCTTTCGACCTCTTCCAGGAACTCATCATCTGGTGAATCGTCGTCGGATTCTTCTTCGTCGTCATCGTCGTATACTGCCCAGGTGTTGTCCCAGTCTAGGCGGAATTCGTATTGCCCCCTTCGGGCCCATCCATCATACAGAAGTTGGCTAGCGACACTGATTTGGCTCTCAGGGTATCGGAGTGTGACCGACACCCCAAGGTGATGATGAGCGATAACGGTGACTAAGCAGCGTTGATCAATGAATAATCCACGAAGGTGGCTACAGATGTCTTTATCCCATAGCGGCCTTCCCTTTGGTTTGATGTTGGGCAGGTACGCCCTGGTTGTGAATTGTGGCGTTTCGATGAAGTCTTCTGGCATCATTTGTAGATCATCCAGAGCTGTTTTCAGGGTATAACCTCTGTCGATAAGCCTCAGAGTAACTTCTCCGTCATCAATGTCGTACAGAATGCCTCGGGAAGCCGTATTTCCAGTGACGACAGCGTACATGTCATGAAGGCAAATGAAAACTGGCCTTCTTTGTAGTGCGAGGAACAATTGACGTTCGAATGCGCACATTTCCGCCCAATCATCGACTTTTATGATTGAGAAGTTCGTTGGATTGATGAATTCTTTGACGATGACTTCTTGGGTGCCTTCCAGTGTCGTCGGGCAGGCAATTTCTGGAGCGATATCTTCGTCCAACTCGATGCAGGGCATGGTGTCGCTTCTCATGATGTTTGATTTTTGTTTTGTTGTCACTGGAGCTCCGGCTAGCTGATGTTGCTAGTCGGCTTGCTCGTCATGAACTGTTGCTGTTAGCTCCAAGAGCTCGCCTTTTATACCAATTTCTATCCCCCCTTTTCTTTCCCCACCTCGGAGAGTTCTTTGTTTCAGGGAGATGGGAGTCCTTATTGGCTCTCACTCATCCCCACTCAGTCGTATTTGTCAGTTCCCCACTCTTTTCCATCTCGCTATTCGCGTTTCTTTGTGTTTTGAGTTCTCATTGGCTCTTGCGCATCCCCACTCATTCGTTACATTCGTTTCCATTCATTTCCCACTCCTTTTTCTATGAATTTTCAGCAAGCGCCCTGGTTTTCGCGGTAAGTAATACTTATTCTATTTATTAGGAATGTTTTCATATTGATTTTGCATGTTTTTCTCTTTTTCAAAGTTATCTGACCAATAATTTATCATTATTTCGTAATTTGTTTACAATTTCTATGTTTTTGTTGTCTTATTTTATTTTTCAGGTTTTTGGGAGAGTTAAACGCACGCAGACATCAGATTTCGTAATATAATAATAAATAACTGTTTTATTAAGGAATTAACAATTTGTAAGTATTGTGACCCTTGTACAAAAATTATTTATAATTTTGTGATTGTTTGTACAAATAAAATAAAACAAGCAATGGCTCTTTTTAATTAATTTCTCCCTTTATCAGCTCGTCTTTAATTTTGATTCTTTTCTCAGGGATATTGTCCTGACTGAAATTGAATTCCCTGTTTGCCGCGACACACTCTGCATATAAACAGGTAAATACGCCGCAATCATATCCGTTTCGTTGTGGTGGAATATCCTTTCGGATCACTAGCGTCCACTCTTCTGGTTTGAATGACGCCTCGTTCCTCTCAATTGCCTCCTGGACCAAATATCCGAACAGATCCGTCAGACCATCCATGTTTTCTCCCATCAGGCTATCGAAATAGCTGATGGTTTTGTGTCGGAAATCAACTATGGCCAGACACCAATGATTTCCCAGATGAATCGGAACGAGGATCAGGTCATAGGAGAAAACGTTAATTCGGCGCGTCCATCTTTGAACGGCCTTGTATCCACCCGTTTGTAAGCGAGGAAAGAAAAAGGTATCCATAGCATGGACCTTCGGGTATCTGATTGGCTCTCGTTCTCCTCTTTCGACGATTAATGCCATGTAGGAGTTGATAATTTCGTCGTTTAGCCAATTTGTGGAGTCGAGAGTGTCGAGGTCTCTTCGCTGCAGTTGCACTCCGTTCTTGGCTTTTTTGTTTTCTTTGTTTTCCTGCTCCTCAATCGTTCTTTTCTTTCCTCTTCGTTGCCCATTTTCTTCTTCGCCAGTTTTCTCGTTGTTATTCTTGTCAACCCAGTGGAATTCATCCGGCTTCCATTTTTTCCACTCTTCCGCCAGTTCTCCATAGATCTCGAGAACATCCGCCGACGTCTCCTTTATGGGAGAGAGGATTTGAGGGATTTCGAGTTCCTTTAGAATCTCGGTGAAGATTTGTGGCGTTCGATAAATTCCCGCATTTTATTGGGAATGATTCTGCGGGAATCATCAATTTCAATTTCAACGAGTCTCCAGAGGGAGACTTGAATGCCTTTTTCTTTCGTTTGTCCTCCCGTTTGCGTTTTTGCTCCCTTTGTTGTTATTTTCTCCGTCCTCCGTACCTTCTTATCTTTTGTTCCCTTTTCCCCGATTTCCAATCTCTCAAAATCCTTTATTTCAAATTTTTCCTGCTCATCCATTTCCTCCCATCCTCCATGTCCGTCTGTTTGTTGCGCGAAATTTTTGCGCTCGATTTTCGGAGTTTGAGTAGCCGCGTCCATTTCAGTAAATTTATCCGTTCCCTTGTCACTTTGTGTCGTTGGAAATTTCGCCTTCCTTTATCGCTTTTTCTTATTCCTTTCTGCTTTTAATTCGTTTTTTTATTAATTTTAGTCACAGAGAAATCGTTGCGTTCGAATGGCGCGGACCTGTGAGCAATTTTTAACTTTTCTCTGTCTAGAGGGGCGAACTCTAATTGTAATTTCAGGCGACGGTGGCGCCGACGGCAAAATCTCGAACTACTCCCAATGCGTTTTTCGACACTTCCTTTTTTTTTCAATCTTTTTGTCGATTTTCTTGTAGATTTGAATGTTCCTCGTTGTTTTTTCGTTCGTTTAAGTGAAATAAACAATTTTAGATGCTTTATTGTTAATAACTTTGTTAATACTAATATTTTTATTGTCGAAATTTTGTTTTTCAGAATCTACGACGTGTTTTTATCGCATAACTTTTTTGTTTTTGACATTTTTATTGTGGGAATCATGTTTTTCGGAATTGACGATGGGTTTCTTGTTCGTAACTTTTTTTATTTTTTATATTTTTATTATCGGAGTCGTGTTTTTCGGAATCGATGATGTTCAGCCAATCCTTTTTCACTATTTTTATTATGTTTGATATTTTTTTAAATTTGCAGCGTGGTACATTCCTCTTTCGACCTCGTTTTCAGGGTTTTCGAGGATGTACGTTGCGGCGGCTATTTGCTTTTTAATTTTATACGGTCCCTCGTAAATGGAGAAGAATTTCGCCATTTTTTTATTGATGGGATCGCTTACGTTGCACGCTTTGGCCAGCACGAGGTCTCCTTCCTCAAATTCGATCAATTTATGCTTTCTATCGAATTTTGCTGCTCTGTTTCGTCCTTTTCTTTGGATCCTGTTCCTGGCAAGCATGAGTCTTGCTCCAATTTCTTCTTCCTGATCTTCTTCTTCTTTATTTATGTTGATCCAATTTGTCCAAATTCTTCTTGGTTTTTCGTTCTTCTGTATTTCGATGGGTGTCATTTCGGTCGTTTCGTGATGCGTTTCGTTCATGCAATCTTCGATAACCTTTACCCATTGCAACCAATCTGTGTGTTTGTTTGTCAAGAATGTTCTGAAAAACCTCCCGATTTCTCGATTGACTCGTTCCACAATATTTCCTTGTGGGTGTCTGATTGATGAGAAAACGGGTTGAATTCCTTCGCTGGCTAGTTTGCTGAGCCATAATCGCGAAGTAAATTGTGTTCCATGGTCGAATTGCAATTTGCTCGGCTTTCCATGATTGGGAATGTAGTGATTGAATATTTTGTTGATTGTTGATTGAGCCGTTGCAACTTTGAGTGGATACAATACCACAAATTTGGAGAAGGCGTCTATTGTCACCAGAATATGCTTCATTCCTCCTTTTGTCGCTGGTAATGGACCAAAAAAATCGATGGAGACAATGTCTCCCGGTCCTTCTGGTACAATATTCTGTTGCGCCGCGTACGAATGTTGATTCGGGACTTTGTTCCTTTGGCATGAGTCACATGAGACAAGAATTTGTCGAACGGCGTGATGAAATTTTGGGTACGTGAAATCTTCATCCAGAATTTTCCAGACCTTCTTCGCTCCAATGTGGCCATACATTTTATGCGTTTCAGGCACCAACACTTGGAGAACGGACTTTGGAAGGACAATTTTGGATACGTTTTGTCTTGTTGATTTATACAAAATGTCGTTTTTGATTTCATAACGGTCGTCTTCTTTGTCGGCGATCCGTTCCCTTATTTCTTTAATTTTTTCGTCTCTTTTTTGACATTGCGCGATGTTTTTTATCCTCTGTTGCAACTCTTTGGATGGTTTCGTTGCTAGTAGAGTTCCAATTACGAGTTCTTTTCCTTTTCTTCCTCCTCTATCCGGAGGATTTAATCGGCTTAGAACGTCTGCAACAACATTTCGGATTCCTGGACAAAATTCGAACTCGATGTCGTAGTCTTGAATGGCCAGGATCCACCTCGTTAATCTTTCATTAAGTAGTTGACAGTTTTTTAAGAAGGTTATCGCTTGGTGGTCGGTTATGACTTTGATTTTCGCACCGAGTAGATATGTCCGCAACTTTTTTAACGCCCATACAACGGCCAACAATTCCTTTTCCGTTGTCGTGTATGCTAGCTCCGGTCCTTTTAATGTTCTGCTCGCGAACATAATTACGCTCAGCTCACCATTTTCGTCTTTTTGAGCTAATGTGCCCCCCAGAGCGTAGTGGCTTGCGTCAGTTTGAAGGATGTAACCCTTTTTTGGATCCGGATGCTTTAGTAGGACGTCTTGAACGAACAAATCTTTAATTCGATCAAACGCCTCTTTTTCCTTGTCTTCCCATTTCCATTTTTCTTTCTTTTTTAAGAGTCTCAATAACGGAATTGTTTCCTTTGCGTGTTCCTTCGTAAATTTGGTGTAATAATTGATTAATCCAAGAAATCCTCTTAATTGCTTGAGGTTCCTCGGTGCAGGAAAGTCTTTAATTGCTTGAATTTTTTCGGGCTGCGGTTTTATTCCTTCCGTTGTTAGAATGTGCCCAAGAAATTCAACTTCCTTCCTGAAGAATTTGGCTTTGTTTAATTTAATTGTCATTCCGTTTTGTTCCAGACGCTCCAAGAGTTCGTCCGGATGTTGCATATGTTCTTCGAAGCTTTCCGAAATACAAAGTAGATCGTCTACAAAATTTATTACGTGATCTCCGAGTCCGTGAAGAATGATGTCAAGTGCACGCAATAAACTTGCTGTGCTTGTTTTCAATCCAAAAGGTGTTACGGTGAATTCGTAAACCTTTCCTCGATATTTGAAGGCTGTGTACTTCATCGAGTCCGGATGTAGAGGAATCTGCCAGAAGCTATTCGTGAGATCGAGTGTCGTCATGATTTTTGCTGTGTGGCATTTCTGAAAGATCTCCTCTATGTTCGGTACAGATTCGTGGTCGTCGGCCATTACTTGGTTGATTTTTCTGGCATCGAGACACAATCTGACCGATCCATCCTTTTTAATCACTGGTACGATTGGATTGATCCAGGGGCTCGTTGATCGTTGTATGATTCCATTGTTCAATAATTTTTCGATTTCTTTATCGACCTTTTCTCGATGCATCAAAGGTACCTCGTAGGAAAATGCGACGATCGGTTGTTCCGTCGTAATTTCCAATTTGTGTTGATAAGCAGAGATCCTTCCTGTGTTTTTTCGGAAGACACGTCTTCGGTTCCAGAGAATTTGTTTTTGAACTTGTTTTTGTTCGTCGGAGAGTTCGGATTCATTGACTATTTCTTCTATCTCTTGCCAGGAGACATCCTCGTTCGAATCTGAGGAAAAATTTAATTGTTGCACTGGTAATGAGTTAAAATCGACGCCATTTTGGCTATCGGTTTCAATTTCGATAATTTTTGAATCCATGCCACTTTGGCTTATGGTTTCTTTTTCATCAGTCGCCGATGCCCCTATTGTGGGAATTACATCGGTAACATTCTGATATTTGACCTGGAGAGACATTTCTCCTAGATCAATTAAACTTTTGAGAGGCTTTAGGGAATCTACCCCAAATAAAACATCTCTAATTAAACCAGGCACAATTAAATAATTGATGTTTGTTTCAATTTTTCCAATCTGAGTCGTTGCCATTATTTGACTCTTTACTTTCGTCAATTTTCCTTTGATTGCCCCTTTCACCGTCACTCCTGTAACTGGCAAAATTGGACAATCTTTCAGAATTTCCTTGTTTTCCAAGAAAAATTCCTCCGAAATCGTTGTTATTTTCGATCCGCAGTCTATGAGTGCTGTCACAGGAATGCCTTCAATTTTTGCGTAAATTTCGGGACACTCCACAATCGGGACTGCTTGTTCTTTTATTTCTTCGTTTAATAAAAATTCTCTGGTGTCCGTGAAGATGGTGTTGATTGGAATGCTTTTTTCCTTTTTGTCCATGAGGTCCCTTTCAGTTTTTAATTTTTCGTTTTTATTGTCTATTTGAAGTTTTTCCGTTGTACCTCGCTCGTTGTCTTCTTTTTTGATTTTTATTGTCGCGGGTACAACGCTTAAGCGTTTCCCGCTTTGGAAGTCGAGGGTTGCGGTTCTTCTTGGATGTCGATTGCTTGCACGAGGTTCTCTTTTTTATTTTCCTCTTTCTTATCTTGTTTTTGGGGCCATGATCTTTGGGGACCTCTGTTTTCGTTGTTCAGATTGTTTTTCCATCCCGTGTTTTGGTCCGGGTCCCGTTTTTGTTGATTGCGATTTTGATTCCAGTTTGAATTCTGGTTCCAGTTTGGGTTTTGATTCCAATTAGGATTCTGGTTCCAGTTTGGGTTTTGATTCCAATTAGGATTCTGGTTCCAGTTGGGCCTTTGGTTCCAATTCGGATTTTGATTCCAGTTGGAATTTTGATTACAGTTGGAATTTTGATTCCAGTTGGAATTTTGATTCCAGTTGGAGTTTCTGTTGTCCTGATTACTTCTTTGTTGATTTGGAGGCTGCTTGTACGGTCTTTGCTCCTTATTTCTATTCCCTTGATCGTTGGGTTGCGTCTCTTTTTCCCGCTTTGCATTTATGGGACCCCTTTGATCGATTTTCTCCAGGAATTCCACTAATTCTCCGAGAGTTTCAAAACCGCGACTGATGATCGTTGCCCGCATTTCGTCCGTGAAATGTTGTGACAACAATGTGATGATTTCTTTGTCACTTGGTGGTGGCACCAAATCCCTTGCCATTCCGAACATTCGGATGGCATAATCGACCTTGGACAGTTTTCCGTCTGCTTTGTAAAATCCGAATTCCAGATTTCTTCTGATTCTTCTCTGGACTTCGTCGCTCCAAAAACGTTCGGTGAATTTCTTCTTCAAATCGTTGAAGTTGTTTATTTCGTCTTCTACGACGACCCACCATTCGTTGGCTGATTTTTCAAGTGCCTGTCCCAGCAAATACCTCATTTCTGCAAGGTTTGGGTTTGTTACCTCACAATAATGCTGGAATTCCTTCAGGAATTTGATGGGTCGAGCTCGATTTGATCCATCAAAAGTGGGTGGAGTTATTTTTATTTTGCTCGGCCTATAATTCGTCGAGGACCTGAGTATTTCCTCTTCTTCTTCGTCTTCCTCAATTTGGATGTTCGACTCGTGTTTTTGAGGAATGATCCTCGTGCTTTCTTCATTGGGTGATTTTTGAATTGTTCTATTTTCGAATTCTCTAATTTTTTGTTTTAGAGAATTGATGGTGAGGCTGTTTTGTGCCTCGTTGACTTCGCAAACTGCTAATCTTTCCAACACGTGTTTCATTGCTTGCTCTAATGTTCTTATTTTGTTCGTTAATGGTTGGATGATGGCATGCATTTGTGCTGCTAAACTAGTTTCCATTGTTTCCATTCGATTAAGGAATTCTTCGTTTTGTTGCTTCATTTGATCTCCTATTTCGTCCTTAATTTCTTCCTCGATTCTTTTAAATTCTTTGTATGTTTCCGAATTCCTATGCTCTAATCGTTGCATCCTTAAATTTATATCGCCAATTGATTCGACTAGCGACGACAGATTTTCGTCAGTGTGATCACTTTTTCGTTTATTAATCTTTTTTGTGGTAGCCCCCCTGTTATTTTCGGACGTTTTTTCTTTTTCTTCGCCGAAATTTGCTCGGGATTCGTTGAACGTTTTTCCGGCGCCTGGCGGTGGAATTGTTGTCGTTAACTCGCTGAACTGAGTGTCGCTCAGGAAAACTTCCCCTGTCTGGTTCTCAGGATTTTGAAAACCAGAATCTCTAGCGGTTTCATCTCTTAATTTATCGGAATCAGCCATTGTTTATTTTATTTCTATTCTACCTAATTGGTTCTATTTATACTCTCGCTTTCTCTATGCAGCACCTGCCCCACGTTGGGCGCCAGTTGTAACGGTATGAAATCGACTGAAAGACGCTTCGCGTTACGCGAAGGTTCGAGCTTTGATAGAAAGGAGCAGGTGTGAAGAAAAAACGAGAGTTTTATTTAAATTTTAACAAATAAACGCAATTTATTCAAAATTCACACGTTATTTTACAATTTACTATGCGTTCTTTTGATTTGGCATGAGTTTCCTTTATTGCAATCGAACAGCAAAAAATAAACGAAATTTTTGGCATAAAAATCTTGATGGAAATTTATGCGGTCATTTTACCGCCTACGTGGTAATTTATGGTAATTTAGGGTAATTTACGTTTTTCTTTCTTATTTTCTTTGAAATTCGAGTAAAACTCGTTGATTCTATACAATCTTAAATCATGTTTTCAATCTAGACTAATTTTCTGATAATTAATTACGCTTGTGTAACGTAGCTAACTTGAACAATGTGAAAGACGCGTGTTTGACGCTATGTTGATTTTTAATTTGTTTCTACGCTTTTATTTTTTTTGATTCGCACGCACGTGTGTTCGTTTAACACTGTAACTAATTAATAAAACGCACTAATTCTGCTTTGTAATCAATTTGGACAATTTTTATTTGATAATGCACGCTTATTTCGGTTTTACAATTCAATTTATTGTGTTGGACAAGTTTTTCGCAGATGACGCACGCTTATTTCGTTTTATTATTTGAATCTCATCGAATTTCGGACAAGTTTTGCCCAATTGTTCACTTTAATCGTTTTGGACAAGTTCTTAATTAGGATTCTGACGAATAATTTTTGTTTTTCTAATAATTTAATGCGTTGATCTTCTTCATCTCTACGAAAAATGAATTTTTAAGAAGGGAAGGAGTGAAATGCACCGGCTGCGGGAGTCGATCGTAACCGAACTACTCCGTCGTCGATGCACGTCGGAAATGTGAGGTTTTAAAGGAAATGCACCGGCTGCGGGAGTCGAACGTAACCGAACTACTCCGTCGTCGAATGCACGTCGGAAAATGTGAGGTTTTAAAGGAAATGCACCGGCTGCGGGAGTCGAACGTAACCGAACTACTCCGTCGTCGAATGCACACAAAGGATTATATTAGGAAAAGTACACCGGCTGCGGGAGTTGAACGTAACCGAACCACTCCGTCGTCGAATGCACACAAAGGATTATATTAGGAAAAGTACACCGGCTGCGGGAGTTGAACGTAACCGAACCACTCCGTCGTCGAATGTACGTTGGAAAATGTAGAGAGGTTATGTTTTGGTTTCGTAGAGGCGAAGAAGTCTGTGCTGACTGTCTAGAGTTTTGCCTCGAGTTCTTCGAGAAGAATGAGTGCCGAGTGCTGTTCTGCACCGGCTTTTATACTGTCAGAATCCTTTGTTCGTGGATTTCCTGGAAGTCTAAAAATAACTCTCAGTCTTATTCGCTAGAGTTCTTAGTGGTGGGGCGCTTGCCAAACGTTATTGGAGATTAATCTCTCCCACTCATTCATCCTTCGCTCGCATTCGTTCGCATTCATCACGCATGCGCATAAGGTTCGCACAGTTCCTTTTGTCCCCACTTTTTGACGCGCGATCGAATGAGGCAAGCTCATCCCCCACTTTTCTCACAGATTCGTGATCTTTCCCCCACTTTGTCCGCTCGCGTCCTCACAAGCCGCGAGATGGTTCGGCTAGCGACCGCTTGGCGCTACCGTAGTTGAGCGACGGATGCCGCGCCGGGCGGATCGTCAGCTGTCGAGTCCGTGCCGTTACAATATTTGTAACTAGAAATGTATAGGTATTCAATTGATGGTAAGTAAATTAGAATAATCAGGGGAAAATCAATCGAAAAATTAGTGAAGAGTAAAAAAAACAATTTTGGGCACTTTGAAAATGTGTTTTTTTCTCGAATTCCAGTTTCAAAACGTTCAGTTATTCAACTTTTCAATCATTTGAAACTTAACAAATAAATATTTGATGATTTGAATGACAATAAAGAATCATAAATTAAAAACTTATACAATTTAGCTCAATAATCCACGAAAATTCCATACTACCTCAACTTAAAAGCCCAATATCTCAAGAAATGTCAATGTTAGCGATTTAGTGCTTGGATACTTTTTTGTAGGAAATTGAATTTCCTTCAAGTTTGTCATTCCTATTTTTCCTGTAGCTCTTGTCATTTACGAGATAGAGATAAAAAAACGAGAATTTCATGAAAAAATTGGGTTTAGTGACCCGTACGACCTCGCCAGTTCGAGTTACAATTACGTCACAATGGACACTTTTGTAGAGCTTTCAATTATGAATAAATCGGTTCGTGGACCAAGATCGTACCTTTAAATGCCTCTGATCTGTAGAACTTTTAAGAAGAAAAATCGAACTTCACGTGTATTTTAAAGGGGAAATCATTGGACGCCTTGGGCGAGTACTTAAAATTAATATTAAGGGCTCAAATTTTCAGGGAATTTTCTTTAAGGTATTCCCTATAAAAATGCGAGATGGGAGTGAAAAAAAAAAATGTCGCCAAAAAAAAAAAGCACCCTAATAATTACACATGTGTACGTACTGTTACGTTTCTAAAAAAAAATTTCTTTTAGTTTTGTTGATTAGTGTGATGGTTATAAAATTTAAAAACGGGCGCGGTTACGCAATTGCAATGAAATATGTATTTCGTATTTATTATTACGAACAATTAAACATGAAAGGTTTGCAACAGATTACATACGTGACGGCTGTTTAATTATTTCTGGTTTGGAATTGAAGTGTTGCTAAATGAACAAGCAAAAATTGTTGCACTCACTCACCGCTCTTCGCAATGTCCAGTATCCGTAGCTGCACGATGTCTTGAAAATTGTAATTAAGAGCTGAATGATCTCCGCACTTCTCCGCATTTCGTTTTGTAAGAAAAAATATCTTTTTCTTTTAATATTTTGTAATTCCATTTCTACCAGGAAAATTTGATAAAAAATCCGAGCGATTCCTCGTCGAGCCATTATTTCATCGTGGATACTTGTTATCAATAATTCTCTTGTTAAAAAATTTACACGTACATATTGTTGTCAATGTATAAACTTTTTCGGATGTCAATAAATTTACAAAATTGTTATTCGTGGGAATAATAAAGTATTTATTTTGCATTGCAAAAATACATCACAGACAGTAAAGCATCGCCGTGTCGAGACACTACGAGAGATATGACTTAGTTTCATTCTTTGACTTGTATACATACAGCAGGTACGTGAAAATATAATATCATGCTTATTTTGAAATGTTATTTAGTAAAATGGCGCCTCCCTTATCGGCATATACCCTTTATTAACCTTTTAGAACTTTTTATCCGCGGCCATTTTAATCACTGGGGTTTTCGTCGTCCCTGTCGACTTCTTCTGCATCGTCGGACTCATGGTTTTCAGTACTTATATCTTCGTCCAAAACATCGGGCGTACTTGAAGTATCATCCGGAAATTGTTCTTTTGCATTATTTTTCAGCGCTTCAGCTGCAAGCTTCTCTTGGCGCATTTTGTTATACCGAAAATACGATGACTTTTTCCCTACGGATTGCATCGTTTCTTCGATTGTCTTCACTTCATCCAACGGTAACTTTTTGTAACGCTGAAGATTGTAACATGCATCTGTTGATAAAAAATGTAATATGTAATGAAGGAATAAACGAGTACGCGTGAAAAATTATTGTACCGGTATATGTGTGGCACACTGTAAAACGCACCCCTTAACAATCTCGCATCCTCCGTCGTCACTTGCTCCCGCCCAACGTCTCCTTTGCCATCTTTTTTCGTCGTTAAGGGGTTACACCACCCTGGAATTTTCGAAAAATCGTTTCTGCGTTCAATTTTTTTCTTATAGTTTGAACCTTAAAAAAAGTTCTAAGCTGAATGTGGAGTCATTATTTATCATATTAACGACGACATCTATTTTTCTGTAGAAAATTTCGAAAAACAGTTTTTTCGTTCTTATATTCCTTTGGTTTCATATTTTTTTAACAGTATTTATACAGTATGTGTAAGACATAGTTTTTTATACCGAATGTTCGATATATCTTAATTATTATATCACGAAAATAGCAATTTTTCTAATCGCACTGTGCGATTGAAAAATTCGTTTATTCATAATTCATTATGAAAAGAGTATACGTAGGAAAAAAAGGTGATCATAATAATCCGCATCGGGCTGCGAAAACTGCTCGACGGCAACCACCTCTAAATCGTTATCAGATGGAGCAAGAGGCAACGAGTACCTCAACATTGGCAAAAAAAATAGGACACACGGCTGTCAAAGTGCCGATTGATCCAACACATGGTTATCGAATTTTGAATTTCATTGCTGTGTTTTCCACAATAAGCAATTACGTGAGTTGCAAAACATGCGGGGGAGATGTCAAGTTCAGTAAATCGAGTAAACGAGGACTGGGATTCAAAGTTGCCATTTCTTGTGATGCGTGCGAAAATAGAAGCGTAAATTCATGTCCTCTAATAAACGGTCGTGCGTATGAAATAAATCGACGCTTCATTTTCGCAATGCGATTCCTTGGAATTGGCGAATATGGAATGCGGAAATTCTGTGGACTCATGGATTTGCCCAGAGGCGTGTATCAATCGTTTTTTGACAAAGTGTTGAATAATATTCTCACTGCTACGAAAACCGTCTGCCAAAGGTCCATGAAAAATGCAGCAGATGAAGAAAAAAAAATACCGCAGAAAAAGAAGATGAGCCACGAAGAATTACAGTTTCTGGAGATGGCACTTGGCGAAAGCGGGAATTCTCGTCCTTACAGGGCGTGGCAACTCTCATAGGAAATTTAACAAAAAAGTGGTTGATGTTTGTGTAAAATCATCGTATTGCAAGGAGTGCGAGTATTGGCAGAAGAATTCCGATAGTGAACAATACGCAGAATGGTATGAGAATCATCAGAATAATTGCTCCGCTAATCACGAAGGAAGCGCCAGAAAAATGGAGGTGGATGCAGTGTAAGAAATGTTCAAGCGTTCTGAAGAACTTCATGATGTTCGATACTGCAATTATGTGGGCGACGGAGATTGCAAGACTTTCAAGGCAGTAGTAGAATCCAAACCATATGGTGATGATTTCGAAATAAAAAAAAAGGATGCATTGGACATGTGCAAAAACGAATGGGCACAAGACTTCGCAAAGTGAAAAAAGATAATAAAGGACTCGGCGGTAGAGGCAAACTGACAGCTAAGCTAATAGATGATTTAACCGTTTACTATGGGTTGGCGATAAGAAATAATTCCAATTCTTTAAAAGATATGAAAAATGCAATTTGGGCAACTTATTATCATAAATCTTCAACCAACGAACAGCCTCAACATGAACTTTGTCCGCCTGGTGAAACGAGTTGGTGTACCTGGCGAAAAGCGGAAGCACAAGCAAGCCTTCACAAATATCAGCATAAATCAGCACTCCATAAAGATGTACAAAAAGCACTACACCCTGTTTACGGAGCTCTTAGTGACGATGCTCTGCTCGAACGATGTTTGGGAGGATATAATCAAAACTGCAACGAAAGCATCAACGCTATGATATGGAAAATCGCACCCAAAATAAGTTTCAGTGGTATGAAAGTGGTTGAAATAGCTACTTACATTGCTACATGTATTTATAATGACGGCTACAGTAATATTTTAGCAATATTACACGAATTACACATAACCATCGGAAGTAATTGTTATGACATGTGTAATGACGAAGACAAGTACCGTATATCGATTGCTGAAAAACGCGCGCAAGCGACTACGAAAGAGGCTAGAACAGCTCGGAGAAGGTTGAGATTATCTCTCGGGGACCTACAACTTGCTGACGAAGGGCCCCAATATGCAGCAGGAATCGCTGATTAACTACATAAGGTGAGCCATACCTTTTCAATTTTTTTTTTCCATTTAAGCCGCGTCAAAACATAACGCGTTTTTTCTCGAAACAACATTTTCCGGATTTGCGGGAAACATAAGTATATATACTAGGGTGCTTCAAAAAAAATCGACTTTTTTTTTTCTTGACGGTGCAATCGAATACGTTGGTATTCCATGCAAAAATGATTCTCCCAAAATTTGGGACCTGTAAAAAAATTTTTAGAGGTCGCGCAAATCACTTTTATATATTTTTGCTATAATCATGATTTAACTCTGTTTATTTTTCATGGTCGCAACAAAATATAGTAATGCTTGAACAAAAAGTCATTTTCCTAAAATTTGAGTTTAAAACAAAAAAATTCAGCGCTTCCGCAAACGCTTTGAGAATTTTTTTTTCTATTTCAGCATAAAATCACGGAATAAAAGTTTCAGGGCTTCAGTGCGGTAACAAAAAATGTTAGTAATTGATGTTCAAAAATTAAGAACGTTGTATGACGACGGACAAACCTGAATTTTTTGTTTTCAGTTTTTCTTACATACAAAATGGTTTGCGAGCCTAATTTCATTGGACAAAGTTGTTACGAATTGAAAAAAGAACAACGTACTCTAAATTCAAAATTGTCCGAGTTAATCTGTATTTGTTATATAATGAAGAAAATTTCAAAAAAAATTTACGACCCATTTGAAAAAAAAAACTAAATAAGGTTTCTTCGATGTTACATAAAACTGTATGCAAAGCTTAAAGAGGCTCCACCATTCAGAAATCGAAATATTTGATGTTGAGAATTGGAATTTTTAACATACGTCCTTATGAGAAACTACTAAAAATTGTGATTTTTATAAATAAATAGTTCGACTTCTACATGGTGACACCTTTCAAAACTGCGCGAGCTATTAGACATCACTATTCTCTTTGTGTGGTGCAAATTTAAAAGAATTCTATCGATAGAAAATTCGGCAAAAAACGTCGTTAATTTCCCAAAATTTTGTTATTTATTTTTATTTTTGATCTGAAGACCGTCGTAATCATTTCCTGTATTTTTTTTCTACTTGACGAGAAGTACATAATGATGTGGTTTCCTTTTGAAATCACAAGTAAGTACTTTTGAGTATTCCATAAAAAATCAACACGCTTAATATTGAAGCCTGTCAAAAAAAAAATTTAGTGGTCATCCGCAGCGAGTTCTCCATTTTTTAATGGTTATTCCGGCTGAATGGACCGCGCACTAATGGCTTTAATAGAGCAACTGTTAGAGTTGCTAATGGTTGAAAGAGCAGTATCTCTGAGGACAGAGTTCGACTGATACGTTTAAAAGAAATGAAGATCAACAGCAATATCTTCTGCAAATTGTGAACGACCATAGAAAAAAATATGCTTCTTGTAGGACGAATATCTCATTCGAATTTTGCAACTAATATTACACATCGATGTCAAATAAAATCGGATTGCTTGACTGAGAGCGTGAAATTTGGAAAAAAAATCACAATATCAGTTGCAAGATTCGAATGAGAATTTCGTCCAACAAGAAGGTTATTTTTTCCTTTGGTCGTTGACGATTTGCAGAAGATATTGCTATTGATTTTCATTGTTTTGTTATGTATCCGTCAGACTCTGTCATCAGAGAGACTGTTCTTTGGATTGTTAACAACACTAAAGGGTAGTAGTAAATTTAACGCAATTGCAGCCGCGTCATTTTTGCCGGAATAACAATAGCAAAATATCGAAAACTCGCTGGGGGTGACCACGATTTTATTTTTACAGCCTTCAATATTAAGATGATTCGTTTTTCATGGAATACTCAACGGTCGTTACTTGTGATTCGGAGCAAACCATATTATTTAGAGATGCGGTAGCGTCTTGACGCCAAGTATTAAAAAGAAAAGTTCGAATCGACAAGGCAAGTTGCGCCGCGTTATATATATTCCCCTGCAATTAGATAAAAACTGCAGAAAAAGATTAGGACGGTCTTCAGATTAAAACAGGAAAAAAAACACACATTTTGGGAAATTAATTTTTGCACATTAATCACTAACATATTTCTTTACGACACAGAAAAACTGACACTTTTATTCCGTGATTTTGTGCTAAATAATGAAAAAAAATTCTAAAACACGTTTGCGGCAGCGCTGAACTCTTTTGTTTCAAACTCAAATTTTAGGAAAATGACTTTTTGTTCATGCATTAACATTTTTTGTTGCGACAATGAAAAATAAACAGAGTTAAATCATGATTCTAGTAAAAATATATAAAACTGATTTGCGCGACCTCTAAAAATTTTTTTACAGGTCCCAAATTTTGGGAGAATCATTTTTGCATGGAATATCAACGTATTCGATTGCACCGTCAAGAAAAAAAAAAGTCGATTTTTTTTGAAGCACCCTAATATATACTACTAGCCTTGGGTACGCCCGCTTCGCTGGGCACACACTGGTCTCCAATGACACTGGGACCCCAATGAAATTGATTTTTTCATTGGGGTCTATATGATCAAATTTGGAAATTTGATTGACTGACTGACTGACTAATTGACAACGAACATCCTAAACCACTGAAGATAGGATCATGGTTCCAGGCAGTCCTTCCAGTCAGCCAGTCATTTTTTTTGTGTGTCAGTCAGTGAGTCAGTCACGCAACAGTCGGAAAAAAAATTGCGAACATTTTTTTTTGGATAAAGAACGAACGAAATCCTTTCTTAGTGAGCGTCTACGATGGGAGAGAAGTATCTGTGACAAATTTCATAACCGTAACAAATTTCACAATCCTATCTTAAGTGGTTTAGAGTGTGCGTTGTCTGTCAATCAATCAGTCACTCACTCAGTCAGTCAGTCAGTCAATCACGCAATAGTTATAAAAAAAAAATTCTTGCAATAATTTTTTTTGGGTAGAGAACGAACAAACCCTGTTCTTAGTGAGCGTCCATGATGGGAGAGGAGTATAGAAAATGAAAAAAAAATTGAAAAGAAAAAAAAAAAATTCGATAATTTTTTTTTGGATAGAGAACGAACGAAATCCGTTCTTAGTGAGCGTCTACGATGGGAGAGGAGTGACCATGACAAATTTCACGATCCTAACTTCATTGGTTTAGGCTGTGCGTTGTCTGTCAGTCAGTCAGTCAGTCAGTCAGTCAGTCAGTCAGTCAGTCAGTCAGTCAGTCAGTCACGCAACTCTTTTATATATATAGATGATGAAAAAAAAAATTTTTGCAATAATTTTTTTTTGCATCAATTTTTTTTTGGGTAGAGAACGAACAAAATCTGTTCTTAGTGAGCGTCCATGATGGGAGAGAGTATAGAAAATGAAAAAAAAATTGAAAAAAAAAAAAAAATTTCGATAATTTTTTTTTATATAGAGATCGAACAAAATCCGTTCTTAGTGAGCGTCTACGATGCGAGAGGAGTAACCGTGACAAATTTCGCGATTATGACTTCATTGGTTTAGGCTGTGCGTTGTCTGTCAGTCAGTCAGTCACGCAACTCTTTGATATATATAGTGTGACGTTGTCACTTTTGTTGCCAGCTGTCGAGCCGCGGCGAGAGCTACCGGATCCCAGTCTGGGACCGGCCTTTTCTTTTTTATCTGATTTCAGCCCCCCCCCCCCAGGATCGAGGAGGACTGAACGAGCCGACGAACTCGGAGAAAACACCACGAACTTCCCTGAACATTCCCGCGAGCGCGAGCGAGCGACCCACCGACCGAGCGAACAGCTGATTCGCCCTAAAACTCGCGCACTTGACCCACTTACGAATTTCTCCCTCCCTCCCCCGCGTGTCAATTTTCGTGTTCTCCCCTTAGCCCCACTCACTTTAGCCCCGCACACACTCGTTTTTCGCGACAAGCGTCGAGTCGCGGAAACCGTGTCACCCATCGTCCCTCCGACAAGGCTTGTCCGTCGAGTCGGAGGAAATTCAACGGTTTCCGCGGCGTCCAGGCGCGTTTTCGACAATACGACCGCGACTCTACCACGGCTGTTTTGACAGCCGTGGGCGCCGCCATCTTGCTCGAGCCTCGGTCTCGCGAGGCAGGCAACGTGGCGCCAGCGCCCGGTCGCGAGACCGACGTAGGCGCCACCTGTGTGCGATCTCGCGAGGCCGACGCTCGATAAGCGGATCAATAATTGGTCGGCTCTAAAGCCGCGTTTTGATTGGCTATCGGAACGTTCGCGAAGCTTCGCGAGCGTCCCGAGGGGCTGGAGGTGACGCTCGAGCTCTCTCTCTTCCGCTTCGGACTCGGCACGGTGCACATCGCGTCCCGTTTTTCGTGCTCTATTTTTCGAGTTTTCTGTGCCAAATCAATCAAGTTAAAATATTTACGACGACCCGGCTTCCCGAAGGACCATTCTCTGAGCATTTTCTGGATTACGTCGGCATAGCATTCTCGTGTTTCTTCTCAAAACCGAGACAGCAAGTAAGTCCTTCGATTTTTGCCGGGCGTGCGACGCCATTTTTCCCTTGTCGTTGACTCTTCCCAAACACCCACCTTTTCGTCATTTTCGTTCGCTTTCTCGAACTTTTCGTTCGAGAAAGAGATTATTTCGTCGGTCAGTCGACGCGACGAGTGTTGTGCCATCGAGTTTGCCCCTGTTGATTATTCGTGAAGCCATTTTTGCCCCTTTTTGTCCGTCATTCCCTCCCGTGATTTTTCGAGTCAGTGTTTCGCGTTTTCGAGCCCCGTCGCGATATTTTCTTGCATATTTTTCTACTCCCATCGTCGATCGCCCACCTCGTGTCCCTTTTTTCGTCATTTGTAGCCCCGTTTTCGTGTTTTTCGCGTGTGACGCGAGTGAGATTTCGCTCGATTCATTCAATCGGGTTCCGCCGACACGGCCCGGTTCGAGCGTCCGCGTGGTTCGTTCGATCGCGTGGCTCGCTCGCTCGTCGTCCCCTTGTCGTCACTGGTATAATAAGACGCCTGAGTTTCAGGGACCCTCTGTCCTTGCGTTTAAGTTTTTCGTGATTCTCCCTGAGCCAGTTCAATTTATTCTGATTAATTGCGTCATCAATTATTGTTTTCTTTCGTTCAATTTTTGGCCATTTTTGTAACGGTTGCTGGACCGATTTAACCAGCTGGCGCCCCTTATTTTCATTGTATAAATTCGCTAAATAAATCCGAAACTTGTTTTTATTATTTTAATTCATTTTTCGCAGCGTTTATTTATTTTTCCCCCACAATTTCTCTTGCGCTTGTGTCGAACCCGTCACAATAGATAGATGAGAAAAAAAATTTTTGATGAATTTTTTTTTTTCATTTTTTTTCGGTAGAGAACGAACGAAATCCGTTCTCGGTGAACGTTTATCGAGGTAGAAGAGTATAGAAAAAAAAATTGAAAAAAAAAGAATTGAAAAAAAAAAACAAATTTCGATAATTTTTTTTGGATAGAGAACGAACAAAATCCGTTCTTAGTGAGCGTCTACGATGCGAGAGGAGTAACCGTGACAAATTTCACGATCCTAACTTCATTGGTTTAGGCTGTGCGTTGTCTGTCAGTCAGTCAGTCAGTCAGTCACGCGACTCTTTTATATATATAGATGGGGATTCTAATTCACATTCCACCCCCACTCCAACCTCCCCCTTTTTACCTCCCCCCTTTTTATGACCCCAATAAATGACGTCATCCCCGCCCCCTTTTACCTCCCCCTCTTTTATGACCTAGCCCACTTCCCCGACGATCCACCACCCCCTCCCACCCACCCACCGCCCCCTCCCACTTTTGCTGGCAAGTAGCATCCAATGCACCCACCACCCCCTCCCGACCGCCCACCACCCCCCTCCCGCCCACCCACTGAGAGAAAAAGTTAAGTGCTTTTGAGATAAGGATCGCAGTTAAGTGATTTTATTGGGGGGGGGACTGAGAGAAAGTTAAGTGCTTTTGAGATAAGGATCGCAGTTAAGTGATTTTATTGGGGGGGTCATAAAAAGGGGGGTGAGATACGCCGTTAAGTGCACTGATACCGATCAGCAGCATCCGGTGGCGAGAGTCGCATGAGTCATCTAAGGATCGCAGAGGCCCCAGGTAACCCAGCTAAGTGGGGGGGGGGGGGGGGGGATTTTCCAGCTGAGCGCGCGAGCAAGAGATAAGTCCCCCCTTCCGGCGCTTACCCTTTCGAGAGAAAGTTAAGTGCTTTTGGATCGCAGTTAAGCGCTATTCATAAGGATGAAAGTGCTTTCGATAAGGATCAGCTACATCCGGCGTCCTTCCCCCAGCGAGAGTCGCATGAATCATCCCTAGCTCGATTTTCCGTGAGTCCCCAGGTAACCCAGCGCAGTGGCGTCCACTTTACCCTTTCGAGAGAAAGTTATATCGTTTCCCTTGAGAGAAAGTTAAGATCTTTTGATAAGGATCATAGTTAAGTGCTATTCATAAGATAAAGATGAAAGTTAAGTGCTTTTGATAAGGATCAGCAACATCCGGCGTCCTTCCCCCAGGGAGATTCGCATGAGTCATCCCTAGCGGAACTCGAGTCCCCGAGCTCGTGAGCGAGAGATGAGTCACCCCCCACATACCTGAGTGAGGAAAGCTGGGACTTTTTCGGACCCAGGTAACCCAGCGAAGTGGCGTCCACTTTACCCTTTCGAGAGAAAGTTATATCGTTTCCCTTGAGAGAAAGTTAAGATCTTTTGATAAGGATCATAGTTAAGTGCTATTCATAACATAAAGATGAAAGTTAAGTGCTATTCATAAGATAAAGATGAAAGTTAAGTGCTTTTGATAAGGATCAGCAACATCCGGTGTTCTTCCCCCAGGGAGATTCGCATGAGTCATCCCTAGCGGAATTCGAGTCCCCGAGCTCGCGAGCGAGAGATGAGTAACCCCCCACATACCTGAGTGAGCAAAGCTGGGACTTTTTCAAAGATGAGTCACCCCCTCAACGACGTGAGACCCTATCTTGGGTCAATCGCAAAGAGTTGTCTTCCTGAGCGAGCGAAGCTCGCGAGGGATTATTTATCTCGATCTTGGATTAGTTGTGAGCTCGCGCGATGAGTCAGCAATGAGACAAACCGTAATCTGGAGATGTGCACTTTCACTCGCTTTTACCAAACAGTGCTAAAGTCATAAAGTTTATGAATGCAAGGATTCTCAAAATTACTTCGACTTTTCCAAACGTCTCGAGATGCATCTATTTTTTTATTTTTCAGTCTGAAGATTTATGGATTTGAGAGTTAACCGTTTCACTTCGACTTCTCCCACCCACGAGATAAGGAGTCGCTGTCCTATTCGTTGAAATAATCCATTTTCTCATCCCTCTAAACGAATCACCTCACTCCACCGAAATGTATAAAAGACCTCATAGAATGGACTTATGTCAATGTTTTTCTGAAAACGCTGCATTTTGTGCGACGATAGCTTAGAGTTTACAACATGTCACATACCGAAGATATTGCTTCGGAGGAAATTCTGCGTGCACGGGCACTTGTAGTCCGGAACTTGGGTGAATATTTTGCTTGGGAGGCCCAATGCAATGAACTCATTGAATCATTGGAAGAGCGAGTTTTATCTAAACGTAGGCGATTGAGTATAGGGTATCATCACTCTATTAATTCTCAGATCATACGTTTGGAGGGTTTGAGACAAGCAACGAGACAGCGATTTGTGCATAGTGGTGGTGAATTGAACAATCTACAACTCACATGGCGTGAAATTGATACCGCATTCGCGAATCGTATATTAACTGGCGCGGTGATTAATCAAAAGCACATTTTACCGCGTGATTTTCCACAAGATGCGAGTGAATTAATTATTAAACATGTGACGGATTGCATTCAGAAATATGACTGTGTTAAAGTTAATACCGAGTTCAACGGAGAGTTTGTTGTTAATGATCAGCGTGCATATAAAACCATTAACACTTCGAATGTGGAACTTTTGGAAACGTCAGATCTGCGTGAGTGGTATGAAGATCGAGTGATTGAACCAACGCTAGCAGCGCTCGATGAGTTTCAGGATCGTGATAGTGGTTGGACATTAATTGCAATAGCAAATATAACCATAAATATAAATAAATACAATCCCATGCGTGCAGGGTATAATATTAAATTATCGCGAAAAATTATGTCGAAACGGGCTGTTGTCAATGTGAGATCGAATGATAATGCTTGTTTCGCCTGGGCGGTGGTTGCTGCTCTATACCCAGCAGAACAAAATGGTCATCGAATATCATCATATCCACATTATGCGACGGTGTTAAATGTTCGCGGTCTAATTTTTCCTCTCGCACTCAATCAAATAAAAAAGTTCGAACAATTAAATGACATTTCGGTGAATGTTTATGTGTCGGAGGATGATAAATTTAGACCAATACGCATAAGTAAAGAAAAGATGACAAAGGAGCGCCATGTGAATTTACTTTACATCGAGGAAGCGGTAGGAGGAAGAAAAATTGGCCATTTCGCGTGCATTAAAAATTTAGCGCGGCTAGTGGGTTCACAACTCAATGCTAATCGAAATAAAAAATTCATTTGTGATCGGTAAGTTTTTATATTCATATTGAATCTTTAATTTTTATTTAAAGCAATTTTTAATCAATTGAAAATAATTGCAGATGCATGCACTACTTCCATTCGGAGGAAAAATTGCGGGTCATGAGGTTGACTGCGGACGACTCAATGAGTGTGCAATCATACTTCCGGGGGGACAACACAAATGGTTACAGTTCCAAAATCATAATCGAAAGGAACGACTTCCATTTGTGGTGTATGCAGATCTCGAATGCATTTTGGAGAAGACCAGCGAGCTCGAGCGTGAGAAACGCAAAAATCAACATCACAAGGTCTTCAGCGTTGGATATTATGTGAGCTGTTCATATGACAGTTCTTTGTCGAGCTATCACGCACATCGTGGCGAGGATTGTGTTGAGTGGTTCGTGAAAGAGCTAGAGTCATTATCACAGCGTGTAAAGTGTATATTGCATAAGAACATTCAAATGAAGGACTTGACGATGCAAGAGTTTGAACATTTTCGAACTGCTGACAAGTGTCATATTTGTGAGCAGCCATTCAAAGATGATTCTGAGCGTGTGCGCGATCACTGCCATCTCACTGGCCAATTCAGAGGTCCGGCTCATAATATATGTAATCTTAATTATCAGCATTCATTCACCATTCCGGTTGTTTTTCACAACTTGTCGGGATATGATGCTCATTTTATAATCCAAGAAGTGGCCACGGCGTTTGAGGGGAAAACCGATTTACTCCCCATTACTAAGGAAAAATACATTTCATTCACAAAGACTGTGGAATCTACTTCGGCGGATTGGAAAAAACAAATCAAACTTAGATTCATCGATTCATTTAAATTTTTAAACACGAGTCTCGATAAATTAGCATCCCTCCTATCGCCGGATAAACTCAAAATTGTTAAATCACAATTTACTAATTTAGCATCAAATGATTTTGAATTATTGACTCGTAAGGGTATTTTTCCTTATGAATACATAGATAGTTTCGAAAAATTAGATGACACTCAACTTTCACCGCAAGACGCTTTTTACAGCTCACTGACTGACGAGACAATTTCCGCGGAACAGTATGAACATGCGCAGACTGTTTGGGAGCGATTTTCAACTCAAACGCTGGGTGAATATAGCGATCTTTATCTGAAGACCGATGTTTTATTGCTGGCAGATATTTTCGAAAATTTTCGAGACAAATGTCAGGAAAGTTATAATCTCGACCCTGCACATTATTTCACTCTCCCAGGCTTTACCTGGGACGCTATGTTGAAATATACTAAAATTAAATTCGAATTGCTCACCGACATCGATATGGTTATGTTTGTGGAGCGGGGTGTACGGGGTGGTTTAAGTCAATGTTCGAAAAGGTATGCTTATGCAAATAATAAGTACATGGAGTCCTATGATTCATCAAAACCAGAATCATATCTAATGTATTATGATGTAAATAATTTGTATGGATGGGCCATGAGTCAACCATTACCACACGCGAATTTTGAATGGATCGAAGATATTTCAAGCTTCGATATTAACTCACCGAATCCTGCCAAGGGATATATTCTCGAGGTTGATTTGGAGTATCCGGAATCGTTACATGATAAGCATATCGACTTACCATTTTGTCCTGAACATGCTAAACCCCCGGGTAAGAAGCAAGAAAAATTGCTGGCAACCGTCTCGGATAAAGATCGCTATGTTATTTATTATAGAACGCTCCAGCATTGCTTGCAACATGGATTAAAATTGAAAAAAATCCATCGAGTGCTACAATTTGACGAATCTCCATGGTTAGCAAAGTACATCGATTTGAATACGCAATTGAGAACTAATGCGACAAATGATTTTGAAAAAACGATGTATAAATTAATGAACAACGCTGTTTATGGTAAAACGATGGAAGACGTGCGCGCACGTAGAAATGTTAAAATTGTAACCGAATGGGACGGTAGATACGGTGCTGAGTCATTGATTTCGAAACCAAATTTTCATAGTCGAAGCATTTTTGCCGAAAATTTAATTGCCGTAGAATTACGTAATCTGCAAGTTAAGATGGATAAACCTATTTATATTGGTATGTGCATTCTAGATATTTCGAAAACTTGCTTATATAAGTTCCATCATGAGTTTATGGCACGGGAGTATGGTAACAAGTGTAGAGCTATGTATACTGACACTGATAGTTTAATTTATCATATCGAATGTGATGACGTGTACAGTGACATGAATCAAAAGCTCAATGAATTTGATACTAGCGATTATCCGATTGATAATCCTTACAATATTCCACTCGTGAATAAAAAAGTGCCCGGTCTGATGAAGGATGAGAATAATGGAGCCATTATGACGGAGTTCATAGGCTTAAGATCAAAAATGTATGCGACCCGAGTTGTGGGTAAAAAAGATGTTAAAAAGGCTAAAGGTGTTAAGAGCAATGTCGTCTCGAAAACAATAAACTTTAATGATTATCTGCGATGCCTGAGAGAGGAGATTGAAGTGACGCGCGCGCAATCGTCAATCCGTTCAACCCTCCGTCAGGTATACACAATTTCGCAGACGAAAATTGCTCTTAGCCCCCACGACGACAAGCGGTACCTCATACCTGGAACTGAAGAAACGCTGCCATGGGGTCATTACAAGATCCCAAAAGAATAAAGATTTTTTTTTTAAGTTTCAACATTTTTACTTATTTCTATACTCCACTCCTCTCTCCCAATTATAGGTTGAATAAAAAATCATGTAATATTTTAAAAAGCATTTTTATTTCATAAATCATTCTTACTTATCCAGCTGTTATGCGTATTGTCGAAACCGAGCCATTTCACAAATAGCTTAGTGCCGCGTTTTCTCAAAACTTTTTCTATAAGATAAATATCTGGATACTTAACTAGCAGTAGCTCTTGGTCATAAAAGCCACCAGAAATCGGTTCATCTTGATAATCTTTTAGCCAATACGTGGTGGGATTTGTTTTTCTAACGCGAGCTATCGTAAATATTTCCGTCGTCCAGTTTGGGGTATAGCCTTTTTCAAATACATTTTTAAACTTGCTAACGCGTACTTTATCGCCAATTTTAAATTTCGGTAGTTTCTTCACCACATCACGTTGATTGAAAACATCATGAAGTAATTGTTTCTCATTCTTAGCATTAACATTTTTCGGTTTCATTTTAATTGTAGAATGTTTAGTGTTGTTATATGAGGTGATTAACATTTCTATTATGTCAATCCATTTCCAGTTTCCACGCAAACTGAATTGCATCCACATTTTATTTTTAAGAGTACGGTTGAAGCGTTCACAAATCGATGCTTTCATATTGCTATATGTAGAGTACATGTGAATGTTAAATTTTTTCATTAACGCCTTAAATGTGGAATTATAGAATTCTTTTCCACGATCAACATGTAGATTTTTCGGTGTGCGTCCTTCGGTGAAAATAGACTCCATTGCAGCAGTAACATCAGCGCCACTTTTGCTCTTCAATGGTTTGGCCCAGGCGAATTTGGAAAAAATATCGATGACGGTGAGGAGAAATTTGTGGTTAGAGTTGTCAGATCCATATGATGACATGTCGACGAGATCAGCTTGCCATGTCTCATCCAGACCGCGAATATCAACATGTCGACGTGGATAAATTCGTCGAGCTGGTTTATGCAACTCTTGCACAACAGTCAGCTTTTTAGCACTCATTTCTTCTTCTTCTTAGCCGCTAGATATTCGTCTTTCACTTCGGGGATTTTTGCTGGAGCGGACAACTTTTTAATCACCGTTTGAATCGTTGGCATCGGCTTAGCTGTTTTTACACGTTGCCCTTCCAGTTCAATAATTTTTTTCATCAAACGCTCTTCAAGAGCTACAACCATGAATTCGAAACGTGCAATCAATGTGTAACTTAGATCATCAATCTGTTTTTTTACAAATTGTCTCATTGCCAATCCGTTAATGGCGTCATAAAGTCCATTGCCCGATTCCACGTCGCAGAGTCGTTTGCCGGCCAACGAATAATGACCATCGAGGGTTGTCTTGAAGCCAACTCCCGGCTTACCTGGAGCTCCCACCGAAGTACTTAATGACCGTCCAAACACGTCAATAGGCATTTTGCAAATGCATGAAAAACTTTGATTACGCGTATTAATAAATAATTTTAGCTTCACGCAATTCCTCAATAATGGAAATAATTTCATTTGAATGGGATGAGTTCCCAGCAGCTTGCGATGCGAGTAATAAACGAAGACGATCCACTAGCTCATTCGGATCATCCCAATGCACATATTGGAATGACATATTATTTCTCATAACCTTGTGCATACTCCCACCGTGATGCGCGCCACGCTGCGCCACAATGTTTGCAATGTAATTTTTAAACTTATAACTATTACTTAGGCGTATGGCACTCTTAGGCATATAATTTTTCCTATATGCATTCGTAATAATAACAATTTGCGCATAATTCGACAAATCTGTTGGAGATAAATAATCCATTTTCGGTACTTTTTTAAAAAGTAATTCTATTAAACCAAGAGATTTCACATACTTTTCATCACCAATATAAATAAAATTACCTTTGAAACTTATTGGTGAATCGCCAATCATTAATTTATCATTAGCAAGATTCCTCACACCATACGACATGTCAAGACTCTTTTTATCATCACTACGCAGCATAGTGAGATATTCATGAATTAAATTATCAACGTCTTTACCGGATTTCTCATCATCATCCGTTGACACTCCATCATCCACAATATAACTTTCATCTTGACTCGCAAAAGTCTTATCGAGTGTTTGATTTAGGGAAATGTTTTGAAGAGTATCATGCTCAGCTTTCTTATCCTCCTCCTCCTCCTCCTCCTCCTCCTCCTTCTTGATGTGCACTTTTTCACTCTTAATCTCTTGATGCTTTTTCAATGAAACCAGCTCTTCCAACGGTTCAACAATTGGTTTAAACACATTTTGCATTTGCAGTTGTGTTGTATCATGGCCACTTTTTAATATTCGATATTTGCGGCGAATTGCATCACTTGCCTTAGCAATTTGAGACACCACATTTTTCTCCTTCAAAAAATCGTTGCTCTTCATATTGTTGTTGTTGTTGTTGTTGTTGCCACGAGTAAGTCTCAACTTATACTGTTTTTCTCAACGCAAAGACTCGTCATTTATCGTTAGCGGCGAGGGTTAGGAAAGAATCAAAACCCTTTCGATATCGCCCCGCATTTATTTCACTATCTTTATCAATCGTGATGAATCCATATCTATCAGACTTCCAGCATTGTGTACACATATTTTTGAATGCTGCATAAGTCATGTCGGTATTCACATGATCATTATACACATGCTTTAGATTCATTTCGTCTTGCTTAAAAAGTACCACAAAATTTGCATTATCTCTGACAAGATGTTTTGGAACACGTGTATACGTTTGACAAAGATAGAAACAGTCGACAATCTCATGTCTTCCCATAGAAAAAAATGCTCTCACATTATCCTGTTTTTCACATGCTATATCGTCAAAGATGAAAATGGAATTAGGTCGTGCTTCACTCGGCGAGACAACTTGTTCATGAGCGTTGAATGGAAAATAACTAATTCCCCGCACCGATTGCAACAACTTTTCCAGTAACTGATATTTTGGCTGTTTCAACGACTTGGAATAGAGATAAATATTTTCAAATCTCAAACCATTCGGATGTATTAAGAGGGTGAGTAGAGCGTCTGTTTTTCCACAATTCGATGGACCGCAAAACACTGCTCGGATGCTGTCGGGCAATAGATTCCCATGACGCTTTTTCTTCTCACCCCCACCACCACCGCTAACAAATTCGTCGAAATTCATTATGGGAAGTTTACCGCCGGAAACTTGTTTCTTGGACGCCATCTCGCATGTAACTGTGCTGCAAACCATATAAATATGTTTTTATAATGCTATGAATAGTCAGTTTAGCATTAACTGTCGCGGGGCAATGGTCGCGGGAAGTGGTATTCTCAACAGCCTAATCAATAAGCTTCCCGTAGAACTACATTTGCCGGGTTATCAATATTGTGGTCCAGGCACAAAGTTGATTAAGCGTCTTGCACGTGGTGATCCTGGTAAAAACCCTCTGGATGCTGCGTGTAAACAGCATGATATTGCATATTCGAAAAATCTGAAAAATCTGACAGCGAGACATTTGGCTGATAAAGCTTTGGCGGAACAAGCCTGGCAACGTGTGACATCGCGAGACGCTAGTATTGGTGAAAGAGCAAGTGCGTGGGCCGTTACAAACATTATGAAGGCAAAGGTGAAGCTTGGTTTGGGTATGAAGGCTGAAAAAAGAAAAAGGAAAGTGATTCGAAAGAAGAAGAAGAAGCGGGCGGTGGTGAAAAAGTTGGCGGGGATTTGCTTAAAAAATGTCATTTCTGCTGCGCGCAATGCGATGTCGGAAAGTGGTGACTCACGTCAAGCTATTAAGTCGGCATTAAGGGGCGCGCGTGCCAGCGTCAAAGGTCTCAAAGTGCGCATTCCACGTATTTTACCTGTACCCCGAAAAATCGGTGGTTTACTACCGTTTCTCATACCCATCTTTGCCGGCCTAAGTGCTGCCGGCGCTTTATCCGGTGGTGCGGCAGCAATAGTCGGGGCTGTAAATAAGGCTCAAGCAGCTAGAGCGGAATTGGGAGAAAGTAAACGTCATAATTCAATGATGGAAGCGATTGCGCTAGGCAAGGAGTTACACTTGAAACCATACAAGCAGGGTCTGGGTCTTCACATTCAGCCAAAAAACTAATAATTACGCTACCGCATCAACCACTTACCGATCACGATCTTCGAAAGTTTGGGAAAATCATGAAAATTCCTCATTTCCGTGGAGTTTACATGCGTGACACATTGCCTGCAAGTGGACCTCGCGAGAATGAGACAGGAATTGTTAATTTGGATGAAAATGCGGGCACAGGCATACATTGGGTCGCGTATAAAAAGACTGGACGCAAAGTCATGTACTTTGATAGTTTCGGTGATCTCCCACCACCCTCCGAACTCATGAGATATTTCAATGTTGGTAGCGTTAATTATAATTATAAAAGATATCAAGAATTTGGTACAATTGTGTGCGGACATTTGTGTTTGAAATTCCTATGCAAACAACTAACTCGCCGAGATAATTATAAGCTATATAAGTCGGGGTTCTAGAGGTTCATAATTAGTTTATTAGCAGCATGGCTAACAGTCTCACGTTTACGATCTCTGGGTCATCGGCCATTCTCGATACACAATTTTTCCCACCCATTGAGTTATCCTCACACATAAATTATACTCTTGGACTTGTTGAGCTATTGACATTCAACTCTATTCCCAATATCGACATTGGGTGCAATAAATTTTATGTAGGAACACATGAGCTAACAATCCCAACGGGAAGTTATGAAATTGAGGATATTGAAAAATATTTGCAAACACAATTAGCGGGTAGAAATATTAATTTAAAACTTAAACCTAATAATAATACATTGCGCAGTGAAATTGAGTGTAATCAACCGATCTACTTTGCGAGGAATAATTCAATTGCAACTCTGCTGGGTTTTACAGCACGCGAGTTGGAACCCAATAAAAGACACGTATCTGATCTGCCAGTGTCCATTCTCAAGGTGAACGCCATACGTGTTGAGTGTAACATAACAACTGGTGCTTATATTAATGGGCGGAAAGTTCATACAATTCATGAATTTTTTCCCTCAGTACCACCGGGCTATAAAATTATTGAAGTGCCGTCAAACGTTATTTATCTGCCAGTCACAACTAAAATAATTGACAATATTCAGCTCCGTATTGTGGATCAGGAGGGTGATTTAGTGAATTTCCGCGGTGAAATAATCACCGTACGACTTCATCTCAATGGGCATAGTGTTTAATCGGACATCTATTAATAATAAGCGAGCATGGAGCGCGGAAATCAGTCGTCAACCACCGCTCAAAGTGTTAACACCACGCAACCTTTTACTCTTGAAGAATTTGGGTCTAAAAGTTTGTGGCGTGCACGCGTGAGAAATTATTTGAATTGCGCATTGTGTATTTGTTGTGTGCAATGGCGGAAGAAATCGTAAATATTCAAACACCAATCATGTTCGATGAATCCATCACGCATTATGAGATTCATGCTCATCAACCATACGCCTCTTCAACGTATGAGAATAGCGATGAAATACGTATTTCAATTCAACATCAAGATTTATCAATTTTACCGAGCAAAAGTTCTATACACATTTGCGGCAAACTGACGAAAGAGGATGGTCTACCAACAGCTACAACGAAGCTCGTCAACAATGCGATTTGTCATTTATTTGAGGAAGTGCGCTATGAACTCAATGCCGTGGAAATCGATCGTAATAAAAATGTGGGCGTGACATCGCTCATTAAAGGACTGACATCACTCACACCGGCAAAAAGTTCAATGTTGGAAAATAGTGGTTGGATTGACATTCAGGAAACAAAGCAAATTGTTGATGCGGCGGGGAACTTTGATATTTCCATACCATTGAGTATGTTGCTAGGCTTTGCTGAAGATTATCGAAAAATTGTGGTTAATGCAAAGCATGAATTGATCTTGACCCGATCGCGGACTGATCACAATGCTGTAATGCGAACGACCGCTGAAAATCATCGACTTAGTCTGCGCAAAATTGAATGGCTCGTACCGTATGTGACTGTTGGAGATCAACGAAAAATTCAACTTTTAAAGTTTATTGCTAAAGACACACCAATTTCAATGAGTTATCGTACGTGGGAATTGTATGAATATCCAATGCTCCCCGCAACCTCCAAGCACGTATGGTCCGTCAAAACTTCAACGCAATTGGAAAAACCACGCTATGTAATTCTCGCAATGCAAACTGGACGTAAAAATGCTGTGGCTAAGAATGCGAGCGCTTTCGATCACTGCAATATAACCGATGTGAAATTATACTTGAATTCGCAATGTTATCCATATGGCAATATGAATTTAAATATCCAACAAAATCAGTATGCGCTACTTTATGAGATGTACACAAACTTTCAATCAGAGTATTATGGCAGGGAGGCTGAGCCGTGGTTGAGTAAAACCGATTTTCTCATGCATGCACCTCTCATCGTAATCGACTGCTCCAAACAAAATGATTCTCTGAAATCCGGACCGGTGGATGTCCGCCTAGAGTTTGAGACAAAAACCAACATCCCTGCACACACATGTGCATACTGTCTCGTTCTACATGATCGCGTCGTAGAGTATAAGCCATTGAGTGGTGGGGTTAAAAAATTGGTATAAAAAGGTGTGGTGGTGGATGCTGGAGCATCAGTCGAGATGGAGTTTATCGTCGATCTGCAAGGTTTCAAGGGACCCAACAATGAATTTATTCTCAAGGAAATTTCCATCATTCGTGCGGACGAGAAAAATTCTGAACCCTTGACGCTCTTCTTCAAGCCGCCATACGCATGGAATTATTTACCATCTAAATATAAAATAATGAATAAGTGGTTGGAGCGTAATTACCATGGCATGTCATGGGAATGTGGAACCATAGTCTACGACGCAGTGAAACCATTAGTCCAAGGAATTTTACAACGAGCTCGAGTTGTCTACGTTAAAGGCGGACAAAAATCTTTATGGCTTGAGAGCTTCCTTTCAATGGACATTATCGACTTGGAGACCCTTGACTGCCCATCGTTGAAGGAGTTGCTGAAAACTCCATCCAATTGCCCACACCACCACCACCACACTGCAAACGCTAATTGCGCGATGATGAATGTTAAATCGCTCAAAAGCTGGTTCTATGTTTATAATAACTTGTGTAAACGAGGGGTGTTTGAATAAATAATACATTTTTCAAAATATTTTTGCTGTTTATTAACTCGCCCATCTCATCATCCTCCTCCTCCTCCTCCTCATACATCACATCAACATTTTACAATTTTACATGAATTCAGGTTGAATTCCAACCGATATTTAAGATTCGATACATTTCAAATTTTGTGAAATTCAATGCCATTTAAATTTCCACCGAGGTACTTTATGGAAAGTTGGCCTGCACGTGCGGTCTTCATCAACTCCTCGAACATTGAGGCATTTTGTTGAAATGCTCTGACGACTCGAGCGGGCAGGAAAATGTTGAATTCACCCTTGATCTCGGCGACGTATCGATCTCCATATTTCGTGTTGATTAGTCGAATATCACTGACGGTGTAATTGCCTTTGACTTGAAGGTCTTTGAGTTTCTTCGTGGGCAGAAATTCAGACTGTTGCGTAATTTCGTTGATGCTGGCAAAATCCATGGTTCGAAGATGTGTACTGTACGAGGTTGATGTAAGAATGAGTTGGCTCCTATTCTCAGCTCTTCTATTTGTATCAGTCATCCCTTCTCCTAAGCATCCCCCTTCTCCCAGCATCCCTCCCACTCAGCATCCCCTTCTCCTCAGCATCCCTCATACTCAGCATCCCAAACATGTTCAAACTTGTTCGCAGCCCTCTTATCTTTCACGCAGGTATCCTAGCTTCTCAAAAACAGGCTCAATCTCGTTCGCAGCATCTTTCACCGAGGTATCCTTGCTTCTCAAACAGGTTCAAACTTGTTCGCAGCATCCTTATCGCCTCTGGCGCCTGCATCCTAGACAGGTGCATAAAGGTTCGACAGTCTCACAACACTTTCTACAGTTACGACGTTGTGGTGTTGGACCATCTATGCAATCACCCGTCATATTCCAATGTTCATAACAACGACGATACGATCTAATTTCACGATCACATTGATAATAGCTTGGCATTCTATCCCACAAGATATCGGTGAATTCACTGAAATATCTTTTAAATGTTGTGGGTGAAATAATTAAAAGATCACTTTTCGTCAATTCTGTGGGGCTTTTTATGCGTTGAATTGCATAATCATAAACAAGCTTCTCCATAATCCAACACTTTTCACAGTCTCGACGACTAGGCCCATACGCGTCAACGTGCCCCCACTCCCACACTTGATTGAAATGATCACGACACTCACAGTACGATGCTACCTCACTATCAGACTGCAATCTTTCAGGCAACCGATCCCACAATTTCCTAATGTAAGCACTGTAATGGTTTAATAGCATAGCTTTAGGTATTGATTCTAGCTCATTTTTTGTCAAGTCCAATACATTTTTCAACGGATGAATTGTATATACACTAGCACATCTATCCATGTTGACGTCAACTCGAAGTCTAATGAGACAAAATAAAAAACCTTTAGAGTAACGGCTAGACGGTAACCCTATACTGATTAGAATCTAAGGTTTTCGAGAAAAGTGGGGGTATGTAGCGAACTCCTCGCCGGAAGGGTTTTTCTACCTGAGATAGCTCATTAAGACTGCACTGCTCTATCAGAGTTGGGAATAATAAAAAATAAAAAATAAAAAAATAAAAAAAACAACTCTAACTTTCTCCCGAAGGCCTTAATGAGTTTGAAATATAGAATTCCATTCATAAGTTCTAATCACTCAAATGCTATACGCTTTCAGCAATCCTTAAGAGCCTTACGAAAGGATTAAATATTTTTTAAAATTTTTTTATTTTTCCAAGTTTCATAAAAATTTGAAAATGCCCATCGTATTCTTTAACATCGTAGAGTAGGGGGTAAGTAACTCCTACCCACTACCCGAATGCTAGTATTTAAAAAAGGGTACGTTCCCTTGAAAATTAAACCATTCTGCTGTTTGCAATCTTCGTGGTACGTCGTGCGGAAAATTTCTATCATTTTTTTTTTCGTGATATTTCTTTATCGTGCATCTCGATTCCCGTTACAAAATTCACGACGTTTTATACATTTTGTACTAGTGATATCTAAGTGCAAAATCTACCGAGTTTTTCGCGTATTCGTCGTGTGAAAGTGTTTTGAGTTTTTTTGTGCATCAGTCCCCGAGAGTGTTTCGCATAATGTCTGGAATTTTTGAAGTAATTGATATCAGCGACGCCGAGTTCTCCGAAGTCGAGGACTATGACGCGGTGTTTAGTCAAGGACTTGATGATAACGCGATATTCGGTCCGGAGGGCCAAGTGATGGAGACTGAATATTTCGATATCGAGGATTATGCGGCGATGCTCGTTGAGGAGGACCTTGGGCAGAACTTTGGCGGTTACATCAACGTCTCGGATGCTGAGACGATCATCAATGACGAGGTTATGGACTTGGTGAGCTGGGACGATGACTGCCAGATTATTTATCCGGCCGTCATTAAGCCCGAAGTCATTGAGATAGTCGATGACATCATCGAGCCTGAGCTCATTGAGATCGTCGATGTCGAGCCCGAGATCATCGACATCGCCGATGATGAGGTGGAGGCTGTGGAACCAGCCGATGATGGGGTGGAGGCTGTGGAACCAGCCGCTGATTATTTCGATTTTTTCAATCTTCTCCATAACGGCCCGAATCACGACCCGGAAATGGAGCAGTACCACCCCATCTCTCCCGATGCCGGGTATGTGAGTGATAACGGAATAATCAGCGATGTGATCTATGAGAATAGGATTTCGCAAGCGATCGCGAACTCGTTGAATAGATCAACCCGCACGTGTGTTATTCGGTCCTTTTATCAAACGCGTGCGGGTTATCTAATCTGTCATCACTGTTACTTGCTCAATCCACACGTCTATGGGCAAGTAACCGCATACTCTGACCACATCGTAGGAGCGTGCCAGGACGTCCTCCAGTTTCGATGTGCGAGTTGTATGGACACGCTATGTATGTTCATGGCGCATGGATCGTGCAACATTTGCAGAAATATACCTTGGTAAGTATTTCTTTTTCATTATAATTCTTTTATATTTTAAATTTTCAAAAATTTTACTAATTTTTTTTTTTTCATATTTTCATATGTTACAGACGTCCCGGAACTTTTTTTTTTTTCTTCTTTCATTAAAAATAAAATAAAAAACTTTATTCGAAAATTGAAAAATTTGAAATTAAAAATGATTTATCGACCTTCCCCCATCGCAATAGATGATCCCATCCCTATATATATATAAGTATAAAGGGTAAGCGCCGGAAGGGGGGGACTTATCTCTTGCTCGCGCGCTCAGCTGGAAAATCCCCCCCACTTAGCTGGGTTACCTGGGGCCTCTGCGATCCTTAGATGACTCATGCGACTCTCGCCACCGGATGCTGCTGATCGGTATCAGTGCACTTAACGGCGTATCTCACCCCCCTTTTTATGACCCCCCCAATAAAATCACTTAACTGCGATCCTTATCTCAAAAGCACTTAACTTTCTCTCAGTGACCCCCCCAATAAAATCACTTAACTGCGATCCTTATCTCAAAAGCACTTAACTTTCTCTCAGTGACCCCCCCAATAAAATCACTTAACTGCGATCCTTATCTCAAAAGCACTTAACTTTTTCTCTCAGTGGGTGGGCGGGAGGGGGGTGGTGGGCGGTCGGGAGGGGGTGGTGGGTGCATTTGATGCTACTTGCCAGCAAAAGTGGGAGGGGGCGGTGGGTGGGTGGGAGGGGGTGGTGGATCGTCGGGGAAGTGGGCTAGGTCATAAAAAAGGGGGAGGTAAAATGGGGGGCAGGGATGACGTCATTTATTGGGGTCATAAAAAGGGGGGGTAAAAAGGGGGGAGGTTGGAGTGGGGGTGGAATGTGAATTAGAATCCCCATAGTATATATACTAACATAACTCAACAATCGTTATTCCGATTCATTTGAAATTTATACCACACATTTATTACACAATTATCTTAATCTGTACGTAGGATTTTTTTTCTTACATTTACCGTTTTTGTTTAACTAATGTTTTTAAGTAGAAAATTTGTCTAAATGAACAAACATACACTTCCGCATCATACCAAAAATCGAATATCCATATTTTTCAGATAATCCTACGTAGCGCCGTGTATTCAACCTAACTTGACGAAATTCTTCCAATCTTTTATGTTTCAGATGAACCGTAAGACTTTTACGATTCCCGCAGATTGGAGGTGGAAAAAAAAAACTAGCCACACGCGGAGATGTGTATGTTCGCCAATTGTCAACATTTTTAGATTTAAAAAATACATTCGAGTAGCTGAAATCATGTACTAAATGTGTGTAATGATCGAAATAAAAAAATTGCATAACTTTCGCCACAGAAAATTCATGATTACCGAGTCTTTGTCTAGCCTCTCAGGGTGGTGTAACCCCTTCAGAGGTTCCTCGTTTCCTCGTCCCATATGTTACGCATGAGGATACCAAGCTCATGCTGTTACACAGCGCCGCTTTGATAACGATTTCTCGAGGTAACGAAATGCCCTCAGCTACCTCGATTTGCTCCAAACTGTCGTCTTCAAGGCCATTGATTTCGAACTGTGTCTCGTCAAAATTTTCATCCTTGCAGAAATCGTTGAATACCTTTGCAAACTTCTTCATTCATGCGACGATGTAGTTGAACTCGGTAGCCTGTAGACATTCAAAAACATATTTCAAACGATTAGTTTTTCCACTCTGCCGTGCTCCTGTTAGCAACGTAGTTTCACAACGGGAACTGTACCATCTCCCGTATCGTTTCAAAGGATTTCGTCGAAGGTGTTACGCTGCCAGCCGTTGACTCCACATCCACAGAATTATCCATGGTACTGCGGCTTTCGTCGATGGTACGCCCAGAACATTTGTCGAGGGTTTTTATTGCTGCCTGTCGATAAATTGGAATGTAAAATAGTTAGTGTAATGTAAGTACTTTGGCACTCTTTATTCATGTCATTGCCATATTTCAATAAGTGCTCTGTACCGGTACGTTTAGTCGGGAGAATCCCTCTTTTTTTCCTTGAGACAAGGTCACTACGGATTGTTTTGCTGACGCTCGTGGCAATGAAGCTCCTTTCGGCTTCTGGAACGATGGGGGTGTCACAACCGACGTTCAATTTTCTTTTCTTTATTCTAATATCTAAACGCCCTAACTCCATTTAGCCGTTCGAACCGCTCCGTGTATCAGAGAAGCGTGGTGACCCTTGCCCCTATAACACTGGCACGCGCTCACACGGATTACTCAAAGTCCCAAGCGACCCTAACACATGTTACTCCGACCGTTTAATAACTAAAGCCGATACGCCTAAAACACACGCCGACTTAAAAAATCTCATGCTTTCCTAAAGCACGGAAGAATCCTTCTTTCCGATTGGCCCTTAACTCGAGACAAACAATTTTAATGTCCTTTTAGCCGTCAAAGGACCCATTATCCCTACTATTTTCCACTGATTTTCACACTATAAAAACCGCGTTTAGCCAGTACGCATTGCAGTTTGTTCGCACCTAGCGTCGCGTCTATACGGTTAGCCGTAGTTCAAATTGTCAACTTTATTTTATAACGGACCCCTGTCCGATCTTTTACTTTATTTTATATCGAATCTCTGTTCAGACTTTCATTCATTGTTACCAACGAAACCTACGAGTATCTTAACTCCTCGTCATCAGCAAGTATAACAAGTAAGACTCAACTAGACGACACCTCTCCGGTAAAGTAATAATCTCTATTGTATCAAGTTGTATCACACAAATTATATTTTACTAACTCTTTACGTTCATTAAAGAAGTGCATAAAGAACCTTCAATCTTTATATTCACGAACTTAACCTATTCCCTCTCCCAGTCGCAACTCAAGATCAAAGGCAAGACTTCTCGAGGTCTATCGGCGTGTGCCCACCATACTCTTAAGAGTATATCTATATTCACGCACAGCGTATATACATTCTGAAGGGAAAAGCCTATGGAACATAGTGTTTACCGCTCGACACTCAAACATCCAACTTTTCCCCCACGTCGTTCGGACGTGACAGATAAAAATTTGGTGACAGCGGTGGGATGCTAAAACGCTGAGTGCCTACCCCCTTTTGTTGCCACTGGAAGATAATATTTTCCTAAAACACAATTATTACCCTAACAGACTAACTGACCCAATCACCATGGCTAATCCAGAACTTGCAAACATTACACATCACCAAAATATTACAGACGCTATGCTCACAAGCATGGGTGAGTGTATGGCGCTACAACAAGCATTGATACACGTACCAAATTTTAACGGCAAAAACATGTCACTTAAATCATTTATCGAAGATGTAGAAAACGGTTTTACATTTGTGCCCGAAGGCCTTAAAAATTCATTTTTCAAAGGAGTTTGTTAAAAACTCAGAGAAACAGCTCGCGACGCGATTGCTGATAAAGAAATTAATTCAATTGAAGAATTATCAAAAGCATTAAAAGAATATTTCTCACCGAAGAAATCGTACCCTTATTATTGTGCTGAAATTCAAGCCGTCCGATTGAGACGAGACGAAAACGTTTTAGACTATTACACGAGAATTAAAAGATTACGAACAAGCGCGATAGCCGCTTTGAAAGAAAAATTCACTGAAGCCGAAGCAGCTCACATGCTACCCATGCTTGATGGAGTGGCCCTAGAATCATTCAAAAGAGGATTATCAGACGATTTATTATACGCTATCAGCGTTCAAGATCCCCAAAACTTAGAAGACGCACTCAGAATCGTCCAACGTATCGAACGAGATATGCAAGGAGCAAACGCTCGAAATTCAAATTCATTGAGATACACTCAAATTGAACAAAACAATCAGCCTCGGCTCGGGAATAACGAACCCCGTCGAGTATCTTTCCAAACTCGAGAAACTAATTTCGATAATAAAAATTCAAATTTCAGTAAATTATTTCATCGCGATATGACTCCTCCTCGCGACCAGCGACCAAGACGCGAAAGTTTTTCACTGCAACGATTTCCAAACAGGAATCCACCCCGCAGAAACTTTTATAATTATCCTCCGAATCATTTTCGCGAGTCACCGTTTTATCCGCCTGTGCCTTACGGCCCTCCAATGTACCCTCCGTACAATGGTTACAACCAATATCATCAGGGAACGTACCCCATGTACCAGAATCCCTATTTCAAACGTGAAAATTCATTTCAAGAGATGAGACCGATCTCTCCTCGACCAAACAACACTTCCGACCATTTAAACTCTCAAGACGCCCGTCGCGCGGACGCATCGACGAGCGATTCTCAAAACCAGCGTCCCCCGACTGTGAAGTTCCTCACAGCAGGAGATATGTCAGATGGACAAGTGGACAAGGACGCTCCCCAATAATTACTTTACGAGCCCCGGAACTCGAAAAAGGCTATGGTCGTTTCTTAATAGACACAGGAGCCGATATTAATTTGATAAAATTACCAGCATTAAAACGCAGATGCGTTATTGCAACCCACGATTTCCTCTCAATATCCGGAATAACTCCCGAGAAAATTCACACGCTTGGTTCCACCGATTTAACTCTATTCGATAAGCCAGCCAAGTTTCAAGTGTTAAACGAAAACGACGCCATCCCAGCAGACGGAATTATAGGCATCGAATTCCTACAAAATGAAAAGGCCGAGTTATCTTTTCACCATAATACACTCGTCACGGACTCGAAACCCATACATCCCATTCCGTTCGAAAATAGTCTCGAACACTTCATGGAAAATACAGATAACGCACAAGAAATAATACGCGACAATTCAGGCACCACTTTTATTCTCAAAGCTCGGACTCGCATGAAAGTCCCCATTAAAATATCAAACCCTGAATTAAAAACCGGATTTCTCCCGCGAATCCAGACTCCCGAAAATATTTTTATGGGAAACGCAATTGTTACTAACGATAACGGAACCTGTTACGTTTTAGCAATTAACGCTTACGAAGATGACGCGCAAGTCGATGTACCACCACAAGAATTAATCCCATTTGATTATTGTGACAGCTCAGAAGATTTCTTCGAGCCAGACAGTGACGAAAGTCCGAACGAATTTCCAGTAGATAGAAATCGAAAAATTCAAGAAAGTCTCCGACTAGATCATTTAAATTCGGAAGAAAAAGAACACGTCCTCGAACTAGTAAAGGAATATCCCCATCTCTTTCATTTGCCTGGAGATAAACTACCCGCTACGACGGAGATAACACACACTATACCCACGACGGACGATCTTCCCGTAACCATACGACAATATCGTTTCCCACCAGCTCACAAGGAAGAAATAAATAAACAAGTTAACCCTAGACCTCATGTATCTCTTTTTCTGCCCTCAACCTCATGACTGGGGTTCGAGCGCACCCCACGCGTTTTTCGATCATAAAACCGGCCCTATGGTGATAAAAATACTTTTTCATACACCATTCTCTTCATTTTTTCATAAGGAAGAGAACGGTACCCGGAACATCTAATTTTGTACATATTTAGGTCACGAAAAACCCATTCGAAGACTGAAAACCGGAAAACATAAGCGAAAAACTCATTTTTTCAATAAAAAATTGGGGTGCGTTCTCACCCCACTCATGAGTTCTAGGGTTAATAAACTATTGGAAAATAACGTAATTCTAAATTCAGCTTCCCCATACAATTCACCCTTATGGATTGTACCAAAGAAGCCCGATTCAAAAGGAAATAAACGATGGAGAATGGTAATCGATTTTCGAGAATTAAATTCAAAAACAATAAGCGACGCTTATCCACTACCGAACATTACTGAAATCCTCGACCGACTCGGTGGAGCGAAATATTTTTCAACATTTGATTTAGCGAGTGGATTCCACCAAATTGAAATGGATCCCAAAGATAGACAAAAGACCGCCTTCAGTACCCCCAATGGTCATTACGAATATGCAAGAATGCCATTCGGTCTTAAAAACGCTCCAGCTACTTTTCAACGCTTAATGGATAGAGTCCTCCTCGGATTACAGGATAGCGAATTATTCGTGTATCTCGACGACATTGTTCTTTTCGCGACTTCATTAGAAGAACACGGAACTAAAGTCAGAAGACTTTTTAATCGACTCAGTAACGCTAGATTATCTCTTCAACCGGACAAGTGTGAATTTCTAAATACCGAAGTAATTTATCTCGGACACATTATAAGTGACGGAGGCGTGCGCCCCGATCCCAAGAAGACCGAAGCAGTTGATAAATTTCCCATTCCAAAAACGGTCACGAACGTTCGACAATTCCTCGGAATAGCTGGATATTATAGACGATTTATCGAAAATTTCTCAGAAGAAGCAAAACCATTGACCGATTTATTAAATAAAAATGTAGAATTTCAATGGAAATCCGAACAGCAAAAGAGTTTCGATCACTTGAAAAAAGCTCTCTGTACAGCTCCAATTTTGCAATATCCAAATTTTGCAGAACCTTTCATTCTCACCACCGACGCTTCAAATTATGCCATTGGCGCAGTTTTGAGCCAAGGAAAAATCGGCGAAGATAGGCCTGTAGCATATCTTTCAAGACTTTTAAACTCAGCCGAGAAAAATTACAGTACTACAGAAAAGGAATGCTTAGCAGTCGTTTACGCGATATTACATTTCAGACCATACTTATATGGTCGACATTTCACTCTCGTAAGTGATCACGAACCCCTAAGATGGATCGATTCGGTAAAATTATCAGTACAAAGACTAATTAGATGGAGAATAAGATTACGCGAATACGAGTATTCTTTTGTTTATAAACCAGGGCGGTTAAACTCTAACGCCGATGCGCTCTCCCGAAATCCCGTAACCCCGCACGTTACGATATTACCAATGTCATCTGCCGCTAGAAAAACGACAACAGCTGTAGTCCCTCGCAAAGCCGCTGCTTCAAACCCCGTAATAAAACGCGGACGACCACCAGGTAGCAAAAATAAACTTTTGTCCACCGTCCTGGAAGAATCAAATTTACCCGGTACTACAATTGCAGAAAGAGTAAGAAATCGTAAAGTCATGAGTAAGTTACCCCCTACTGTGACAGTTCGAATGCCCCAGAGTCGTGCAAAGCTCCCTCCATCAAGGACTATACCCGATTCATCCGACACGGAGCAACGACCTCCGGCCGCTCGCGCTCGAAACAGCGCTTTTCCAAGCCTAGCAGAGAAAAGGCTAGCCCCTCAAAAGACAAAAACCCCCACTCGACCCTCGCCACCAAGAAGATTTAAAGACGTTTTGAAATTCGCCTTTGGAATAGATGAATCACTGGAAAGCAGTGAAACCGAAACCCCGACTGTGCAGACACCTGAAGGTAATGAAGATATAATTGAAATTCAGCAAACCCCTACGGGAGACAAATATTGGTGGGACAGACATACGAATGACGCTAGCAAAAATTGCGGAACCCAAACAGATGAATATACGGAGTCAGAAGATGCGGATAACGAAATAGGGAAAACACGAGAATCAATGATAACTTTCAGACACCCTATATGTAGATCGACACTCGCCGTCACGCTAGTTGAAAGGGAGATAAGTAGCGATGAAGAACCCCCACAGCGTCTCCAAAATAATTTACGACTGGATATCAATGAGCCAGAAGAAGCCTCGGAAGAAAGTGAACCCGAGGTCATCGAAAATCCTCCTATCAAAAACATAAGAAAAAACTCCGAAACTATTCCCCCGGGAATTTATTATCCAAATATGAGGAGCGAAGACAGACTTCTTCGGATAAACTCAACGAACGAAAATCTAACCTACCACAGAGGAAATTATCTACATTTTATTTCAGCCGACTGCGAATTTACCACAGTTATATCGCGATTACTTATTGAAATCGACATGATTTTTCCGCAAGATTTAAAATTCCAGAAACCTAAACGTAATCAAGTATTGGTCACTAGCAAAGGAAACCATAAAATTTTAAGCGCAGTGTTAACCAACAAACATTTCGACACATTTTCGGTGCAAGAAGTCAAAGAAGTTTTCAAAACTATTAAAGACACGATCGATAAATATCAGATCGATTCACTTCGGCTTTCAAAACCCGGAGACATGCTCGAAAATTTTAGCCAATCCTTCATTACAGAATTACTCGAGGAATGCTTAGGCGAATGCAATTGTTCAATTACCATTTGCCGCGGAAACGTGACAATACCTGACGAAACGATACGACGAGACATAATTTCAGAATACCACGAAAGTTTAATGGGCGGACACAAAGGAATTACGAAAACTTACAAACGCATCGGCGAACGATTTTATTGGCCAAATCTAAAAGACGAGGTTACTGAATACGTGAGAACCTGTCCAGAATGCCAGTTACAAAAACTGACTCGGATAAAAATCGAGAACCAATGATAATCACAGATACGCCTTCGGAGCCTTTCGATAACATTTCAATAGATACCGTAGGACCATTGCCTACGACCCCAAGCGGGAACAGACACATTCTGACCATCCAAGATAATTTGACGAAATATTGCATCGCGGTCCCGGTCCCCGACATAAAAGCTGAGACTATAGCCGACGCGCTAGCTCGAAATGTGATTAATCAATTCGGTAGCCCAAGAATCATACTGAGTGATCAGGGTAGATCATTCGTCGGGAAAGTATTCAACAATCTCGCAAAGATATTCCAAATAAAGCATTTAACAACCTCAAGTTACCATCCCCAAACGAACGGATCACTCGAGAGAAGTCATATTGTCCTGGCAGAATTCATAAAGCATTACGTAGATAAATATGAGGATTGGGACAAACTCGTTTCCTTCGCTATGTTCTCATACAACACTTCAGTTCACGAATCTACCAAATTCACACCCTTCGAATTGGTATATGGAAGGACAGCTCGAACTCCCAGCTCGTTCCCTCCCCCAGAGGAAACCATCACTTATGGTGATTATTTATGCGACCTCACATCTCGACTAGACGAGATGAGGCAACTTGCCTCGAAATCCCTTATAGACTCGAAGTATCGCTCGAAACGTTACTACGACAAGAAAATACATACCGAGGATTTTAAAACTGGCAACATGGTATATGCGGTAAAAGAGCCCAAGAAAGGCAAATTCGATAGTTGCTATGTTGGACCATATAAAATTTCCGAAGTTCTTGACAGACACAACGCTATATTAGAAACACCCGAAGGAAAACGCATTTTAAAACATATAGACAAACTCAAGCGACATAGAGCGAGAAGCAGCGACACGACCCTTCGCTGAGAAAGAGAAAGACCTTCTTTGCCCTGGCGTTGACCCATAGGCAATAATAGAGAGAGAAGACATCGCTGTTTACGAGTGCCGATCGACGCGAACTCGAGAACAAGCGTATAGATACGCTCGACCTTTTTTTCCATACTAACCCTAACATACGCGCTGCACATGCACGGAACATAGAAATTTTAAGATAAATAGGCAAGAGCGAGAATATTCTTTCTTTCTTTCTCATTTTCTCCTCTTTCACTTTTCTCGTTTTCTCCTTTTTCATCTTTAAGTCTGATTACCAAAAATCCCCACCAAAGGAAAATCGATCAGCCTATATAACCTAATGAAAATTTAAACGGAGCAACAGTCTCACAAAATTTCTCGTGACGCTACTCTGCTCAACGAAACTCTCATCAGCCTACAAAGTTTTATAAGTGAAATTGTGAAAAGTTATTCATCAGAATTAATTTCCTCCGAAAATTAATCAACCCATCGGCATTACAACGCGATTCATCTAGTATCATCTTTCATCCTAATCCGCCAACGAACTTCAAGGTAACACAAATTTTCATCTTTTCTTTCTCTCTCCCCAAAAATTTATTCTACGCAAATAACTCTTCATTTCATTCACCCTAATTAACCAAGCAATTAGCATGAAAATATCTAAAGAAGAACTTAATGAGATGGAAGAAAAGGAAACCTGGGATTGGCTATATGCGATTCCCGGATTTAGAATCCGCGGAAGTAATTACGAATTTTACAGAAGCCTTATTAGAGCAAGATGCGTGAAGGTGATAACACAAAAATTTTCATGGGTTAACGATCAATATAGCAAATTATTTTGTGATGCATGCAATACCAAGGCAGTTGAAGAGCTGGGCCTTTTTACCCTTCAAATAAATAAGAAACATCAATTATCCCCGGGAACACGACCCTCCACACATTGCAGTGTATGTAGAATAGAATTATTAAAAACACAGTCCTCGTACAATTGCGATGATTGCAAACTAGCATGGCTATTTAATAGACCATTATTAGAAGGGGGACACGCGGTAACAATAGACTGGGACGATAGAAAGAAAAATTATTATAGAAAAAATTAATTCTTGTACAGAAAAGACGTTTTACACGAATGGGAGCAGCGCGATATTCGAAGACCTTACGCAAAATATCATTATCACCGTGCAAACCACACCAAGAAAGTCGAAGCCATGGCGCGGTAATTACATAAATCAATTTATTACTCATGCAACCGGAGTACGTCGCTCACGGAAACGCCTTAGAGAAAATCTCGAGCAAGTTTGGAAGGAAGACCCCATTAGCAAATGCATGCTAGACTCAGACGTACGCTGGGGTGATATTTTCGATTTACGAGTATTGTTTAATTTGCCATCATTACCCAACGAACATAAAGACGCCCTGTCGGACGCCCTCGTGGAAGAAAGATTCGGGAAAAACAAGCACGAAATTCGACACACGTAAAACCCACTCAGAAGTTTTTCTTTCGATAAATTTTTTTTTCTCTTCCTTTTCTCCCTTCCCCCTATTCTTCACTCTCTTTTGCTTTACAACTACACGAAGTCAAAATCTTTAATTATGCATATCACGATTTCCTAACAGCTCGAGATGAGTCCAAAAATTCCCATCAAAACTCCACTTAGTCGCATCGGAAAAAATTACCACGTGTATACGGGCACCGTATACTCCCCGTCGCACTTCTACGTCATAAAGAAGAGATACCTGCAGAAATTGGAAAAATATAGCAAGAAAATCGAAGATTATCTAGAGGAATTCCCGATCTTCGAAATGGGTTTGCTCAATCCCCCAGATACAGGTAGTAGCGCCATAAAAATTGCAGATACATGGCTAAGAGCAAATGTGTTGGAAACGAGAGAGGGGTTTACGTTAATAGATCTCGTGGACATTGGAGGCGTGTTAGTAGTGAACGCCCAAGACCTGAGACCCTTGCCCCCTCTACTCTACCGTACACCCGGCCTGGCAATACGCGTCCATCTTAGAAACATCGAACCGAAATACGAAGGACCCTGGCCAGACAGCGAGTCGTATTTCCTAAACGACATATTAGCCAGTCGCCTTTTGAAGGTCTCTGGAAAATATTGCCGGGGTCATGGCGACACGATGTCCCTCGGCATAGATTTGCACGACCACCCTGCTGGAATAAACATCCGCGACTTGCTCCTAGCCAGAGGATCGGCGATTGAGGGAGAGGTCGCGGATGCATTACTAAGAGACATCCCCGATAATCACACGAATATTTTAATCGAACTCCATTCCACCCAATACTACGGTACCTCTTGAAAGGCAGATAAAAAAAAAAAGAAAAGAAAAAAAAATAATAATATAATAATATACACTCCCGCTCAAAAGTATGGGTTCACTTCTCGAAATTTTCAGCTTCGGTATAAGTTCCATATCTTGGTGGAAAAAGGTCGCAAGAGAATTTAATGAGCACCATTTTGTAGGGGATAGTTTTAGCTTCACTTTGCCATTTTTTATAATTTTTTACATTTTTTTTTATAGTCCCCACGCGCTTTTGAACATGGCAGTTTTTCGATGTTTTTTTACGCTCTAGAAACGGGCTCTCTGGCTATTATAAAAATTTTCTTGCAATTTTATTCATCGCAGTTTCAAAGAGGATTTCAAACACTGCATTTTCGTTTTTGAAAAAGTATCGTGCGATTTTTTTTACCAAAAATATTCCAATTTTTGACAAAAATTGATAATTTTATTCAATTTAGCGTATCTTGAAAACGGCAGGTGATCGAAGAAAATAGCAAGAGGGTGAAAAGTTGCAATAGATTATAATGGACCTGGTAGATTTATTTCAGAATTTTTTTCCGACATTTGTTTTTTTATACTCGTGGAGTCAAAATAATTTTAATTTTCTTATGATTTTTTCTTTTTTTGAGACGGCGGAGGCATTTCTTTTATTGGTTTTATCAGCATCTTGTTGTAATTATAACGAAAAATCTAATTTTGCACAATTTTTTGTACGTTTTGTTCGTGAAAAAAATTAATTTTCAGTTCAAATTACGTCAAGATAAAGATCAAAGCGACAAAAGAAATGGCTCAGCCGTTTAAAAAAAAGAAAAAATCATGAGAAAATTAAAATCATTTTGACTCCACGAGTATGAAAAAACAAATGTCGGAAAAAAATTCTGAAATAAATTTACCAGGTCCATCATGATCTATTACAACTTTTCACCCTCTTGCTATTTTCTTCGATCACCCGCCGTTTTCAAAATACGCCGAATTGAATAAAATTATCAATTTTTGTCAAAAATTGGAATATTTTTGGTAAAAAAAATCGCACGATACTTTTTCAAAAACGAAAATGCAGTGTTTGATATCCTCTTTGGAACTGCGATGAATAAAATTGCAAGGGAAATTTTCTAATAGCCAGAGAGCCCGTTTCCAGAGCCCAAAAAAACATCAAAAAACCGCCTTGTTCAAAAGCGCGTGGGGAATATAAAAAAAATTGTAAAAAATTATAAAAAATGGCAAAGTGAAGCTAAAACTGTCTCCTTCAAAACGGTGCTCATTAAATTCTCTTACGACCTTTTTCCACCAAGATATAGAACTTATACCGAAGCTGAAAATTTCGCGAAGTGAACCCATACTTTTGAGCGGGAGTATATATATTAAGTAATTCAATTAATGGGAAAGGGAAATTGAAATAAATTTTGAATTAGAAAATTAATGTAAAATTTTTTTTTTATTCGCTTCTCCCCTCACGGAAGAAGCACGATCCACCCGATACATTCCGTCCAAATTTTATTTTTATTTTTTCCCTCCTTCTTCTCTTCAATTTTATTAAAAATAAAATAAAGAAAAAAAAAAGAATAATAATAATAATAATAATAATAAAGAAAAATAATAATAATAAAAAAAATAATAATAAAAAATATATATATAATAAGACAAAAAAACATATATATATATATATACGAAAATTTTTTATCAATAAGGAAGAGGGAACACACAAAAAAAAATATATATATATTACACATTTTTTTTTATTCGCCTCTTCCCTAAAGGAAGAGGCACGCTACCCGCCGAATACAAATCCTCGCATCTCTATTTCATGGAGAAAAAGGGGGAGAACACTATGTTCGTACGATCAATCTTGATCGTACGCCGCGAATTCTGGGTCCGACGATGACCACGCTGGATGATCCCAGTTCGTTTCGGGATGTTCCTGCCCCCAACGGCCCTCGAACATCCACCGGATGCAGAATGCGTCAAACCCCCGGGCCTCCTCCATCCAGTTATTTTCGCGTCTCGTCTCTCGCCGCTCGAGGCGACGCCTCTTCATATGCGCGATGCATACGACGCCTCCACGCTAGAAAAAAAAACAAACACAATAATTAATTAAAAAGAAAAAAAAAAAACATTTATAATATACAAATAAGGAATATACTTACATGGCACCAGGAAAAATGCTGACGTTTGGCCATGGCGAAATCGCAAGTTTTCTCTCGAAAATTTTTTTTTTTCTCTCCAATGTTGACTCGAGGAGATCTCGAAAGAAAGTGACGAGCTTCAAGAACCGAGGGAAATCGGGGAAAATCCCCACCATTCAAAAAAAAAAAAAGGAAAGAATGGTGCATGCTACACATCTGCCAATACACACCCATAGCATGAATCAAGAGACTCGGCAGAGTCTCGGGACAAGTACATTTGACAGCGTCGTCTGCTGGCCCGAGACTCACCCGAGTATATTATCTCTAAGAAAAGCGATTTCGCCGGTGGGGGTGGACACTTTCTTGAATTACGAAGTCCAGGGGTAATTTCATGATACGAAATTTGAACTGGAGACTAATTACGTTATCCCCCCTCGATTGAGCCATAAATCAACCCGATTGATGCCGTAATTGCTGAGAAAAAACTTTGCACGGGCAAAATTATGCGCTGATCGAAGTGTGCGTGCGTGTATGTATACGACACAGAGAAAGGGCTCAATGTTCCTATCGTGTTTCTGATTGGTCGTGACTGACGACATATCCAGCTGTTCCCATCCGAGGAACACCTGCTGGTTGCCAGTTCACGAATACATCTTTATACATGTGTCGTTCAATTTTACGGTGATAAATATAGAAACATTCGAAAGTCAGATTGTCAAAATTAGAAAAACATAACCTAGAATTCCGCTAGCAATCGTGTATATTTTGACGGCCGATATTGACGCGAGTGTAAGAGAGATAGCTGGAACGGGTTGACATTTTTTGCCGACTTTGTGATGAATAATAGGCTAAAAGCTCTGACAGCTCGCCATAACCTCACTAATGCTAATTTGCAGGTAGCATTAACGACATGCTCCAGTGACAGGAGAATATGCTTCAGGAATGAATATGCTTCACAACCATTGCCCTATTCCTAAGCCCACAATTTTATTCATTTACAGCAAATCTGAAATCGCCGCTGGCATATTATATTGATTGCAGAGCGACAATAACTCTCAGCGACATAAAAAACTTGTCGCTGAGCCACATGAAAATCTTTCCGCTGAGCCACGTGTAATACTTATCGCTGCCAGCTATCCGGAAGCTCCACATATAACTCTCAGTGGCATAAAAATCTTGTCGCTGAGCCACATGAAAATTTTGTCGCTGCGAGTTATCCGGAAGCTTTGGATATCTCGCAGCGACAAGTTTTGCTTCAAAAGGAACCAATTATTGTGGAGCATAACTAACATCGCCGCTGGCGTTAGATTAATCGCAAAGCGACAATAACTCTCAGCGACATAAAAATCTTGTCGCTGAGCCACATGAAAATCTTTCCGCTGAGCCACGTGTAATACTTATCGCTGCCAGTCATCCGGAAGCTCCAGATATAACTCTCAGTGGCATAAAAATCTTGTCGCTGAGCCACATGAAAATTTTGTCGCTGAGAGTTATCCGGAAGCTTTGGATATCTCGCAGCGACAAGTTTTGCTTCGAAAGGACCCAATTATTGTGGAGCATAACTAACATCGCCGCTGGCATATTATATTGATTGCGGAGCGACAATAACTCTCAGCAACATAAAAATCTTGTCGGTGAGCCACATGAAAGTTTTGTCGCTGCGAGTTATCCGGAAGCTTTGGATATCTCTCAGCGACAAGTTTTGCTTCGAAAGGAACCAATTATTGTGTAGCATAATTAACATCGCCGCTGGCGTTAGATTAATCGCAAAGCGACAAAAACTCTCAGCGATATGAAAATCTTGTCGCTGAGCAACATAAAAATCTTGTCGCTGAGCCACATGAAAATCTTTCCGCTGAGCCCCATGAAATTCTTATCGCTGCCAGCTATCCGGTATCCGAAAGCTCCAGATAATTCTCAGTGGCATGAAAATATAAATTCTTCGCGACAAATTCATGTTAAAACATTGATTTTTTCCAACTCGTGATCAAAAGTTGAAAATTGCATTCCCGCGATAAATTGAGACTTTGGCACGTGTTTTCTCTTCTTTTCAGCGTATCAAACTGAGTGGCTGGAAAAAATGCATAATTTATGCGATTTTTACTCGGAGAAGAGCGATTTTCGTTTGAAAATTGTCGAGAAATCGACATTTTTCAGCAAAAATCATGCTCGTGAGCAAAAAATCATATCTCGATGAAAAATTGAGATAGAGACATGACTCTGGGCTTAAATTGAGCTCCACAGAGTATATTTGATGAAAAAAAATCAGCAGTCCATTCTCATGGAGCCAAGCAGAAAAATTCTTGGCAACAAATTCATGTTAAAACTCTGATTTTTTCCAACTCGTGATCAAAAGTTGAAAATTGCATTCCCGCGATAAATTGAGACTTTGGCACGTGTTTTCTCTTCTTTTCAGCATATCAAACTGAAAGGCTGGAAAAAAATGCATAATTTATGCGATTTTTACTCGGAGAAGAGCGATTTTCGTTTGAAAATTGTCGAAAAATCGACATTTTCTAGCAAAAATCATGCTCGTGAGCAAAAAATTGTATCTCGATGAAAAATCGAGATAGATACATGATTCTGGACTCAAATTGAGCTCCACAGAGTATATTTGGAGGGAAAAAATCAGCATCTCATTCGCATGGAGCCAAGAAGAAAAATTCTTGGCAACAAATCCATGTTAAAACTCTAATTTTTTCCAACTCGTGATCAAAAATCGAAAATTGCATTCACGCGGTAAATTGGGACTTTGGCACGTGTTTTCTCTTCCTTTCAGCGTATCAAACTGAGTGGCTGGAAAAAATGCATAATTTATGCGATTTTCACTCGGAGAAGAGCGATTTTCGTTTGAAAATTGTCGAGAAATCGACATTTTTCAGCAAAAATCATGCTCGTGAGCAAAAAATCATATCTCGATGAAAAATTGAGATAGAGACATGATTCTGGGCTTAAATTCAGCTACACAGAGTATATTTGATGAAAAAAAATCAGCAGTCCATTCTCATGGAGCCAAGCAGAAAAATTCTTGGCAACAAATTCATGTTAAAACTCTGATTTTTCCCAACTCGTGATCAAAAGTTGAAAATTGCATTCCCGCAATAAATTGAGACTTCGGCACGTGTTTTCTCTTTTTTTCAGCGTATCAAACTGAGTGGCTGGAAAAAAATGCATAATTTATGCGATTTTTACTCGGAGAAGAGCGATTTTCGTTTGAAAATTGTCGAAAAATCGACATTTTCAAGCAAAAATCATGCTTGTGAGCAAAAAATTATATCTCGATGAAAAATCGAGATTCAGATATGACTCTGGGCTTAAATTGAGCTCCACAGAGTATATTTGAAGGAAAAAAATCAGTAGTCCATTTTCATGGAGCCAAGCAGAAAAATACTTGGCAACAAATTCATGTTAAAACTCCGATTTTTTCCAACTCAAGGTCGAAAATCGAAAATTGCATTGACGCGGTAAATTGAGACTTTGGCGCGTGTTTTCTCTCCTTTTCGGCGTATCAAACTGAAAGGCTGGAAAGAAAGTCATAATTTATACGATTTTTACTCGGAGAGAGCGAATTTCGTTTGAAAATTGTTGAAAAATCGTCATTTTCAAGCAAAAATCATAGTTATGAGCAAAAAATCATATCTCGGTGGAAAATTGAGATAGAGACATGACTTTGGGCTTAAATTAAGCTCCAAAGAGTAAATTTCTGGGAAAAGAAATCAGCAATTTATTCCCATAAAGCCAACTAAATAAAATCTTCACTCTCAAGTCATGTAAAAATGGCGTTTTTTTTTCTAAGCTGATGGTGAAAATGCAAAAATATCATTCTCGAGAAAATATAAGATTATGGCACGCGTTCACGTTTCCTTTTAGCTCAGCAAACCATGTGGACGAAAAAAAAAACATGATTTCACCGTCCTTGCTCGGAGAAGAGCGATTTTCGTTTGAAAATTGATGAAAAATCGTCATTTTCGAGCAAAAATGATGGAAATGGGCAAAAAATCATATTTCGGTGAAAAATTGAGATAGAGACATGATTCTTGGCTTAAAATGAGCTCCACAGAGTACACTTCTAGGGAAAAATCAGCAAATTATTCCCACCGGACTGAAAAAATTGGAGACTTCCAATCAGAAAAAAGAAGTGATATCCTAGCCAAAAATCCCCTCACGGGGAAAAGAGCCTGGACAAGTCCATTTGTTCGTGACCCCCGTTTCCAATCGTTTTCACCGACAAATCCGACCCCCCTAAAAAAGAATTGAAATAAAATGAATAATAGAAAAAAACCGTCGGAAAAAATGGCTCCTAAAGAAATGGACAAAAACCTAAAAAAAAAAAAAAATCAAAATTATTGAAAAAAATACAATGAATGTAAAAATAGTAAAAAAAAAAAATTGATTATTTTCGCTCAGCACGAAAAATTCTTGATATCCATTGTGACGGGTTCGACACAAGCGCAAGAGAAATTGTGGGGGAAAAATAAATAAACGCTGCGAAAAATGAATTAAAATAATAAAAACAAGCTTCGGATTTATTTAGCGAATTTATACAATGAAAATAAGGGGCGCCAGCTGGTTAAATCGGTCCAGCAACCGTTACAAAAATGGCCAAAAATTGAACGAAAGAAAACAATAATGAACTACGTTAATTAATCAAAATTAAGGGGACTGGCTCAGGGAGAATCACGATAATCTTAAACGCAGGGACAGAGGGTCCCTGAAACTCAGGCGTCTTACAATACCAGTGACGACAAGGGGACGACGAGCGAGCGAGCCACGCGATCGAACGAACCACGCGGACGCTCGAACCGGGCCGTGTCGGCGGAACCCGATTGAATGAATCGAGCGAAATCTCACTCGCGTCACACGCGAAAAACACGAAAACGGGGCTACAAATGACGAAAAAAGGGACACGAGGTGGGCGATCGACGATGGGAGTAGAAAAATATGCAAGAAAATATCGCGACGGGGCTCGAAAACGCGAAACACTGACTCGAAAAATCACGGGAGGGAATGACGGACAAAAAGGGGCAAAAATGGCTTCACGAATAATCAACAGGGGCAAACTCGATGGCACAACACTCGTCGCGTCGACTGACCGACGAAATAATCTCTTTCTCGAACGAAAAGTTCGAGAAAGCGAACGAAAATGACGAAAAGGTGGGTGTTTGGGAAGAGTCAACGACAAGGGAAAAATGGCGTCGCACGCCCGGCAAAAATCGAAGGACTTACTTGCTGTCTCGGTTTTGAGAAGAAACACGAGAATGCTATGCCGACGTAATCCAGAAAATGCTCAGAGAATGGTCCTTCGGGAAGCCGGGTCGTCGTAAATATTTTAACTTGATTGATTTGGCACAGAAAACTCGAAAAATAAAGCACGAAAAACGGGACGCGATGTGCACCGTGCCGAGTCCGAAGCGGAAGAGAGAGAGCTCGAGCGTCACCTCCAGCCCCTCGGGACGCTCGCGAAGCTTCGCGAACGTTCCGATAGCCAATCAAAACGCGGCTTTAGAGCCGACCAATTATTGATCCGCTTATCGAGCGTCGGCCTCGCGAGATCGCACACAGGTGGCGCCTACGTCGGTCTCGCGACCGGGCGCTGGCGCCACGCTGCCTGCCTCGCGAGACCGAGGCTCGAGCAAGATGGCGGCGCCCACGGCTGTCAAAACAGCCGTGGCAGAGTCGCGGCGGTATTGTCGAAAACGCGCCTGGACGCCGCGGAAACCGTTGAGTTTCCTCCGACTCGACGGACAAGCCTTGTCGGAGGGACGATGGGTGACACGGTTTCCGCGACTCGACGCTTGTCGCGAAAAACGAGTGTGTGCGGGGCTAAAGTGAGTGGGGCTAAGGGGAGAACACGAAAATTGACACGCGGGGGAGGGAGGGAGAAATTCGTAAGTGGGTCAAGTGCGCGAGTTTTAGGGCGAATCAGCTGTTCGCTCGGTCGGTGGGTCGCTCGCTCGCGCTCGCGGGAATGTTCAGGGAAGTTCGTGGTGTTTTCTCCGAGTTCGTCGGCTCGTTCGGTCCTCCTCGATCCTGGGGGGGGCTGAAATCAGATAAAAAAGAAAAGGCCGGTCCCAGACTGGGATCCGGTAGCTCTCGCCGCGGCTCGACAGCTGGCAACAAAAGTGACAACGTCACACCATGAAAGGACAAGTATTCCATTGATGGCTGAAAATCAATTAACAAGAAAAAGGGAAAAGTTCCAAAAAAACACGGCACAAAAAAAAGAAACCCCTAAATACACAATAGCGAATCGACAGAAAAACTTGCGCGACGTGATGGAAAACTAAAGTTTGCCATCGCATGTTGAGCAGTTGAGCGGATACGCACAGAGTACTTGTCCGGCCCGAAATTTTTTTATTAGAAGTGCTCATAGGTTTTGAACTTGACATAACGTAATTGTTTAGTCTCATTGTCAGAAAGCTTTTTAGAAAAGACACGTGAATGGTCGGTGAAAATCTCGAGTCAATCAAGGTTCTTTCCAAAACCGATTTACATTTCAAGTGAATAATACAAAAAATTGCTAGGAGTGCATTTTTTTCCGATGCATTACGGGTCATTGAATTTAACTAGCTGCACCTCAATTATTCATTAGTTGTAATTTTTCTATGTATCCATACTCGTGTAAAATATTGCACAAATAATTAATTTATTAATGGCTGTGGCTATTCGTCCGGATATTTCATACACTAAAAAGCATGGTCGAACGAATAAGCAACCCTTAATCGTACGGATAAAGCGGAAATCATTGGATAAAGCGTGTCCGGACGAATATTATTCGTCCGGCTATCCGGACAACTAGCCACTGCGTTTCTCTTAAATAATTGTATATCAAATCGAGAGAAAACTTTGAATCTGTACCACTGCATTTGAATGTATAAAGTTCAGTGATGTTTGTATAACGCTCATCATTTTTCTCATGAATACAACCGAGTTGTTCTATCTATCTAAAAATAGCGGAAGCTAATACAAAAATTTTCGGGCCGGACAAGTACTCTGTGCGTATCCGCTCAACTGCTCAACATGCGATGGCAAACTTTAGTTTTCCATCACGTCGCGCAAGTTTTTCTGTCGATTCGCTATTGTGTATTTAGGGGTTTCTTTTTTTTGTGCCGTGTTTTTTTGGAACTTTTCCCTTTTTCTTGTTAATTGATTTTCAGCCATCAATGGAATACTTGTCCTTTCATGGATATCAAGAATTTTTCGTGCTGAGCGAAAATAATCAATTTTTTTTTTTACTATTTTTACATTCATTGTATTTTTTTCAATTATTTTGATTTTTATTTTTTTTTAGGTTTTTGTCCATTTCTTTAGGAGCCATTTTTTCCGACGGTTTTTTTCTATTATTCATTTTATTTCAATTCTTTTTTAGGGGGGTCGGATTTGTCGGTGAAAACGATTGGAAACGGGGGTCACGAACAAATGGACTTGTCCAGGCTCTTTTCCCCGTGAGGGGATTTTTGGCTAGGATAGATATATACACAAACCATACACCCTCACTCGCAAATAACAGCAGGGAAAATTTTGAATTTTTATACTTACATATTTTATTTTATGTTTCTAGACCATAATGTGTACCCTCAGGGTCACTTTAATTATATTCGCACTTACCTGCGGGTCGGTCTGGGCATCCTATACACACGATGTTCAACCGATCACCAATCACGCCGGACTTTATTACGAACCATTGCACGAGGTACATTTCACACGAACAGAATGGCGTCTGACGACTTACATAGACCTGAAACCGTTCGAGGACCACGAACCTACTTTTTCCGAAGTCGTAGTAATGGAACACGCCTGCAGGACTTATATATTGGAACGATGCAAAGTATTAATCGATAAAGCTAGTTTGCATTCTAAACACATGCTCATAAAAAAATATCTCAACTATATCAGAAAACAAGAAGGAATCGAACCAATTACCAAAAGAAGCGCTCCATTCGGATTCATTGGCACAATTAGTAAAAACCTTTTTGGAACGCTCAATAACGATGATGCGACTTATTTTAACAACCATATTAATCAACTCCATAAAACTCAAAAGAAAATGACTCTTCTTCTAAGAGATCAAACCCATGTCGTACGATCAGAAGTACACGACTTGATAGTACGATTAAACAAAATTGAAAAACAACACAAAGAAACTTGGGCAGATATCACTCAAACATTTGAAAATGCAACAAGCTATATGGAGTATACACAGAACCTAATTGAATGGAAAAACAGTATCGACAACATCGCCGATACATATCTTTCGAGTCTCCGCGCAATAGTCGATGCCATATCATTTATTAAGATAGGACTATTACACCCAGAATTACTCAGCCCTACAACAATGGAGCTCATAATCAAAAGCTTCATCGAATCCCATCACCAATACCTTTTCCCCGTGTCTCTAGACGAAATCCACTCCGGAGCCTTATCAAAAATTTCCCGTATAGCAACTTCCTATCATGATAAGAAAATAATAATTGTTATGCACATCCCTCTCCTGGAACCCGCAAGATACATCACATATAAACTCCACCCCCTTCCAATACCACAAATAATCGGAAACAATAGCCAAGGAGCAGCATACGTTCAACCCAGAGCGTCACACATCATCATCTCAAGGGAAATGGATAAATACGCGCTGATACACGAGAACGAGTTTCCTCAATGCCAACATTTGGAGAATTACGAAATCTGCTCTCCCAATTATCCTATTTTCGACACATCGGAACACCTGAATTGCGAATTGCTGCTATTGACGGACGGAGGACACCAATCATACCAGGACTGCGAAATAAAAATCATCAAGAAACAACAACCCTACTGGAAACAACTGGACTCCATGTCAGGCTGGTTATTCTCGGTACCACACCCTGAGAAGGTACAAATTTTATGCGACTACGAAGCAGCCATTGTCATTGAAATCGACAAAATAGGCATATTACACCTAAAACCTGGCTGTATCGCAAAAACACACTACGTCACGATCGCAGGGACCCAAACCCTGGAAAACACCATCAGTGAAATTTACATCGCAGAATCTCAACTGGACCCAAAACAACTGGTGCCGAACATCACGCAGTACAAATTCTTGGTAAACGACGAAAAATCTAACCAAGCCGCAAGTGTCATGTGTCGACAATCAACAGGGACGCTGCAATTTGACACCTCACTAAAGGAGATAGAAGAAAAACTTCTGGCATCAGCAATTCAAGGCGAAGAGCAACAGAGACAGAACACCTACACCACAACTACTATATACGGAGAAATTATCCTGGCCATAGTATTCCTCACATACATGCTGCGGGGATACCTAGTCCACATCGCCTACACGTTCCTGAGCATGTGTTGTACCACGCCACCGACCGAAGAAGACAAGGACGACAGTAGTAGAGCTGTGGGGATTCTGGCTCAAGTGGAGGCGAGGGGTATGCGGTGCGCGGGGCGCAGCCCCGCCACCGCATGGCCCTCGCCACCACGCAGAATCCCCTCACCCCTCCACAGCCCTCACGCGTGAGAGAGAGAGAGAGAGAGAGATGGAGATGGATGGATGGGAAGAATGATGGGTGGGAGAGAGATGGGAATAATGACGTGTGTGAAAGAGAGAGAGGGACAGTTGGAGCGATGCGTTGGGGTGCGGGTGAGAGAGAGCGCGAGAGAGAGGTCTTGAAGAACAACTGAGAGAGATGGGAAAATTCCATTTTTTCATTGTACAAGTTGAGCTCGAGATGGATAGGTGTGCGAGTATGTATGCAATTCACCCATCGAAAGATCCATGGACATTGACGGAAAATGAACTTGAATCACTGCCCAAATCTATGCTGATAAAACATTATAGCATGTTTATTCATGCGCTGTGGGATCGTTTACCAGAGTATTTGCAGTGTGATATTGAGATTCAGTCATATCGTCAATGTTTCAATCATTTCAATCCTCCTTGGGACAGAGTTCACATTGATGCAGCCAGGCCTTTGCGTCGCAATTGTGAAAAGTGCTCAATTGAAGAATATCTGGTGAATACATATGGAGTCATGGGAGTTAAGAATCCTCGGGATATGACGAGAGCAGGGTTGCAAATAATGCACTACTTTTTTAAATGCATTTACATTTTCATTAACCATTAACACTTAATGGATAATGTAAATAGTTCCCATTAGCCATTAAATGTTCATGGTTAATGAGAATAATTTCCAGTAGTCATTAAATGTTAACGGTTAATGAAAATAATTTCCATTAATCATTTGATGTTAATGGTTAATGGAAATAATTTTCATCAACCATTAACATTAAATGGTTAATGGAAATAATTTTCAATTGCCATTAACATTTAATGGCTAATGGAAATAATTTCCAATTGCCATTAACATTTAATGGCTAATGGAAATTATTTTCATTAACCATTAACATTAAATGGTTAATGAAAATCATTTCCATTAACCATTTAATGTTAATGGAAATTATTTACATTAATAATTTAATGTTAATGGTACTTAAAAATTATTTCCATTAACCATTGATATTTAATATGATTTAGATGGTTCTGATGCATTATTTGGCTATTCGTGGCGGTTTTGGTTTGGGTCAAAATGATCCCATAGTAGTAACCGAAGTTTTCTCGGTTACTATTAGCGGGTACGGGTTTAGTCTGGATCAAAATGACCCAGTGGTAGTGATAGGAGTTTTAGGTGGTAATAAATGACAAAGTATTGCAAAGATTTTCGTTTTTTTAAATCATCATGTCATGAAGTCTTTTTTAATCCGACTTTTCATATTTTATGGCTACTTCTATTACAGTTCCGCTTTTTCCCACGATATCAAATATTTTTAAAAGATAACAATGTACATTGGGTTTTCATTATTTTTTTTGATCTCATCTTTTTCATTTCTCAAAGCAATTTTATTACGTAGAAATTGGAGCTACAAGAAAATCATTAAAACTACTCTTAAACACAGATGTGACGATCCAACAACGATGAAAAAAATTCGTGTCTTTTTGATCTGTTTGTTTGTCCGTTATAATTATTGTATATTTAGTTTTAAAAAATGATTCGCGTGTTCTCCGCTCGTGGAAGGAAAGCTGTTTTGCATCTGGCTCGGGGTAGAAGGGAAGAATTGCGAGTGGAATACGAATTTGTTTAGTTTTTTTCAATATTCAGTGTTGGAAACGAAAAACGTTTAATGATGAGCGTGATTAGCAATGGAGAAATCTTGTAATGTGAACCGGAAATATAAAATCACGATAATCTTGTAAGATTTGTTGCAAATGATTGATCGACGAAACAATCGTATGGGATTTTCATTTCGCGAAAAAATAAAGAGAAACTGGTCACGCTGATGGGACATTTGAGGGACAAAAAAAAACTTACCACCAACGTCATATCGGAATCGCCGGACGAGAACCTAGACCAAACTCCGAATGCACCGATCGAGCATCTGCGCCCTTATGGATCAAGTGTCGCGGTAGCGACTCGAGACAAGTAAATTTACGTTAGTGTTAAAGTCAAATCAAACGAGCTCGCTACAAGACACTTTCACAGCGAAGAGCGCGTTTCCCAACTGTTTCTGAATATTTTTAATTTTGTGAACATTAATAATTCATCAACGATTTATTTTTCGATGGTGCGGTTGGTTCCCATATTTTTTATTTTTTTTTCCTTTCGATTGGGACTAACCAGAGTTTCGTAGCTTGAAGCGTCACATAAATATGAATAAAATCATTTTTTCATTGCATCAAAAAATTGGCGTTTTTTTTCGCACAGATTTTCGATGCTCAAATGTACGTTCGGAGTTTCGCACATATAGGTATATTTGAAGGTTGTTACAATGACAGCTGCTGTGAATGTGAAAGAAAGATAAACGGTTATGAAGATCGCGATTATTTTTAATAGCGTGGTTAGAAAGATCGCGAATGTCAAAATTGTGGTTATTTCTAACAGCTGTGCGGAAAAAATCGCGGTTATGAAGATCGTGATTCCAAAAATCTCGGTTATCAAAATCAAATTGAAGTTGAGAAGGTTGCTGAACAACATGATATATGGGAGTAGCAACAGTTCAAAATCCGTTGGTTAATTTATATTATCCATGCTTAATTTATATTACTTTTTTGTCGCATACATTTTTGTTCAATTTTGATTTCATTTCGAATAAAATAAATTCGGGAACGTACTGAACAGCGCTATACAGGAGCGCAGCAACAGTTCTGAAGACGTAAGTACTTCCATCTAGAGTCGCTCTGATGTCTCTTCCAATTCCGAATGTTGGAATGCAACGAAAACTAATTATTCTTTATAGTGGAGCAAAAAGTTGTCGAAAACGTAATTTAGTGGAAAAATTTGAAAGAGTGCATTGCTTATCTAAATGATGATTAATCGATTACTGTGCACTAAATTGGCGTAGTTTTTTAATTCGAATATGTTTGAATTCGTCTATCCCCGCCACATATTCCTTACGTGAAAATTTAATTTTATAAACCATTTAATTAGTGTGGCTTGCGGGAAAGTTTCCAGTTGAAAATGACAAAAAGTAGACAAATCCCAGGCAAACACAGCATAGATGCTGAAAAAAAACTGAGACAAGTACATTTACTCCTGCAAAATAGTTGTTTCTGTTGAAAAGAGCCCCGTGCAAGAAATTAAAACCAATTCAACCTTGCCAAAAAAACGGTTCTCTTCTAAAAAAAAAGTTGAATTGTGACTTCACAAAAAGTTACCAAATAAGCCGAGATCCACTGAAACGTACACTATCAAGTACGCAGAGCTTTGTAATATTTCACTAGAAAAAGTTGACAACTCCAATCTTCGCAAAATTCGGTACTTCGCCAAATGTTACTCACAGAGTACTTGTCCGGCCAGACAATTTTAGCTAAAGCTGTTAATTGGAACCTTTGAATTGTGGATTAGCACTTGAGGAAATCACAGAAAAAAGTCTTTGAGGCTCGGAAGGGTCTTCATAAAACCATCGGAAATGTGCAAAAATCATCCAATCCGGCTGATAAGCTACCGAAGTCACGTGTACGTGAATTTATTGTGAAAATTAAAGGGTATTTGCAGCCACATGTAGCCTGAAAATTTGTCGGGCCGGACAAGTACTCTGTGAGTAACATTTGGCGAAGTACCGAATTTTGCGAAGATTGGAGTTGTCAACTTTTTCTAGTGAAATATTACAAAGCTCTGCGTACTTGATCGTGTACGTTTCATTTGATAATTATCTCATCGACTTTATCGAGGCTCCGACGACCATCATGAATTATTTAATTTCGCAATACAACATTCATAACATTCCGGTCAACCTCGGTTTCTACTATGGGGGATCATTTTGACAGAGACCAAAGCCGCTATAAATAGCTGAATGATCAGTTTCTACCATTTGAATTGTTTTGAATATCAATGGTTAAAGGAAATAATTTCCATTTACCATTAACATTTAAATGATTAATGGAAACAATTTTCATTAGTCATTAAATGTTAATGGTTAATGAAAATAATTTCCATTAACCATTGACATTTAATGCTTAATGGAAATAATTTCCATTAACCATTAACGTTTATTGATTAATGGAAATAATTATCAATAACCACTAAATGTTAATGGTTAATGGAAATTCTTTCCATTTATTAATAAGAGTTAATGGTTAATGGAAATTCTTTCCATTTATTAATAAGAGTTAATGGTTAATGGAAATCATTATCATTAGCCACTAAATGTTAATGGTTAATGGAAATAATTTCCATCAGCCATTAAAAAAGTTAATGGTTAATGGAAATTCTTTCCATTTATTGATAAGAGTTAATGGTTAATGGAAATAATTTCCATCAGCCATTAAAAAAGTAATGACTAATGCATTACTTTTTCATTAAAAATTTTGCAACCCTGGACGAGAGAGGAGCTTCAGATTATATCACCATCAATGTTTAAAATATTCTTCAGTGAGTTTACTGATATGCTGTGGGATCGTATGCCCAACTATTACCAACGCGATGGTGAAATTAAGTCATTTCGTCGATGCTATGAACATTGGGCAACGATGGGTGATCACATTGACGGTCCCGTTCCACAGCGTCGGAATTGTGTTACATGCAGGCGGGGGAGCGTGTCTGAGCCTGTTTAGGATGCACGTGTTCGCAGGACGCGCTTGATAACGTTGCAGCTGCCGGGAGTGTAAAAAGTGGGGATTCAAATGAAAATCTTGGAGAAAAAATCGAGAGCATCATTCTACCATAAAGTTAGCTCCGAGTCAGACGCAATCTTCGCACACACACACGCAATCATGGAGTTTGAATTAATCAACAAAGTTGGTGCGTTGGAGAATATCACATCGACGACAAAGAGGCTGGCCGATCTGGAGGTTGGCAAGGATCATCAAATCCACGATATCCGAGCTGTCCAAACCAAATTTGGCAAACGATACGTCGTTGAAATCGACGGTTCATACACGGTCTTCCTGCCGCCCCGCTTCGCCAAGGCTTTCGATCAGTGTCCGAGCGAGTTCACAAAGATGTTGGAGGTAGCTCAGAAAAAACAACTCTACATGGAAACAACCGCCGACCAGTGGAGTAAAATTACGTTCAAAACATATTGAATCGAAAGTTCTTCGTACCAAAAATCCCATCGAAAGTTCGTCGAAAAAATCTCATCGAAAGTTCAACGAAATGTAGCGAAAATATCATCGAAAGTTCATTGTATCAAAACTTAAAAATCGTTGTAAAAGAATTGTATCTGTAGAGTGATGTAGGAGGAAGAGGAGGAGGAGGAGGAGGAGGAGGAGAATAAAAACGAAAAAATGTACCATACAAAATGTTTTATTTTTCAAAAATCCCTCGATCACACAATGCATGAAATACAAATAACCAGCTTTGCAGAGATTTCACATTCTCACTCGCACAATTATATTTCGAATGGTGGTGGTGGCGGTGGTGGTGGTGGTGGTGGTGGGGGCAATTTCGGCGATCTTTTGGTAACTTCTGCAGCGATGGACAGTCCAAGGTCTCCATATCGATAATCTCCATTGCGTGATCCAGGAAATTCATCAACCATGAAACCTTCTCATGTCCCTTCACATATATTGTACGAGCTCGTTGTACAACACTTTGAATTATAACTTTTGCTGCCTCGTATGGTATGCTACCATAGTCCCACGCTATTCCATGAAAATTTCTCTCCAACCACATGTATGTCGTTTTGTACTGCGTCGGTAGAGTGTCCCATGCACGCGGTGATTCGAAGAATAGCGTTAGAGGTTCAGCATTTTTATCATTAGCTCGAACGATTGATATTTCCTTCAGAATGAATTCTGGTGCCTTGAAGCCTTGTAGATCGATAATAAAGTCCATGACGACTGATGTTTGAAGCAATCATCCCTCCAATTTTATACCAATTTTTTCACCCCACCACTTATTGGGTTATACTCGACAATGCGATCGTGAAGAATGAGGCAGTATGCAGACGTTTGCGCCGGAATATTCGCCGCGGTTTCAAATTCAAGACGTACATCTACGGGTCCAGATTTCAAGGAATCATTTTGCTTTGAACAATCAATCACAACAAGTGGCGCACTCTTCAGAAAATCAGTTTTGTTCAGCCAAGGCTCACTCTCCCGATTATAATACACTGATTGAAAATTTGAATACATATCATAGAGTATGGCATACTGATTTCTCGCTATATTTAAGTTCATATTGCCGTAGGGATAACATTGAGAATTTAGGTATAATTTAACATCTGTAAGATTGCAATGGTCGAAAGTGCTCGCATTCTTTCCCTTCACATTTTTTCGCCCCGTTTGAAACCCGAGAATTACATAGCGTGGTTTTTCCAGCTGCGTCGAAGTCTTGATGGACCAAACGTGTTTAGACGTGGCCGGCAGCATAGGTTACTCATACAATTCCCACGTGCGGAAACTCATGGAGATTGGTGTATCTTCAGCGATAAACCTTAAAAGTTGAATTTTTCGTTGATCCACCACCGTAACATAGGGTACGAGCCATTCAATTTTCTGCAGCGTTAGTTTGACACCTTCTTCAGCCGTTTGTATTATCGCATTGACATCGGAGCGTGATCTTATTAAAATCAATTCATGCTTCGCATTCACCACCATTTTTCGATAATCTTCGGCAAAGCCAAGGAGCATGCTCAACGGTATGCACACGTCAAAGTTGCCCGCTGCATCTACAATTTGTCTCGACTCCTCCACATCGAGCCAGCCAGTATTTTCAAGCATCGAGCTCTTGGCCGGGGTGAGCGATGTGTATCCCTTAATCAGGCTTGTAATACCCACATTCTTATTACGATCAATTTCAACGGCATTGAGTTCATAACGCACTTCCTCAAACAAATGACAAATGGCATTGTTGACGAGTTTCGTTGCAGCCACAGCTTTTCCATCTTCCCTCGTCAGTTTTCCGCAAATGTGGATGGAACTTTTGCTCGGAAGAATTGACAAATCCTGATGTTGAATGGAAATACGTATTTCATCGCTGTTGTTGTAGGTCGCGGAGGCGTATGGTTGATGAGCATGAATCTCATAATGTACGATGGACTCGTCAAAGACGACGGGTGTCTGGATGTTTACAATTTCCTCTTCCATTTCACGCAGCAGATGCACAATGCACAAAATATTTTCACGCGCGTACTCCACGAACTCTGAGACCCAAATTCTTCAAGAGTAGCAGATTTTGAGGTGTTAACGCTTGGAGCGTTGATCGGTGACTGCTCTTCCGATTCCATGTCGGCTTATTTACCGCTATATTATAAACTACACCCATGGAGACTTTATATGCAATCGTATGGTGATAATTTCACCACGAAAATTCACCAAATCCCCGTCCTGATCCACAATTCGAAGCTGGATATTGTCGATTGTATGACACGTGATTGGTAGATAAATCACATGTGAGGGCACTTCGATGATTTTATAGCCGGGTGGTACAGATGGGAAAAATTCGTGAATCGTATGAACTTTTCGCCCGTTGACATATGCACCGGTCGTTATATTACACTCGACACGTATGGCGTTCACTTTAAGAATGGAGACGGGCAGATCAGATTCGTATCTTTTATTGGGTTTCAGCAGGCTCGATGCAACCATCAGTTTTTTTGTGTGTAAAATATGACGAAGATTTTGCGTGATTTTTATCAAATATTATTTCCAATCGGTAGAAAATCAAAGTTAATATTTTTAGGATGCTCGGAGCGCAGTTTTCATGAAGACACCAGGACGTAACAGGTTACTAAAAAAACAACGTGGAAACAGCAGTTTCACTATGGTTTACAATATTTATTATGCTGGAAGTTTCTGTTCGAAGTGCTTGTTCTTGCAGTGGACGGCAAGTGCTGCGCGGGATGAATAACACCTCTTCCCCTTTTTATTTTTTAGACAATAGTAGCACAAATATTTTTTGTTAAAATGTTTGGTTAACACATGATCTATTGCTATCTGGCTATGATTGTCTGCTCTTTCCCACCCGCAGTTTCTTTTTTTACACTTTAACATCTGCCCCGTCTTTTCAAAATGTTTGTTTTCTTCTATTTCGTCGCAGCATTTCGGTAACAACATTTTATAACGCAGGTGGACCTCACGATCGTGTGTCTCCCTCACATCCTCTGGGATTTTCAGAAAGGAGTCTTCATTATCACCGTCAGCATTGGCTATAAAAACATGAAAAAAATGATGAAAAAAAATGAGAATGGAAAAACTCGAAAATCACGGAAGAAGAACGTTTTTGACACGGGACTCTCTTACCTTCTCCCAATTTCCTTGTTATCATGCCAGCAAGGTCTTCAATGACCTGAATCTCCACTTTGTGGGTACCGTTTTTCAGATCTTCTATCGGAAACATTTGATATTTGCAGCCTTCATTTGAATTGATCTCGTTGATGGTGCGTTTTACAGCAGCGTCGTCGAGCGGATCTGCCTTGTCGAGCGTGCATTCAAATGCAAATCCTGGGATTAGTTGGAGCTCTCTCGGAAGACGGAGTAAATTGGAAAATTTTTTTTTTTAACCCTCCTCCAACGTCGATGAGCTTGACGAAGGCTCTATTAATATCCCTCTGGACGGACATTACTTCCCCCCGTTGCACCGTGTCGTTTTTCGTAACTAAACAAATCACGCCCGGCACGATGGCTTGGGGTTCAAGTGGGTCCGCCGTCCGGACTTCGACTTTTAGCTGGTCCTCCAATGCTAGTTGCTTCGCGTCGTTGTTATTTAACGTGACCGCGAACTCCGTCATTGTCTTCCAATACGAGATGGTGATTTCGTAAACTGCTCCGATTTCAAGTTGTGACGCCTCAACTGTGACTGTTTTAATTCTGTTGGTCTTTCACATAAAACCTTTTTCTTCACCCTCCCGAAAAGATGGAAAATTCTTGCTGGACATCTTGCAACGGCTCACCACTCGCGCAGTGCATTTTCCCAAGCTGCAAGGCACATGTCGCGACGATTTTTCCAAAGTCAAAAATGATCATATTACAACAGCATCGCAGCATGATAGTTGCTCGCTGGACTTGGAAAGTCTCTGAGAAAACAATGTCTGAAATTTTCACAAGCTGCAAGGCACGACTCGCGACGATTTTTCAAAGTCTTAGACCAAAAATATAGCTTCGCTCCAGGTTGCTCGCTGGAAAGTCTCTGGGAAAACAATTAAAATCTGAGAATATCATGGAAAGAAAGGGAAGCGAGAGTAAGGAAGGGAAAAAAAAGAGAGGGAATCGTGAAAGTGCTAGCAAATTTTCAAAATCGATTCACAACTCTCTGAGCATCCATCGTGAACGTTTCACGATCTCAAAAAAAAAAAAAACCACTTGTGTTCGTTCGTTTTCATCGAAATGTCGGCAAGGATTGTATACGTGGAGTGCGACAGTGTGACTTCGGAGCCGATTAAAGTTCGTCACGAGTTCACCGAGGAGGGCAAAAACAATATTGATGAAAAGTCAAGAACTTGTGCTCTCAGCATATATTATAAAAACGAATGTGGCCACAGACTCTGTGGCGTGTGTGTACATGAAACGCGTGGAGAGTCGTTCGACACACTGGCCATAATCCGGCGGCATATCACGGGACATATGAACCTGTTGTCGCAGCGATATTGCGACGATTGTGGGACGCGTCTGTTCCAACTCTTGGCGGAGGAGGTTTGCATGGATTGCAGACCATGAGGGTAAGTCCTTTTTTTTTTATTTATTTTTTTTTTCCCAATTTCAAATAAAATTTTAATAGATTTTTTCTTCTCTCTCTCTGTTTCAGGGAGCAGTTTCAATCTTTTTTTTTTTCAAAATTTAAATATTGTAAACTAATTGCATACTTGTTGGATCAATAAATCAAGTATATTGTAAACATGCTCTAAAATTTATTTAAAAAAAGAATCCTGCTCCGACCATCCTCTCTCGCGCTCTCTCTCACCCGCACCCCAACGCATCGCTCCAACTGTCCCTCTCTCTCTCTCTCTCTCTCTCTCTCTTTCACACACGTCATTATTCCCATCTCTCTCCCACGCATGATTCTTCCCATCTATCTATCTCCATCTCTCTCTCTCTCTCTCTCTCTCTCTCTCTCTCTCTCTCTTGTTGTCTGCTCACCTAGACTCCCACGCATATCATGTCATAGCAATAACCGAAACCTGGCTACACGACTTAATCCCTGATGAGCTCGTCAAACTAGATGATTATCTACTTATTAGAAATGATAGGAGACTCAGTCGGGGAGGTGGCGTTGCCTTTTACATTCATAATTCTTTCCATGTGAAGGTACTAGAATTTTCGCCAAATGATTCCCGGAACGCACCCGAATACATTGTCCTTGAATTGAAGTGCCCTCAGGGCGACAAAATCTTACTAATTGTAATGTATCGGAGGCCAAAAGGATTCCTCTTTAGGGAATTTTCTAATACCTGGGCTAAGTTCTCGTTCGCGTATAAAAACATAATCTTCACAGGCGATTTAAACTGTAATCTGAATAGTAACAATTTCGAAGCTACTACGTTGAGAGAGTTTGCCTCTTCTCATTCCTTATTTATTGTTCCTTCTAACTCCACCCACCACACCAGCTCATCGGATTCCTGGCTGGATGTTTTCTTGGTTGACAGCAGGGATAAATTGATTAACTTCAGCAAGTCGGAAGTGCCATTCATTGCTGGGCATGACCTACTAGAACTTACGTATAAATATCACTGCGAAACTGCCAAAAGGCGGACCATTTCTCGTCGTTGCCTGAAAAGTTTTAACCCAGCAAACTTCGTTGAGTCTATCCTTTCCTCTCTAAATAACGCAGGCAGTGAATGTAGCTCGGCTACCGACATTGACTCCTATTCTCTTGATCTGAGCAACGCTATTCTATCATCTCTGAATGTCCACGCGCCAGTTATATCTTTCATTATCTCAAAACCGAGGGCCCCTTGGCTCAGCGACGAGCTCAGACTAGCTATGAAAAAGAAAAATGCTCTTTATAAACAGGCTAAAAGGTCGGGTAGTCTACTGAGCTTGATGATATTCAGAGAATTCAGAGATAAACTCACTTCTGATCTCAGACAGGCCAGAAATGATTATCATCTCGAGAGACTGACTGCTGTTGGGGATCCAGTGCGGCTGTGGAAAGAATTGAGAAACCTTGGCATTGTCAAGCCTGAGACAGCATCGTGCTCTAATTATTTCTCTCTAGACGAGCTAAATTCTCATTTCTCTAACATATCTAATGCTTCCGAACCGTGTGATGTCGAATCTTTTACTCGTAACATTGAACCATTGGATGCAGGTCGTCCTGTTTTTGATTTTTCGCCGGTAACATTCGAATGCCTTTCCTCGATTACTTCCTCGTCACTCTCACCATCACACTCTGCTGGTCCAGACAACATATCGTCTTTTGCCATCCTGAACTCCTTCACCATCTTAGCTCCGTTGCTTGTTACTCTATTCAACTCATCGCTTGAAAAATCTCACTTCCCAACTAACTGGAAACGTGCCTTCATTCGTCCTCTCTTGAAAACCAATCCACCAACTTCTCCGTCTGATTGCCGGCCTATAGCCAATCTAAGCGAATTGTCCAAGCTGTTTGAGCGAATCATCCATAAGCAAATCTCGATTTATCTCTCGCAAAATAATCTGTTGGATCCTAGACAATCGGGGTTTAGACGAGGCTTCAGTACCCAAACGGCTCTTTTGCGCGTCTATCAAGATGTTTGCCAAGCAGTCGATTCGAGACAGATAACCATACTTGTACTCTTTGACTTTAGCAAAGCCTTCGATGTTGTACCCCACTCAAAGCTATTAATGAAACTCCGCACATTTGGTTTTAGTGACAGGGTCCTACGGTGGTTTTTCTCGTACCTAACTGGACGTTCTCAAGCTGTGGTTGACGACTCAGGCTCGCGATCCGGCTGGCAAAATATCTCAACCGGCGTCCCACAGGGATCTGTGCTGGGGCCGCTTCTTTTCTCTTTATTTATCAATGACATTGGCTCGAATCTTAAATACTCTCAACACATGATCTTTGCTGACGATCTCCAAATTTACTTGAGCTGCCCACCGTCTGAGATTGAGCAAGGGTTGGCCAAGATTGCCGCGGATGTGGGCACTATTGCTGCCTTTGCTAAAAACAACAGCCTCAAGCTGAATCTCTCTAAATCCAAAGTCATCTTTCTGGGAAGTGGATCGTTTATTAACCGTATCAACTTCGACTCTCTCCCGATGATCTCAGTTGACGATATCGGAATTCCCTATGTAAAAGAAATCCGCAACCTTGGCCTCACCCTATCGTCTAATATGTCATGGCGTAGCCACATTTCTTCAATCTCTAAAAAAGTAAACTTCACCCTCTTTAAGTTAAAGTACCACCGTAGCACCTTGTCTAGGAAAGTAAAAACTACCTTAATTTCGTCTCTCATTCTACCGATCATCGACTACTGCTGCCTCGTTTATGCTGACCTCTCTTCCGAACTAACTATCAAACTTCAACGCTTGGTAAATTGCGGGATTCGCTTCATCTTTGATTTGCGACGCGATGAGCATATCACGCCATTTAGGCGCGAGTTGGGCTGGCTCAGTGTGGAATCTCGCCGCCAGTACTTCCTCGGGATTCTCATCTTTAAAATTCTAAATGGCATGGCACCACCTTACCTCTGTGACCTCTTCCAGCGTGCACCTGCTCCTTCACGCCAAAATCGTCGCCGAGCACAGGATACCTTTCTCATTCCTAAACATCGCACCTCTTGCCTCCACAATTCCTTCGTTCTTTCCGGAATCTACCTTTGGCATTCGTTGCCTGGTGACGTTTCATCAGCGGTTACGATTTCGCAGTTCAAGGCGAAACTGTATAGATACTTATTCGACCTTGAGGACACCTAGTGGTGCTGTATCCCCAACTTGTAGTTGGTTATTGTTTACCGTTGTCCTGCACTGGTCACATTCGCATCCTTCAGTCTCCGTGGTCCATACCTCTGCGCTCTCTACCTCTATTTCTAAGTTACACTGTCTGTATGCGATAAACTGCTGTCTAGTAGCTATTATGCTCTGACTCCAATTTCTGTTCTTCACTACCCAATTCTATTGTAATCTTTATCAAATGTTTGTATGCTTTTATATATGCTTGGCCCATACCTCTGCGCTCTCTGCTTCTAATTTTTAAGTTATGTTGTCCATATGCGATAAATTGCGGTTTAGTTAGCTATTATGCTTTAATTCTAATTTCTATTCTACTCAGCCCAAATACTATTATAATCTTTATCAAATACTTGTATACTTTTATTGTAATTCATGTACATCCATGTTCTTTCTCATGTGCCCCAAAGCATTGCTAGGGTATAAATACAAATCAATCAATCAATCTCTCTCTCTCTCTCTCTCTCTCTCTCTCTCTCCAACCACCAACCTCAGTATCTGACTGTCGTCCTATTGCCAGCTTGCCTGCACTCTCAAAATTACTTGAGCGTATTGCTCACAACCAGGTGACGGCTTTCATTAACACCAACAGCATCCTCGACCCTCGGCAATCTGGCTTCCGTAAAGGATACAGTACTCAAACTGCACTACTGCGTATCTGCCAAGACATTCGACAGGCGGTTGATGAACGTAAGATCACACTTCTTGTGCTCTTCGATTTCAGCAAGGCCTTTGATCTCGTTCCTCACTCTACTTTACTACACAAATTATACTCAATGGGTATTGGGATAAAAGCTCTAACTTGGTTCCATTCCTATCTAACTGGCAGATCGCAGGCAGTGATAGATCAAGACGGCCGATGTTCTCAGTGGCTACCGACAACAACTGGTGTGCCGCAGGGTTCGGTACTCGGACCCCTCCTTTTCTCACTTTTCCTGAACGATATTGGTCATAACCTTAAACACACTCAGCATCTTAACTTTGCAGATGACACACAGATATATCTGAGCTGCTTTCCGACGCATCTAACAGAAGCCATCGCTAACATCAGCCAGGATGTAGCTACTATTGCTCAATATGCTGTGGATAACGGACTCAAGCTTAACCTATCGAAATCCAAAATCCTCATACTGGGTAGTGGAGCATTTATTAACCGCATTAACTTTGAACACCTACCGCCGATCATAGTCAATAACGTCACACTGCCTTATGTCAATGAAGCTCGCAACCTTGGAGTTATCATGTCATCAAACTTATCCTGGCAAAAACACATCTTATCTATCTCCAAACGCGTCCACTTTACCCTGTACAAACTGAAGTATCGTCGTAATGCTCTGTCAAGAAAGCTACGCATTCTCCTAGTCTCATCACTGATTTTCCCCATCTTAGACTATTGCTGCCTTGTGCTGATTGATCTCACTGACGAACAGGACTTATTTCTGCAGCGACTCGTGAATTGTGCCATCAGATTCATCTTTGATCTGCGGCGTGACACTCACATCACTCCGTATAGACGTGAACTGGGTTGGCTGAGCGTCAGGTCGCGTCGTCTCTACTTCCTGGGCGTCAGTGTTTTCAGTGTTGTGCATGGAACGGCCCCCTCCTACATAATTGACCTCTTTACTTTTGCGTCTCAACCCAATCGACCGTCGCGACTCATTACCCCGAACACATTCTTCATCCCATCCTGTAGAACGACGACTCTCCGCAACTCCTTTGCGCTCTCTGCGATATACTTCTGGCACTCGCTACCACCAGAAATTCAAAGTTTGTCGACTCTCGACGCCTTTAAACCGAAGTTGTTCCAGTTTCTGTTTGATAACGAAGCCGTTATCCCATAATGATGGCTTTCTTCATTTATCCGCTCTATTGATATTCTCTTCTCTCGCGTTATTACATGTACGAGACACTGTCTCCGGTTTCTACATTCTACTGTATCTGCGATATCTTTAATCTTATTTCTATCTTGTTAAACAGAGCTCTTAGCTCTTCATGCTATAATCACCACTCTATTTCTGTACCTTCTTTTATCTATCCCCTGCTCAAGCTGTACATTTTTATTCATTTATTGGTACCTGGTCTCACAACCATGTATCTTATGTAGTGCAATTGTGCCCCATAGCCACGCTAGGGCATGAATAAAACCAATCAATCAATCAATCAATCAATCTCTCTCACGCGTGAGGGCTGTGGAGGGGTGAGGGGATTCTGCGTGGTGGCGAGGGCCATGCGGTGGCGGGGCTGCACCCCGCGCACCGCATACCCCTCGCCTCCACTTGAGCCAGAATCCCCACAGCTCTACTACTGACGACAACACATACTCGAAAGAAGAGGAGCCCGAACCGATCCAGAAGGAAGAAGATATATACAAGGTCCCACCAAACACTCCACAGCCCGCATTTCGCCACGACATTTCAATCCAAGCCGAGACCGTATAATCCAAGGACGTAAAACCCATACTTTGAAATTTTACACATATATACTCACACGATACGCACTTCACACACTAACCCCTAGGATAAGGAAATTTATGCATATGGAATGAATCCAAATCTCTAGAATATAATTTCTTTCCTCTAGTGGTCACTCAGATCGACATCTATCTCTCCCATTTTTATCCTTTACTAAAATCTTAAATTTGACCATATCATTTCACCATCGACATACCTTCACGTCGAAATGGCCCAGGCATAAAGAAAAAAAAAATGACATTACAACAAGATAATTCCGAGGATTAAAATCGAAACAAATTAATTGCATAAAAGAAAGAAAATAATAATAATGATCAGACTCCATCTATTACCGGTTACAAACATACATTTTTGTATTTACTTCGGTAACTAGTAATAGAATTGATCTTGCCGTCTAACGCCAAACGAAGGTAAAGGAAATTACGGTCAGCCTAAATTCCGTACCAACAACCCAATTAACACCACTCACGTTGTACCTTTTTCCCTCTCTCTCTCCAGCAGATACGAATTGCAGTGACCCTAATTTAAAAGAAAATTTCACTATTTTACTCTCTTTACCATTTAAGCATATTTTCAGTTTTACATTCAATATGCATAAATTGGTAGCCACCGAGGACGGTGCCTAATTTTAAGTGGGGAGGTGTCACAACCGACGTTCAATTTTCTTTTCTTTATTCTAATATCTAAACGCCCTAACTCCATTTAGCCGTTCGAACCGCTCCGTGTATCAGAGAAGCGTGGTGACCCTTGCCCCTATAACACTGGCACGCGCTCACACGGATTACTCAAACTCCCAAGCGACCCTAACACATGTTACTCCGACCGTTTAATAACTAAAGCCGATACGCCTAAAACACACGCCGACTTACGAAATCTCATGCTTTCCTAAAGCACGGAAGAATCCTTCTTTCCGATTGGCCCTTAACTCGAGACAAACAATTTTAATGTCCTTTTAGCCGTCAAAGGACCCATTATCCCTACTATTTTCCACTGATTTTCACACTATAAAAACCGCGTTTAGCCAGTACGCATTGCAGTTTGTTCGCACCTAGCGTCGCGTCTATACGGTTAGCCGTAGTTCAAATTGTCAACTTTATTTTATAACGGACCCCTGTCCGATCTTTTACTTTATTTTATATCGAATCTCTGTTCAGACTTTCATTCATTGTTACCAACGAAACCTACGAGTATCTTAACTCCTCGTCATCAGCAAGTATAACAAGTAAGACTCAACTAGACGACACCTCTCCGGTAAAGTAATAATCTCTATTGTATCAAGTTGTATCACACAAATTATATTTTACTAACTCTTTACGTTCATTAAAGAAGTGCATAAAGAACCTTCAATCTTTATATTCACGAACTTAACCTATTCCCTCTCCCAGTCGCAACTCAAGATCAAAGGCAAGACTTCTCGAGGTCTATCGGCGTGTGCCCACCATACTCTTAAGAGTATATCTATATTCACGCACAGCGTATATACATTCTGAAGGGAAAAGCCTATGGAACATAGTGTTTACCGCTCGACACTCAAACATCCAACTTTTCCCCCACGTCGTTCGGACGTGACAGGGGATCATCTTCCTCGCTGCCGGGAAACTCGTAAGGGTCCTCTGTCGGCGGGTTTTTTCTCCCCGTACTTGCTGCAGCCATTGCATACTTCTGCAATTACAATAATTTGCATAGGCTGCATTAGAAAATCATAAATACCGCTACATGAATCATTGTGAATCTGTGATTAATCGCAACCTTTGAGGACGATGGTTTAGGCATACCTAACGCCGGCATTGATTTTTTCGACGATTTTCCCCTTAGTCCGGCGGGAACCTATAAAAGACATTGATGAGAGACAAAGACAGAGACAAAGCAAAGACATTATAATTTCATGCTTTATTTGTACCGGTATTTGTGATGACCGATCCGTGAGACTCGCACCGCCAGCCTTCTTCAGTGGTTTCGAATTTCTATATTCCCTACCGGTAGTTTCTTTGGTTTTGCCAAGTGTTGTAATTTTTTTCCTTTAGTTTCTTTTGACCGGTCGGTTCGGACGCTGCCATTACCCATCCGCAGAGGACCAGACCGAATGTCTTGCTTTGCCATGCCTTCTCCGATTCTGGGACTTTCTTCTTTTGGATAATTGTCGGCTAAATACTTACCGGTATGTGGCGTTATCTGCCGTACAGGAGTATCTTGCGACTGTAACATGAAAATATAAATATGTAAAATTATCGTTTATTGCCTTTATGTCGTCTTACGCCGACGAATCCTCAACGGGAGTAAAGAACGTGAGGTGAGTGATGTAATTGATACCGCTGGATGTGTCAAACGAAGGCAAGTTATTACCGTTATTTTGTCTCTATGGCGGCGTCGAGCCATATTGGCGATTCTCGTGGAATTTGATTCTGCCGTAGATTTGGGGAACTCTTCGATTTTTGTAATCACGATTCCCGGCTTTGTCCTCTTCTATATGTGGGAGTTTGGAAACGTTTTAAAAATGTAACATAAGAAATGCTTTCGTGGTATAGCGCGTATAGCAAAAAAAAATTTTGATTAGCAGCATCATCAAAACTTACATGCCCGCGGTGAGAGTTTGGAGCTGGAGGAGGATGTTTCACGCTCGTATTTTGTGAATGATATGTTCGGTCCATTCGAGCGCGCTTGCTGGTAATCGGTTGCGATAAACTTTTAATGAGCCCCGGATATTTATGTTTATTCGCGAAACGGCCAGCTTTTTCACGGACGCGCTCCTTTCCGGGCGAGTTTTCTGTACGGGCCGGTTCCTATGTTTTCACCGATGGTGCGTCCCCGTTCAATTTATTGGCATTGTTATCTGGGACTTCGCCTGCGTAGCCGCACATGGCAGCATCGTCCCGACAGTTGTCTTCTTCGCTCACGCAATCGTCCGGCCTCAATGTGTCCATAACAGGGTTGCAAAATTTTTAATGAAAAAGTAATGCATTAGTCATTACTTTTTTAATGGCTGATGGAAATTATTTCCATTAACCATTAACTCTTATCAATAAATGGAAAGAATTTCCATTAACCATTAACTTTTTTAATGGCTGATGGAAATTATTTCCATTAACCATTAACATTTAGTGGCTAATGATAATGATTTCCATTAACCATTAACTCTTATTAATAAATGGAAAGAATTTCCATTAACCATTAACTCTTATTAATAAATGGAAAGAATTTCCATTAACCATTAACATTTAGTGGTTATTGATAATTATTTCCATTAATCAATAAACGTTAATGGTTAATGGAAATTATTTCCATTAAGCATTAAATGTCAATGGTTAATGGAAATTATTTTCATTAACCATTAACATTTAATGACTAATGAAAATTGTTTCCATTAATCATTTAAATGTTAATGGTAAATGGAAATTATTTCCTTTAACCATTGATATTCAAAACAATTCAAATGGTAGAAACTGATCATTCAGCTATTTATAGCGGCTTTGGTCTCTGTCAAAATGATCCCCCATAGTAGAAACCGAGGTTGACCGGAATGTTATGAATGTTGTATTGCGAAATTAAATAATTCATGATGGTCGTCGGAGCCTCGATAAAGTCGATGAGATAATTATCAAATGAAACGTACACGATCAAGTACGCAGAGCTTTGTAATATTTCACTAGAAAAAGTTGACAACTCCAATCTTCGCAAAATTCGGTACTTCGCCAAATGTTACTCACAGAGTACTTGTCCGGCCCGACAAATTTTCAGGCTACATGTGGCTGCAAATACCCTTTAATTTTCACAATAAATTCACGTACACGTGACTTCGGTAGCTTATCAGCCGGATTGGATGATTTTTGCACATTTCCGATGGTTTTATGAAGACCCTTCCGAGCCTCAAAGACTTTTTTCTGTGATTTCCTCAAGTGCTAATCCACAATTCAAAGGTTCCAATTAACAGCTTTAGCTAAAATTGTCTGGCCGGACAAGTACTCTGTGAGTAACATTTGGCGAAGTACCGAATTTTGCGAAGATTGGAGTTGTCAACTTTTTCTAGTGAAATATTACAAAGCTCTGCGTACTTGATAGTGTACGTTTCAGTGGATCTCGGCTTATTTGGTAACTTTTTGTGAAGTCACAATTCAACTTTTTTTTTAGAAGAGAACCGTTTTTTTGGCAAGGTTGAATTGGTTTTAATTTCTTGCACGGGGCTCTTTTCAACAGAAACAACTATTTTGCAGGAGTAAATGTACTTGTCTCAGTTTTTTTTCAGCATCTATGCTGTGTTTGCCTGGGATTTGTCTACTTTTTGTCATTTTCAACTGGAAACTTTCCCGCAAGCCACACTAATTAAATGGTTTATAAAATTAAATTTTCACGTAAGGAATATGTGGCGGGGATAGACGAATTCAAACATATTCGAATTAAAAAACTACGCCAATTTAGTGCACAGTAATCGATTAATCATCATTTAGATAAGCAATGCACTCTTTCAAATTTTTCCACTAAATTACGTTTTCGACAACTTTTTGCTCCACTATAAAGAATAATTAGTTTTCGTTGCATTCCAACATTCGGAATTGGAAGAGACATCAGAGCGACTCTAGATGGAAGTACTTACGTCTTCAGAACTGTTGCTGCGCTCCTGTATAGCGCTGTTCAGTACGTTCCCGAATTTATTTTATTCGAAATGAAATCAAAATTGAACAAAAATGTATGCGACAAAAAAGTAATATAAATTAAGCATGGATAATATAAATTAACCAACGGATTTTGAACTGTTGCTACTCCCATATATCATGTTGTTCAGCAACCTTCTCAACTTCAATTTGATTTTGATAACCGAGATTTTTGGAATCACGATCTTCATAACCGCGATTTTTTCCGCACAGCTGTTAGAAATAACCACAATTTTGACATTCGCGATCTTTCTAACCACGCTATTAAAAATAATCGCGATCTTCATAACCGTTTATCTTTCTTTCACATTCACAGCAGCTGTCATTGTAACAACCTTCAAATATACCTATATGTGCGAAACTCCGAACGTACATTTGAGCATCGAAAATCTGTGCGAAAAAAAACGCCAATTTTTTGATGCAATGAAAAAATGATTTTATTCATATTTATGTGACGCTTCAAGCTACGAAACTCTGGTTAGTCCCAATCGAAAGGAAAAAAAAATAAAAAATATGGGAACCAACCGCACCATCGAAAAATAAATCGTTGATGAATTATTAATGTTCACAAAATTAAAAATATTCAGAAACAGTTGGGAAACGCGCTCTTCGCTGTGAAAGTGTCTTGTAGCGAGCTCGTTTGATTTGACTTTAACACTAACGTAAATTTACTTGTCTCGAGTCGCTACCGCGACACTTGATCCATAAGGGCGCAGATGCTCGATCGGTGCATTCGGAGTTTGGTCTAGGTTCTCGTCCGGCGATTCCGATATGACGTTGGTGGTAAGTTTTTTTTTGTCCCTCAAATGTCCCATCAGCGTGACCAGTTTCTCTTTATTTTTTCGCGAAATGAAAATCCCATACGATTGTTTCGTCGATCAATCATTTGCAACAAATCTTACAAGATTATCGTGATTTTATATTTCCGGTTCACATTACAAGATTTCTCCATTGCTAATCACGCTCATCATTAAACGTTTTTCGTTTCCAACACTGAATATTGAAAAAAACTAAACAAATTCGTATTCCAGTCGCAATTCTTCCCTTCTACCCCGAGCCAGATGCAAAACAGCTTTCCTTCCACGAGCGGAGAACACGCGAATCATTTTTTAAAACTAAATATACAATAATTATAACGGACAAACAAACAGATCAAAAAGACACGAATTTTTTTCATCGTTGTTGGATCGTCACATCTGTGTTTAAGAGTAGTTTTAATGATTTTCTTGTAGCTCCAATTTCTACGTAATAAAATTGCTTTGAGAAATGAAAAAGATGAGATCAAAAAAAATAATGAAAACCCAATGTACATTGTTATCTTTTAAAAATATTTGATATCGTGGGAAAAAGCGGAACTGTAATAGAAGTAGCCATAAAATATGAAAAGTCGGATTAAAAAAGACTTCATGACATGATGATTTAAAAAAACGAAAATCTTTGCAATACTTTGTCATTTATTACCACCTAAAACTCCTATCACTACCACTGGGTCATTTTGATCCAGACTAAACCCGTACCCGCTAATAGTAACCGAGAAAACTTCGGTTACTACTATGGGATCATTTTGACCCAAACCAAAACCGCCACGAATAGCCAAATAATGCATCAGAACCATCTAAATCATATTAAATATCAATGGTTAATGGAAATAATTTTTAAGTACCATTAACATTAAATTATTAATGTAAATAATTTCCATTAACATTAAATGGTTAATGGAAATGATTTTCATTAACCATTTAATGTTAATGGTTAATGAAAATAATTTCCATTAGCCATTAAATGTTAATGGCAATTGGAAATTATTTCCATTAGCCATTAAATGTTAATGGCAATTGAAAATTATTTCCATTAACCATTTAATGTTAATGGTTGATGAAAATTATTTCCATTAACCATTAACATCAAATGATTAATGGAAATTATTTTCATTAACCGTTAACATTTAATGACTACTGGAAATTATTCTCATTAACCATGAACATTTAATGGCTAATGGGAACTATTTACATTATCCATTAAGTGTTAATGGTTAATGAAAATGTAAATGCATTTAAAAAAGTAGTGCATTATTTGCAACCCTGGTCCATAACTTTTGAAGGGCTATTTGCAAGAGCGAAATCCGTTTCAGGGAGAAGTGGCGTTGTTTGCTACAGTTGAGCGTGGTGAAATACAAAGAACAAAAAACTCTGAATAGTTAACCTCTCTCGCGGTTTGTGAAACATGCATAGTTCTTCGCGACAATCATTTGATTACTTACGTCACAAGAGTCTTTCACGTCCCCGCGGCATACATGGTCATCAGTGTTGGAAGGTAATGATAACGCCATGACCGGGTCTATTTCTCCCGGTGCGTCGCGTGCAATGTTTTCTAAATCATAACATTTGCCGATCTCTGTAGGATTGGTTTCCAATTCCGTCGGGGACAATAGAATGTTACCGGTACCAATTTCCTCACTGTCCCGCGCGAAACTGTCGCTGTGCTCAGCGCGGTCTGTTACTTCCACCTGCTGACGTACAATTTCGATAATTCAGCAAGAAAAATATATATGTGAACAATCCTTAGACGGGATGCAATGCATAACATACCTGCTCCATGGCATTATGATTGTCGCAGTTATCGCTATGGGATTCCGCCATGAACTTTTCGGTCGTCTCGTCGTTCCCCAACGTCGAACGCAATAACCCGGTCGACGGCAACGGACTAACTTTGTCTTCGTCGTTGTACGCCTGAAATAGCCGCGTTATAATATGTGAATGTTCTTTATGGTTTCGAAGACATATTTCAATCAACGAAACTTATTATTTGTGTACGCGCGGCGTCGCTGGCCGATTGTAGTGAAGGGGTTTCGTACCGGTAGAATTTCAGTGCTGTTCGTTTGTAGTTTGTTAATCGCGTCTGTCCCAGCGACAGCCCGTGCTTTATTGAGGTCTCTCTGTTACAAAAAACCGCTTCGGATTGTCAACAATTCAAATTTCCATTTCTCGTGCAATCGTTAATGCGCAAAGGCACAAATCATTTTTATTGTGTACAATAGGAACATGCAGAAAATCTAAGACGCGGCCGTAAATTTCCTAACGAATTTCTAATAACTCATATTAATTTAAATGCTTTCTATGGACAAGTGATACTGTCCATTGCCTCCCACGTTGTCATGTCGTATCGTCGCATAACCGTGCTCCACCGATTTATGCAACGCGCATGCGCTCTCTTTGCGTACGACCACGCCCGATGAAAGAGGGGGGTTCTCTTCGCTGACTCACGGGCCCTATTTCGGAGCGGTATATACATTTCAATGGTTAACGGTCCCTTCGGTTCAGACGCTTGTGTACCGAACGACGTGGCGTATTGTGTCGTTTTATTTCTTACTGATTGCGATCGCGGGATTGCATGAAAAAGTTGTCGTACTGGTTTTTTAGAAAGAGCTCATGTTCCAAAATCAAATTGATAAGTGAATTTTTCGACTTATTTGTGATAGCGGCTGCGATTTGAGTAACAGTGTGATGGCGGCGATTGAAACGCACGCGATCCATTTTGTAACCTGTTCTTTCGTAGTTTTTTTTCAAACGCAAACTACTTTTTTGAAAAATAATACCGCTATAATACCGTGTACGGTCTCTGGACTAAAAATGTATGTGCTTATTGCCTCGCGTTATTTTCACAGGATTCATTCGGTACCTCTGTACATGCAGCCTTATTACTGCTGCAACGGTGACATTGCAAAGTTTCCGAACATGGACAGCCGCGATGACTCAACCTCGGTCGCCGCTTCGCTCGAAGAATCCAGTTCTTTTGACGTTGTCGAAGAATGCAAATATCATTGCATCGAGGTTAGTGGTCTGCGTAGCAAGATATAACAAAAATTATGAATCGATAGTGTACGTTCTCCACCAGAGCTCTGTTTTTTGCTTCTTCATTTCTGCAGGATGAACTCGCTACCAGTACGGACGTCTGTAAAAGTGCAATAGCAGAGTTCTCGGACATAGACGATGACGATTCTTCAATCGACGATGAAGACGATTCTTATTCGGACGATGACGACGATGATACTTCAGCCTCCACTTTGTCCGAGCAATCTACTTTCAGCAAAGCGGTGGAAGAGTATGAAGAGTATCGTGTTCTGGTGAGTGTTGTTTGAACCTGACGCATAAAAAATTATTGCGACGCCAAGAATAATATTGGTACATAACGTCTCATTGCTATGTCTTTGTAGGAGGTACTCGCTGCAAAAATGTCGGGTATTCAGCGTTTTCGATTGGATCAAGAACATAAGCGGGGGATCCCGATGTTTTTGTTTGCCACGTTCGTCCCGTGCCACTGCGAGCCCGTCAGCCAAACGATACCCGCCGGGAACAAACCCAAAGTCGACGTTCAAAAATCTTGTCCAAGGCATGGAAGGGTAAGCAATAATAACAAATAATCTTCTCTCCAATAGTCATGTTTCAAAATATATAGATGAAGTAATGTTGATATAAATATGGTTTTGAAGGGGCGGCCAATTTGGTACCCACCCAATCCTTATTTGACTCAAAAAAACCACAAAAAAACCCCGAGGCTGTATCGCGAGCGGTCCCGAGTTGGAAAAGACTCAAAAATACGACAAAAAACCCCGAGGCTGTATCGCGAGCGGTCCCGAGTTGGAAAAGACTCGAAAATACGACAAAAACCCCCGTGGCTGTATCGCGAGCGGTCCCGAGTTGGAAAAGACTCGGAAATACGACAAAAAACCCCGAGGCTGTATCGCGAGCGGTCCCGAGTTGGAAAAAACTGTCGCAATTTGTTCTGATGGCGCAACCTCGGAAAATGTATCGCCCGAGACCAATACGAGCGGTTTGCATATTCCTACACAAGATCCACGAATTCAAGTGGTGAGTTCTGTATTGCAATATTTCAACTGTAAAATCAAGCACTTCGGAATCGATAATGTCGTCGTTGGGTTTCTTTTATGACATGGTTTATGCATTTTTATTTATTGTAACGGCACCGCCTGGCTGGTGAGGCGATGTGGTCGGCTCGGCGGCTGACGCTCGACTGAGCTAGCGCCGAGCGGACGGCGGCGGAACTAATCGCTGGCCCGCGAGTGAAAGTGGGGGTAGCGAGCCCGCTAGCGAGCGCGTCTCGGGACTCTGGGACGTAAGTGGGGGAAAAAGATGATGCAATAAGTGGCGTACGTTACGTTCGGCGAGCGTAGTGCGCAGACTCAAGCCACGCCTAGCCAGTAAGATCCGAGCGTGAGTGAGTGGGGGAAGCGCGTAGCCAGTGATCTCTAGCAGCGTTCCCACCGCGATAAAAAGAAGCCAATAGTATTAAGAGTTATTTTTAGAATTCCAAGAAACTCAGAAACAAAGCCAATAATATTATAAGTTATTTTTAGAATTCTGCGAAATCCGAGAACAAAGGATTTCGACTGTATAAAAGCCGGTGCCATCCAGCACTCGGCGCTCATTCTCTCTCGAGATTCCGAGACCTCAGCGCATTGACTGAGTATTAGGCAAAGAGTTTCTCTGCTTGCCAAAACCTAACCTCAAATTCTCCTGTACATACGACGACGGAGTGGTTCGGTTACGTTCAACTCCCGCAGCCGGTGTACTTTTCCTAACCTAAATTTTCCACGTGCATACGACGACGGAGTGGTTCGGTTACGTTCAACTCCCGCAGCCGGTGTACTTTTTCTAACCTAAATTTCCTACGTGCATACGACGACGGAGTGGTTCGGTTACGTTCAACTCCCGCAGCCGGGGTACTTCCAAACTTAACCTTAATTTTCCTTGTTCATCGGCCACGGAGTAGTTCGGTTTCGTTCGACTCCCGCAACCGGTGGACATCATAACCTACAAAGCATTGGCCACGGAGTAGTTCGGCTGCGTTCGACTCACGCAACCGTGTTTTGTTTCCTAAACCCTCAAATTTAACATAACCTAAAAGGAAGTAGAGAAACTCATCGCAAGTTTAAAATAAAAATTCATAAATTCAATAAATAATCGTGAAAGTCACTTGGACTTTTATATTGTCAAAATCCAACGTTAATTTTGTCCAAATTGTTGCGCCCGCATAGCAACCAATTCCATAAAACCATCATATTATAATCAGCGACAGGAAGTCGTGCACGTGCCGTTTCAAAAGTGCATCCCTCAGCAAGTCTAGTGGACTTTGCTCCAACTTCGAGGCCAAACCAAAAACGCTGACAATCAAACTCAGCACTCGACCGTCCTCGAGACACCTGTACAATTCCCAAGGCCTCGGACGATCGACTGCCCACCACCATTAATTTCCACCTCCAATTAATACCACCTCCACAATCTATCGAAACCCCTAGTTTATAAAAAGGAACGCAACGCCCAAATCAAGCACTCTGCGATCAAATACCGAAATATCATAACGTTAATTACACCGATTGGTCTTGAGGCAATTACACTCAATTGTAACGAACTTATCCACAATAAACCTTAGACGTTAAAACTGAAAGTATTGGGTTGGAGTTTAACTCAACCTTGGCAATATCCCGAATACATCAGTCCCAAGCAAACTCGCCCCCACGTGACGGTTTGCACGGGCACAACATTGGTGGCAGCGGTGGGATTGCCACAACTCAAGAACTCGACTACAACTCTGAGGTGAAAAAGAAGTTTCACACAACCCCAAAAAGAAGGACGACATCAGTCAAGTATCCGAGAACAATTTCGATCAAGGACAACGGACGCCCAAAGCTGTTCAAATTCGACAACCGGAGAACGACAACCGTCAACCCGAAGAGCGGACCAATCAGCCAAGCAGATTCACCAAATTCGAGATCTAGCGGATCAACCAACAGCGGCAGCATGCAGATCTACCAGACCATCTTACTGTAAGTGACGGAACAATTTCTTTTGTAACCCGCCAAAACCAGTCGCGAAAATAGCGAACCAAACACCTACGCATGTCCAACGACGAGCTCGTGAATCGTCTAAGATTACCAGGCGTACGTACAATATCTCGATCCCTAGACTCGTTTTTCAATCGTAATCTCATTTTTACGCGTCCCCCAAAAGTAGAATATTCCCAGTCAGTCAAAAATATCAAGCGCAGTCGAAGCACAGAGTCACTAAACCAATCTCTTGATCCAGAAGAATCTTTTCGAGACGCGGAAGAAACCGAAAGTTTCAATAGAACCGATTTAACAGATCTCTCTTTGTCCATTATCCCACATCATAACGACGATATGCCGGACCAATCTGTACTTGAAATCGACCCACCCGCCGGTGGTCCTGGTACCTCAAATAACGATCCCGCTCACGAGCCCCCTCCTCAAAGGAGATTAAGAGGCATGCCTTTAAACGAGGCACGAGCTTTAATTCCCGTTTTCGACGGAGAAAATCCTAGACGCGCGAAAAGTTTACTCGACGCGTACGAAATAGCTCATAGCTTAGTAGACGAATGTGACAAACCAATCCTTTTAAAACTCGTACTTGCGACAAAACTGACAGACGACGCATGGGAAGACGTCCGTTATAAAACAATAGAAACATTCGAACAATTCCAACAACACTTAACGGAACGATATGGGACAAAACGAACCGTAGAAGCTCTACAAGTAGAGATGCATACGTGCAGACAAAATCACAACGAAAGCCTAGCCGATTTCGGAAAAAGATTGCAAATTCTTACAATGGAACTAGTAGAAGCAAGCATAGAATCCGAATCTTCTGTAGGAGACAAACTCGCGGTAGAACGCTACGTGAGAAAACTAGCGTTATCCAATTTCGAACGAGGACTCAAGAAAGAGTATCAAATTATCGTTAAAGCTAAAGGGTACCCAGATTTAACCACGGCAATAAAAGGGGCCCAGAATGAAGAAACGGTCTTAAAAGGCTACGAATCAGTATCGAAACAGACGCACCCCGAGAGACGTCAAGGATTTGGCCAAAAGTGCAAAAAACCCGGGCATTCGGCCAAAGACTGCCGAAGCCCGAACCCGTCGAACGGACGAAACAATTTACCCGTTCCCACAGGTAACATAGGAGTAATAACCTGCACCTATTGCAAAAAACCGGGACACCACTGGAAAGATTGTCGCAATAGGCTTAGGCAACGAAACCAGAGCCAAAACGGTTCTGGAAAAGGCGAAACAATTCTCAGCAAGGGAATTCCGGAAGAAATCGTGGAAATTTCCACGGACGAGCCGGAAACAACTACAACAACCGTAACAGCAACAACCGCTACAACAACAACCATAACAACAACCGAAACAACAGCGGAAACAACAACGGTTCCCGCAACGCGACAGGTGAAACGTCGAACGACCAGAAACCGACAGTAGGGTCGTTCACGGTCAGCTCCATCGAGGCCGGCCAAGAATTCACCGTCAGCACCATTGCCGAGCAACGAGCTACAGGTCAGCTCAAAATTAATGGGTCGAACGTAACCCATGCAGGTATCCAAATTCTAGCCATAAATCCCGAGGATTCGGCGAGCGTTTCTACATCGCATCACTCCAGGCTAGGAAGAAGGTTCTCACCCTCAAAGGCGATACAGGGGTACAGTGCTGTTTAATAAAAAAAAGTGCCATCCACTCGGACACCAAGGCGTACAACGAGACGATTGAGCTGAAAGGGGTCGGGGGAAACAAATTCTACGCCATATGCAAAGTAGACCTGGTGTTGGAAACACCAGCATTGAACATCCGCCATGGATTTTTTGTCATCGACGACTCGATCGGAATCGGCACCGACGGAATCCTAGGAATGGATTTCATCAGGAGGCACAACGTGGACATCCTAGGTGGCCGTTCAATTAAAATGTACGGGCACACCGAACCACTAATCTACGGAGACGGGAAACTGAAATCACCACCCCGTTCTGAAAGCGTGCACTACGCTAAAAACAAACAATCGAGGGTAGGTTGCGTAATTGCCACGAAAATAGCTCCAGGCATCACTATGGGCAGAAATACCGTCACAACAGGACTCGCATGCCCCATAGTCCTGAGGAACTCCCTAGAAGAAGAGGTCGAAATAAACTGGCCCACCGTGGAAATCGAAGAGTTCCCAAACGAGTCCAAACAGGAAACCAAACCGGAAAAAAAAACTCCTGAAATCAACGCATTAAGCAGACAGGAAAGACAGGAAAAACTCTGTAAAGAATTGGGAAATCAAGCACATCTCAATCCGGAGGAAGAAAAATTCCTAAGGGCATTTAACGACGAATATTCCGACGTATTTCATCTCGAGGGAGAAATACTAGGAACAACGGACCTTGTGAAACACCGTATACACACACGGGAGGGCACCGCGCCGGTAAATATACGGCCATATCGGTTGCCAGAAACCCACAAGGCAGAAGTGATGACACAAGCAAAAGAAATGCTCAAAGACGAAATCATACGTCCGAGCAAAAGTCCATGGAATGCGCCGTTACTAGTCGTTCCAAAAAAGGCCGACGCCGAAGGCAACATTCGTAAACGGGTCGTAGTGGATTTTCGGAAATTAAACGAGGTCACAGAGGGAGATTCATACCCCCTCCCCAACATTTCCGAAATTTTAGATCAATTGGGTCGGGCAAAATATTTCACCACGATCGACCTCGCCTCTGGTTTTCACCAAATTCAGATGGCCGAGGAGGATAAACAAAAAACCGCCTTCTCGACGCCCATGGGACACTACGAATACAACCGCATGCCTTTCGGACTCAAAAATGCTCCACCGACGTTCCAACGACTAATGGACGCGGTTTTGGCCGGACTACAAGGATTAAAATGTTACGTCTATCTCGACGACATCGTTATCCACGGATCATCCTTCGAAGAACACAACGATCGACTACGAGAAGTATTCGACCGGTTACGAGAAGCCAACTTAAAAGTTCAGCCGAAAAAATGCAATTTCCTGCGAAAAGAAACACAATATTTGGGTCACGTCATCACCGAAGTGGGAGTGAAACCCGATCCTAAAAAAATAAAGGCTGTAAAATCATTTCCAGTCCCCAAAAACGTATAGGAAGTACAATCCTTTTTGGGTCTTGCAGGCTACTATCGGAAATTCATACAGGATTTCTCAAAATTAGCCAAACCACTCACGGAACTCATAAAAAAGGAGAAAAATTCGAGTGGACTGAGAGGGCACAACAAGCATTCGAACGACTACAAGAAACGCTGAGCACAGCACCGATCTTGCAATATCCAGACTTCACGAAGCCGTTCGTAATTACAACCGACGCTCCGGATAAAGCAATCGGAGCAATTTTGTCACAAGGAAAAATAGGAGAAGATTTACCTATTTGCTATGCCAGCCGAACCCTAAATAAAGCGGAAAGGAATTATTCCACCCCGGAAAGGGAAATGTTAGCCATCGTTTGGGCAGTAATACAATTTCGCCCATATATTTACGGTACGAAATTCATTATCGTCACCGATTACAAACCTCTCACCTGGCTTTTTAACGTAAAAGACTCAGGTTCAAGGCTAATGCGATGGAGAATCAAACTGGAAGAATATACGTACGAAATCCAGTATAAAGCTGGAAAAAAGAATAAGAATGCGGATGCACTCAGTAGAATTTATGAAATAATGCTGACTCAGGCCGAGCAACGCGACTCGACCGAGAAGCGAGGACGGGGAAGGCCGCGCGAGGTCGCGGAACGGCGGCCATCATGCGCTACAGGCTCCGCCCCCCAAGACGTCACGACGAAAGAACAGAGCGATCGCAAAGAAGGACAGAGCGAAAACAAACAGAAGAAACAGCTGTCAGCAGAAAATGCATCTCCGGAGGCAGGCGAAGGAGAGAGCGAGCGCGAAGACCAGTCATCTGACTCCAGCCACGAACGAGCGTGCCCGAGCGAGATGGAAAGAAAAATAATCTTAAAATAATACCATGACGCTCCACTCGGCGGACACCCAGAAATAAAAAGAATGACAGAAAGAATAAGAGAAAAATACACGTGGCCTGGAATGGTAAAAGAGATCCAAGACTACGTATCTGCATGCGATAAGTGTCAGCGAAATAAATTAACGCGAACAAAAGATGCACCCATGGTAATTACCGACACCCCTGATCAAGCGTTTGGAAAATGTGCGGTAGACATTGTAGGACCTTTACCCGAAACAGAGAGAGGAAATAAATACATCCTTACTTTCCAAGACGCGCTTACAAGATACAGCGCCGCCGTACCTTTAAAAAATCAGGAGGCAAAGGAAGTCGCAAAGGGTCCAATTACCGAAATCATTTGTAAATTCGGGACCCCGCGAACGATTCTATCGGATCAAGGGACAAATTTCCTCAGCGACCTGTTTGAAGAAATGTGCAAACTCCTACAGATAAAAAAGATCCAAACGACGGCTTATCACCCGCAATCTAACGGAGCCCTCGAAAGATCCCACCGTACATTAGCGGAATATTTAAAAAATTTCACACAGGAAGATCAAGCGGATTGGGATGAGTGGCTACCGTACGCTATGTTTACGTACAACACCACCCCCCACACCGCGACCAAATATTCCCCCTACGAACTCGTTTTCGGCAAACGAGCGGAGTTACCGACAGCCCTAAAGCAGCCCCCGCGTACAACATATACGTACGACGATTACGTCGCCGAATTACGGGAACGGCTGCGAGCGACTTGGCAAGTCGCAAAGGAACAATTAATCACAGGTAAAGAAAAAGTAAAAGAGTGCAGGGACAAAGCCGCCGGTAACCCAGAGTACCGCGTTGGCGACAAAGTCCTCCTGCATGATCCCACGGTGTGGCGAGGCAGATCAGCCAAGCTGACCCCCAAATGGACGGGGCCCTAAACCGTACAAAGCAAAGAATCAGCCGTTAACTACATTATCAACCGCAGACGACGTACGATGCGAGTACACGTTGACCGCATTAAGCCGTACGTCGCCCACTAGCCGACAACATGGCCGCCGACAATATGGCCGCCGACACCTGACCCATTACCACGCGCGAGTCTTCAGCGCAACGAAACATAAAAAAAAAAAAACGCTGACGCTCGCAAACGGACTCGCGACGTCCGCAACATAAAACCCGCAAGAAATAAAATATCAAATAAAATAATAATAACGAAATAAAATTGAAATAAGAATTCGAAATAAAATATGAACGAAATATGGAATATGAAAAATATCGAAAAGTAAGAAGAAAATAAGAATGGAAAGAAAATTAAAATGAAATAAATTGAGAAACATAACCAAACGAAACAAAATGAAGGGTAAATTAAAATAAATAAACGAATAAAATAGTAAATAGATAAATAAAACTCGATTAAAAAAAATAAAATTGACAAAAATTAACAAAAATTTTATAGAAATTTATCAAAATTGCATAAAAAATATATTGAATAATAAAAATGAATAAAATAAATCGAAAAAATAAATAATTAAGAAAATAACGAATAATTAAAATTCAACCCAAATCAATTATAACTAACAAGGACAGGAAAAAGGAATGGGAACGAAGAAATACAATTATGAAACACAGAATTAAAGTTTCGATATATATTGTTACAAACAACCAATAAAAGAAAAGTAAAAGAAAAAAAAAGGACAAAATAAAATAAAATAAACTTAAAATATACAAAAAAAATATTTGTATTTTATAATTTCTAACGACGGAGCAAGTGGCGTTCAACCACAGCGGAAAAAGGCCCGGCGAAAGTGGTCGGGACCGAAAAGCTCCCACATCTTTACGTCAAAAGAGCTCATGACTGGGCCAGGGTAAGGGCTCATCCCGAATAATCGGCGGAGCCCCAGAACATCCCCAGGAATATCCTCGGGGTTCCAGGCGTCGACCTCGAGAGACCAAGGGTCCTCCCTCCATAACCGCGCCCACGCCATGGCGCATTCGAACCGCCGGTTCCTCGCGACCTTCGCCGCCGCGACAAACGGCGCCATCCAAAGTTGACCGATTGGACCCCGATACGCTGTTTTCCGAACTTTCTGTAAAAGAAAAACCAAACAAATCATTAAATAAAAGAAAATAAGTACAAAAATATATATGTTACAAAAATGAATAAAACATATGTATGGAAATACAAAAAAACAATCAAAATAATATATAACACAACACTCACCATGAAATGGAATTTGTGGCCCGTCCAGCAATGAGCCATCGGTCCATACGAGCCCGAACGATTGCGTTTTCCCAGGAAGGACATGATTTTTCTGAAATGAAAAAAAAAAAAACAAAATAAAAATACAAATAAAAGGAAATATTCAAAAAAAAACAAGAAACACATAAAATTACACATAAAATGGAAGAAAAGGAAAATACATAATATAAAGAAAAAAGAATCGAAAAAGGAAATATACAATAAAAGAAAAAAAATACATATATATTAGGGTGCTTTTTTTTTTGGCGACATTTTTTTTTTTCACTCCCATCTCGCATTTTTATAGGGAATACCTTAAAGAAAATTCCCTGAAAATTTGAGCCCTTAATATTAATTTTAAGTACTCGCCCAAGGCGTCCAATGATTTCCCCTTTAAAATACACGTAAAGTTCGATTTTTCTTCTTAAAAGTTCTACAGATCAGAGGCATTTAAAGGTACGATCTTGGTCGACGGACCGATTTATTCATAATTGAATGCTCTACAAAAGTGTCCATTGTGACGTAATTGTAACTCGAACTGGCGAGGTTGTACGGGTCACTAAACCCAATTTTTTCATGAAATTCTCGTTTTTTTATCTTTATCTCGTAAATGACAAGAGCTACAGGAAAAATAGTAATGACAAACTTGAAGGAAATTCAATTCCCTACAAAAAAGTATCCGAGCACTAAATCGCTAACATTGATATTTCTTGAGATATTGGGCTTTTAAGTTGAGGTAGTATGGAATTTTCGTGGATTATTGAGCTAAATTGTGTAAGTTGTTAATTTATGATTCTTTATTGTCATTCAAATCATCAAATATTCATTTGTTAAGTTTTAAATGATTGAAAAGTTGAATAACTGAACGTTTTGAAACTGGAATTCGAGAAAAAAACACATTTTCAAAGTGCCCAAAATTGTTTTTTTTTACTTTTCACGAATTTTTCGATTGATTTTCCCCTGATTATTCTAATTTACTTACCAGTAATTGAATACCTATACATTTCTAGTTACAAATATGTTGTAAATTTACAAAAATTTTGTAAAATTTGTAAATTTCTAGTTGAAAATTTTGTAAATTTACAACATATTTTCAACTAGAAATTCATAGGTATTCAATTACTGGTAAGTAAATTAGAAGAATCGGGAGAAAATCAATTGAAAAATTCGTGAAAAGTGAAAAAAATAATTTTAAGGACTTTGAAAATGTGTTTTTTTCTCGAATTTCAGTTTCAAAACGTTCAATTATTCAACTTTCCAATCATTTGCAACTTAACGAATAAATATTTGATGATTTAAATGACAATAATGAATAATAAATTAACAACTTATACAGTTTAGCTCAATAATCCATGAAAATTCCATACTACCTCAACTTAAAAGCCCAATATCTCAAGAAACATCGATGTTAGCGATTTGGTGCTTCAATACTTTTTTGTAGAAAATTGAATTTCCTCCAAGTTTGTCATTCTTATTTTTCCTGTAGCTCTTGTCATTTACGAGATAGAGGTGAAAAAACGAGAATTTCATGAAAAAATTGGGTTTAGTGACCCGTACGACCTCGCCAGTTCGAGTTACAATCACGTCACAATGGACACTTTTGTAGAGCATTCAATTATGAATAAATCGGTTCGTCGACCAAGATCGTACCTTTAAATGCCTCTGATCTGTAGAACTTTTAAGAAGAAAAATCGAACTTTACGTGTATTTTAAAGGGGAAATCATTGGACGCCTTGGGCGAGTACTTAAAATTAATATTAAGGGCTCAAATTTTCAGGGAATTTTCTTTAAGGTATTCCCCACAAAAATGCGAGATGGGAGTGAAAAAAAAAAAATGTCGCCAAAAAAAAAAGCACCCTAATATATATATAATAAATTAACATAAAATAATAAAATAATAAATGGGAATCTCAAACATTTTTATAACAAAAAATAAAATAGAATAAATTAACGAATCAATAAATAGAAACTTCAATCGAAAAACTCACCGTTTTATTGAGGCAGACGTGACACTGACGACGACAGAAGTGGTAATGAAGCGACAGACCACTCCGCGAGATTTTATAGAAAAAAGATTAGCAGACAGAGAGGACAGATTTTAGAAAAAGACACCCCAGACTCCAACCGCGATTCAGAAAAAGACAGACGAATTCACGAGTCAAACTCGCAGCCCAGTGCAAGTGCACTCAAGCGGATATAGCGTCAGCAAAATCCGCCACTAGGCAACAGCAAAATACAAAATGATAAGAACTTTCCCACGAAATATTCAAGAAAGCTAATAGAGCACACCATTACAGGTATGCGATGTCGCTGTCCTTGACAACAGCAATGGACCAATTCCACGTGGAAAAATAACGAACCACCCCTGGAATCTATTACGAAGAAATAGGAACCCTACATACCATCAAAGAAGTTTGGAAATTGGCAATCCAATTGAACCTATCACCGATCCAACTCCGAGAGTCTACAGGAAATAACCATGGAAAAATTAAAACAAATATGCAACAACACGCAACAAGACACCCTATGTTCGACACTATCCACCACAATGGACCCAATGATCGAGTCAATAAAAAATGAACTACAAACTGTCCACGACCTCGTCGGAAAAAAAAAACCAAGACAAAAAAGAGGCCTAATAAACGGATTAGGATCGATAATAAAATCAATAACGGGAAATCTGGACGCAGACGACGCCCAAAAAATCGAGGAAAAAATACAACAAATAAATAACAGACAAGCAACAGACGACAACATATTGAAAGAGAATTTACAAATTTTAAAATCATCGACAAATCTTTTTCAACACAATTTAGCACAAGTTAATGCAGAAATGAACTCCCTAGGCAAAGCAACGAAAAATATAGAAAAAGCCTTTAACGAACAGACAGACCAAGTACGACAAAGAGAAAACCTAGACGAAAACATAGACGCAATAGGTTTCGTAATTACACCATTATGAAATGACGCACGAAAAATTTCAAACTTCCTAGTAGGAATCCAAAAAGGAATAGTAGATCCCACTATAATTTCACCTAGACAACTAGTAGATTATTTAATAAAAGCACGCGGAAGTATCCCGCCTGGATTAAGCTTTCCAGTCGAATTAACACCAGAAAAAATTAAAGAAGTATTGAAAACATGCGAATTAGGATCTTACAGCATGGAATCACGAGTAGTGATCGAAATAAAAATACCATTAATAGAAAATACCGTATTTACAATAAACAAAGTCTATCCGTTACCAGTTAGAACAAAAGCTAATACATTCCAATTCCTAGAAACGAAAGAAAAAATCATTACGGTAGACACAGACAACAGTAACTATCTCTCATTGTCACAGGAAAATCTAAAAGAATGCAAAAAATTGGAAAACATTATTTTTGCCAACCAAAACAGACAACGCAAGTAATAGGAAAATCAATCCCTTGCGAAGTATCCGTATTCCTAGGCAGTAAACCAGAAAAAAGTAACTGTACGCCACGAATAGTAAAATTAGTGGAAATCATGTTAATAACACTAGAACAACCCGGAAAATGGCTCTACGTAGCCCCGAACCCAGAATCCCTCATAATAAAATGTAAAAACGAAAAAACTGCGTACACAACGATCATCGACACTGGAATACTGGTTTTGGACGGGTAATGATCCGTCACTGCCGCCGATTTTAAAATAACAACTATCGTAGAAAATACACAAAAAGAAACCGTAACTTTCATACCACCACACAATCTAACATTCGAGATCGGAGAACCACTTGTCAAGCATGTAAAATTGAATCTCAATACTCCGAACAAAACCATTACAAACTCTCTCGAAGTCGACAAACTTGGCGAAAGAATTGAAAATCTACAAAATAAATTAAATGAAGAACCTGACATTTGGTCAGATCCATACCTTCACATTTTGGGAAATTACTCCCTTCACGGTATAACAATAACAGTATTAATAATTTCTGCAATAATCATTATCATTCGAAAATTCTGTAAAGCGCGATGCGCTCGGACAATTTCCGACATCGAACGCCCGACGACAATTTCGCCAACGCGAGCAAAAAATGAAATACAAGCTACGGATCTAAAAGTCATATATACACCGATACAGCAACGAATTCAAACAGATTCTCTGTAAAAAAAAAATACACAAACCTGTAACAATTACACAAAAAAAAAACATGTAAACATAAATTGTAAGCCGAAAGACCATTTTACGGAATTTAAGTTGCTACAGTAGAAAAGTCGAAACCAAGTTTCGTCTTCCCAAGGGGGGAGGATTGTTGCGCCCGCATAGCAACCAATTCCATAAAACCATCATATTATAATCAGCGACAGGAAGTCGTGCACGTGCCGTTTCAAAAGTGCATCCCTCAGCAAGTCTAGTGGACTTTGCTCCAACTTCGAGGCCAAACCAAAAACGCTGACAATCAAACTCAGCACTCGACCGTCCTCGAGACACCTGTACAATTCCCAAGGCCTCGGACGATCGACTGCCCACCACCACTAATTTCCACCTCCAATTAATACCACCTCCACAATCTATTGAAACCCCTAGTTTATAAAAAGGAACGCAACGCCCAAATCAAGCACTCTGCGATCAAATACCGAAATACCATATCGTTGATTACACCGATTGGTCTTGAAGCAATTACACTCAATTGTAACGAACTTATCCACAATAAACCTTAGACGTTCAAACTGAAAGTATTGGGTTGGAGTTTAACTCAACCTTGGCAATATCCCGAATAAATCAGTCCCAAGCAAACTCGCCCCCACGTGACGGTTTGCACGGGCACAACAAAGTTAAACAAAATTCATTAAAATTGTATCGAGTCGATAAAAATCGTTTATTTTCATGTTAAATCAAATAAATTGGACAAATCTATATATGGGGCATTCCACGCCAAATCGGACACCATTCTGCTTTAGCATCTCCGATTTTTTCGTTAATTTTTTATATTATAATACCCATTGAGAGAAATTTTCATGATTTTTTTCAATTTTTTTCGTCCAGCCGTTTTCGAGATATCAATTTTTCAAAAAAATCGTTCTTTGTTTTTCAAACATCCGTAACTTTTCGGAAAATGGATCGATTGGGACGTTTTTTTTTTTGAATTTTTTGTTTTTTACGGAACTTTAAGAGTACACTATCAGAAAAAATCCAAAACCGTCTGTCTTCAATATTTCGAGTTTTTTTCTATAAAATGTTGATTTCTGAAAAACACGTAGCGATCGATTTTCTTGAAATTTTTTCCTAAAAAACTATAACTCACACCGCAATTTTTAAGCCTAGTCCCGTGATGGGTAAATGATGGGATCCATTTTTTTCGAATTTCTGAAATTTCATGTTTTTTTTTTAAACCACGTAGCAACCGATTTTCTTCAAATTTTCCGTTGAAATACTGTCATGCATCATGCAACGTTGGAATCCATGTTTTTTTGAATGTTAACATTTTTTGTTTCACTTACACTACCAGCGAAAAGTTTCCGGACAAAAATTTGAAAGAGTGCCTGAACGGTTGGCCTAGACCAATTTAACCATCGCCGTTTTGAAGAGGACGGTTCCACCTTCAATTTGGTTTTTTTTTTAAATGTCTACGATTTTTTTTACACTCAGCACTCAGTTTTGAAAACGACAATTTTTTGTCGTTTTCTATCACTGTTTAGAGTGGACCCCGTTCAGAGTCAAAATGTTTTTTAGGCATTTCTGTGGATGAAATCATGAAGGTAGAAGACGACGCTTCAATTTCATTTTTCTAAAATTTTCCTACGATTTTTTTTTCAAAGATTTTTCGTTTTTTCTGAAAGATTTTAAGGAAAAACGAAAAATCTTTGAAAAAAAAATCTTACGAAAATTTTAGAAAAATGAAATTGAAGCGTCGTCTTCTACCTTTTATGATTTTATCCACAGAAATGCCTAAAAAACATTTTGACTCTAAACGGGGTCCACTCTAAACAGTGATAGAAAACGACAAAAAATTGTCGTTTTCAAAACTGAGTGCTGAGTGTAAAAAAAATCGTAGACATTTAAAAAAAAAATCAAATTGAAGGTGGAACCGTCCTCTTCAAAACGGCGATGGTTAAATTGGTCTAGGCCAACCGTTCAGGCACTCTTTCAAATTTTTGTCCGGAGACTTTTCGCTGGTAGTGTAAGTGAAACAAAAAATGTTAACATTCAAAAAAACATGGATTCCAACGTTGCATGATGCATGACAGTATTTCAACGGAAAATTTGAAGAAAATCGGTTGCTACGTGGCTTAAAAAAAAAACATGAAATTTCAGAAATTCGAAAAAAATGGATCCCATCATTTACCCATCACGGGACTAGGCTTAAAAATTGCGGTGTGAGTTATAGTTTTTTAGGAAAAAATTTCAAGAAAATCGATCGCTACGTGTTTTTCGGAAATCAACATTTTATAGAAAAAAACTCGAAATATTGAAGACAGACGGTTTTGGATTTTTTCTGATAGTGTACTCTTAAAGTTCCGTAAAGAACAAAAAATTCAAAAAAAAAAACGTCCCAATCGATCCATTTTCCGAAAAGTTACGGATGTTTGAAAAACAAAAGACGATTTTTTTGAAAAATTGATATCTCGAAAACGGCTGGACGAAAAAAATTGAAAAAAATCATGAAAATTTCTCTCAATGGGTATTATAATATAAAAAATTAACGAAAAAATCGGAGATGCTAAAGCAGAATGATGTCCGATTTGGCGTGGAATGCCCCATATATAAAAGAGTCGCGTGACTGACTGACTGACTGACTGACTAACTGACTGACTGACAGACAACGCACAGCCTAAACCAATGAAGTTAGGATCCTGAAATTTGTCACGGTTACTCCTCTCGCATCGTAGACGCTCACTCAGAACGGATTTTGTTCGTTCTCTATCCAAAAAAAAATTATCGAAATTTTTTTTTTTTTTTCAATTTTTTTTTCTATACTCTTCTACCTCAATAAACGTTCACCGAGACCGGATTTTGTTCGTTCTCCACCAAAAAAAAAAATGAACTCACTGACTGACTCACTGACTCACACACAAAAAAAAGACTGGCTGACTGGAAGGACTGGCTGGCACGATGATCCTATCTTCAGTGGATTAGGGTGTTCGTTGTCAATCAGTCAGTCAGTCAGTCAGTCAAATTTCCAAATTTGATCATATAGACCCCAATGAAAAAATCATTTTCATTGGGGTCCCAGTGTCATTGGAGACCATTGTGTGCCCAGCGAAGCGGGCGTACCCAAGGCTAGTCTATATATATTAGGGTGCTTTTTTTTTTAGCGACATTTTTTTTTTCACTTCCATCTCGCATTTTTGTGGGGAATACCTTAAAGAAAATTCCCTGAAAATTTGAGCCCTTAATATTAATTTTAAGTACTCGCCCAAGGCGTCCAATGATTTCCCCTTTAAAATACACGTAAAGTTCAATTTTTCTTCTTAAAAGTTCTACAGATCAGAGGCATTTAAAGGTACGATCTTGGTCGACGAACCGATTCATTCATAATTGAATGCTCTACAAAAGTGTCCATTGTGACGTGATTGTAACTCGAACTGGCGAGGTCGTACGGGTCACTAAACCCAATTTTTTCATGAAATTCTCGTTTTATTACCTCTATCTCGTAAATGACAAGAGCTACAGAAAAAATAAAAATGACAAACTCGGAGGAAATTTAATTTTCTACAAAAAAGTATTAAAGCACCAAATCGCTAACATCGATGTTTCTTGAGATATTGGGCTTTTAAGTTGAGGTAGTATGGAATTTTCATGGATTATTGAGCTAAACTGTATAAGTTGTTAATTTATTATTCTTCATTGTCATTTAAATCATCAAATATTTATTCGTTAAGTTGCAAATGATTGGAAAGTTGAATAATTGAACGTTTTGAAACTGAAATTCGAGAAAAAAACACATTTTCAAAGTGCTTAAAATTATTTTTTTCACTTTTCACGAATTTTTCAATTGATTTTCTCCCGATTCTTCTAATTTACTTACCAGTAATTGAATACCTATGAATTTTTAGTTGAAAATATGTTTTAAATTTACAAAATTTCCAACTAGAAATTTACAAATTTTACAAAATTTTTGTAAATTGACAACATATTTGTAACTAGAAATGTATAGGTATTCAATTACTGGTAAGTAAATTAGAATAATCAGGAGAAAATCAATCGAAAAATTCGTGAAAAGTAAAAAAAACAATTTTGGGCACATTGAAAATGTGTTTTTTTCTCGAATCCCAGTTTCGAAACGTTCAGTTATTCAACTTTTCAATCATTTGAAACTTAACAAATAAATATTTGATGATTTGAATGACAATAAAAAATAATAAATCAACAACTTATACAATTTAGCTCAATAATCCACGAAAAGCCCAATATCTCAAGAAATATCAATGTTAGCGATTTAGTGCTTGCATACTTTTTTGTAGGAAATTGAATTTCCTTCAAGTTTGTCATTCCTATTTTTCCTGTAGCTCTTGTCATTTACGAGATAGAGATAAAAAAACGAGAATTTCATGAAAAAATTGGGTTTAGTGACCCGTACGACCTCGCCGGTTCGAGTTACAATTACGTCACAATGGACACTTTTGTAGAGCATTCAATTATGAATGAATCGGTCCGTCGACCAAGATCGTACCTTTAAATGCCTCTGATCTGTAGAACTTTTAAGAAGAAAAATCGAACTTTACGTGTATTTTAAAGGGGAAATCATTGGACGCCTTGGGCGAGTACTTAAAATTAATATTAAGGGCTCAAATTTTCAGGGAATTTTCTTTAAGGTATTACCCTATGAAAATGCGAGATGGGAGTGAAAAAAAAAAAATGTCGCCAAAAAAAAAAGCACCCTAATCAAGAGTCGCGGCAGCGGCTCGACGCCAAGTTTAAAAGAAAAGCGTAGCGCGCGAGCCGGCCGTACTCTTACACTGCCGCTCAAAAGTTTAGATACACTACCCAATATTTCTTGCGGCACAAAAAGTTTAATAACTCTGTCAAAAAAGAAGATTTTCCAATTTTCGAAGCGGCGTTTTAAAGGGGATAAATCCAGCTTCAGTTTGCTCCGTTCAAATATTTTTTATGATTTTTTTTCGACTCAGTACAGACTTTGGTTTGTGACTGTTTTTAGGCTTTTTTTTGACCATGGCAAATCAGGCGCACAGCTTCCGGATTTTTTTGATTTTTTCTTTAATGATGACAAACTTAAAACTGCATGCAATAGCTCCATCTTTGTTTTTTAGAAATTTTTTTGCGATTTTTTTTCGAAAAGTTATCTGATTTTTTCCCAAAATCAATCAATTTTGAAAAATTCTAAATAACCCGAGAACTATAGGGTTTAAGAGAAAATGTCAAGAATGAAAAAAGTTGTGTATTTCGATCCTGAATCGCGTCGAATTTTTTTGGAATTATTCTTTGAATTTTTTTTTTTTTAGTATTTTTTTCGAAACTTAGTTTTTTTTTAAGGCTGATAAAGTAATGATTCAACGCACTCACGACACTTAGATAAGTTAGAGAAACTTATCTGAGTCGGGTGAGTGTCTTGAATCATTACTTTATCGGCCTTAAAAAAAAAATTAGTTTCAAAAAAAATACTAAAAAAAAAAAAATTCAAAGAATAATTCCAAAAAAATTCGACGCGATTCAGGGTCGAAATACACAACTTTTTTCATTTCTGACATTTTCTCTTAAACCCTATAGTTCTCGGGTTATTTAGAATTTTTCAAAATTGATTGATTTTGGGAAAAAATCAGATAACTTTTCGAAAAAAAATCGCAAAAAATTTTCTAAAAAACAAAGATGGAGCTATTGCATGCAGTTTTAAGTTTGTCATCATTAAAGAAAAAATCAAAAAAATTCGGAAGCTGCGCGCCTGATTTGCCATGGTCAAAAAAAAGCCTAAAAACAGTCACAAACCAAAGTCCGTACTGAGTCGAAAAAAAATCATAAAAAATATTTGAACGGAGCAAACTGAAGCTGGATTTATCCCCTTCAAAACGCCGCTTCGAAAATTGGAAAATCTTCTTTTTTGACAGAGTTATTAAACTTTTTGTGCCGCAAGAAATATTGGGTAGTGTATCTAAACTTTTGAGCGGCAGTGTATATACAGTAAAATAGGCATTTTATGACGTCACAGAAACTTTAAATCGTTCTCACAGGAGAACGGGTTGAGGGAAAAATCTCATATTAGATTTGAATTTTCTATGATTTTTTATCTTTCGAATGGTCCTTGGTAGAACAAAATCCGTTCAGCCAATCCAGAGAAATCTAACATTGAAGATTTTGGACGCGAGGTTTGGGATCCCTTCTGTTTCTTAGAGTCAGAAAGGCGTAAGTTATATGCGCAGGCGCTTGGACATACGCCCTTACGTGCCTGGTGGACATTTTCGGCCCGTGACGTCACCCGCCCCGCTAAACGTGGTATCCCCACTCTTTGCGCGCCACTGAGCGAGAGAGACAGACTATATCGGGTCTCTCTTTCCGTATGGTTTTCGTTGTTTAGCTACCATGGTTTTCGTTGTCTAGCTATCATGGTTTTCGTTGTCAAGGTACACGGCTCCATGGTTTTTGTTGTCTAGGTATATTTCTCCATGGTTTTCGATGTGTAGGTATATTTCTCCATGGTTTTTGTTGTCTCTGTATATTTCTCCATGGTTTTCGATGTCTAGGTGGACGGCTTCATGGTTTTCGTTGTCAAGGTACACGGCTCCATGGTTTCTGATGTCTAGGTATACTTCTCGATGGTTTTCGATGTGTAGGTATATTTCTCCATGGTTTTCCTTGTCTCTGTATATTTCTCCATGGTTTTCGATGTCTAAGTATATTTCTCCATGGTTTTCGATGGCTAGGAATGTTTTTCCATAGTTTTTGATGTCTAGGTCGTCGGCTCCATGGTTTTCGGTGTCTAGGTCCACGGCTCCATGGTTTTTGATGTCTAGGTATATTTCTCCATGGTTTTCGATGTCTAGGTCGTCGGCTCCATGGTTTTCGGTGTCTAGGTCCACGGCTACATGGTTTTTGTTGTCTAGGTATATTTCTCCATGGTTTTCGTTGTCTCTGTATATTTCTCCATGGTTTTCGATGCCTAGGTATATTTCTTCATGGTTTTCGATGTCTAGGTCGACGGCTCCATGGTTTTCGTTGTCAAGGTACACGGCTCCATGGTTTTTTATGTCTAGGTATGTTTCTCCATGGTTTTTGATCGCTAGGTTCATGGCTCCATGGTTTTCGATGTCTAGGTCGACGGCTTCATGGTTTTCGACGTCTAGGTATATTTCTCCATGGTTTTCGATGTCTAGGTCGACGGCTTCATGGTTTTCGATGTTTAGGTATATTTCTCCATGGTTTTCGATGCCTAGGTATATTTCTTCATGGTTTTCGATGTCTAGGTATATTTCTTCAAGGTTTTTGCTGTCTAGGTATATTTCTCCATGGTTTTCGATGCCTAGGTATATTTCTCCATGGTTTTCGGTGTCTAGGTCCACGGCTCCATGGTTTTTATTGTCTCTGTATATTTCTCCATGGTTTTCGATGCCTAGGTATATTTCTTCATTATTTTCGATGTCTAAGTATATTTCTTCATGGTTTTCGATGTCTAAGTATATTTCTCCATGGTTTTCGATGTCTAGGTCGTCGGCTCCATGGGTTTCGGTGTCTAGGTCCACGCCTCCATGGTTTTCGGTGTCTAGGTCCATGGCTTCATGGTTTTCGGTGTCTAGGTCCACGGCTTCATGGTTTTCGGTGTCTAGGTCCACGGCTCCATGGTTTTCGATGTCTAGGTATATTTCCCCATGGTTTTCGATTTCTAGGTATATTTCTTCACGGTTTTTGATGTCTAGGTATATTTCTCCATGGTTTTCGTCGGCTTTGTATATTTTTCCATGGTTTTCGATGCTTAGGTATATTTCTTCATGGTTTTCGATGTCTAGGTATATTTATTCATGGTTTTTGCTGTCTAGGCATATTTCTCCATGGTTTTAGTTGTCTCTGTATATTTCTCCATGGTTTTCGATGTCTAGGTCCACGGCTCTATAGTTTTCGATGTTAAGGTATATTTCTCCATTGTTTCCGATGTCTAGGTATATTTCCCCATGGTTTTCGATGTCTAGGTCCACGGCTCCATGGTTTTTGATGTCTAGGTATATTTTTCCATGGTTTTCGATGTCTAGGTTCACGGCTCCATGGTTTTTGATGTCTAGGTCCATTCCTTCATGGGTTTCGGTGTCTAGGTCCACGGCTCCATGGTTTTTGATGTCATTTGTTTTTCATCTCAAAAATAAAAATCTTCTTCAGTCAAATTTCGGCAACATAAAAAATATTTATCAGACTTTATGATTGAAGGGGTTGACCGGGGGTTGCCACGGAAGTTTTTGACCTTTGCACGGTAACCTTATTTTATTTAAACTTTCCGGTGACGTGGGGTCATAAATCACCCCAGTTTTAAAAACTCCCTGTCTCTTCCAAAATTCAATGAAAATGATCCACCTTGGGCTTATTCTTTTCGTTTTTTAATGCAGGATCACGTGAGCCTGGGGCAATTTCGCTCGGAGTCAAAAAATAAGCCAAAAATGCAATAAAACGACTAAAAAACGGGAGAACGAAGGGAGAAAGGGCACGAGGGAGAAGGGTGAAGTCTCGTCAGGACTTTTTTAAGGGATTGACGAAGAGTCTTGACGGAATTTTTTAAGGCGCTCACCAGTGGTCTCGAACGTGGTTTCTTAAGAGTTAGTTAATATTTACTAAACTCAGAGTCTCGTCACTATGGTTTTAAGGGATTAACGAAGAGTCTGGACGACAATTTCGAAAGGGTTAACCAAGGCTCTTAATGGGAGTTTTTAAGGGATTAACCACGAATCTCGCCAGGACTTTTTTAAGGGATTAACCACGAATCTCGCCAGGACTTTTTTAAGGGATTGGTCAAGAGTCTGGACGAGAATTTTGAAGGGGTTTATCATGACCCTCGCCGATATATTTTGAAGGGATTTGCGGAAGCGGTGTCGACGGAAGTTTTTCAAGGCATTGAGTGGAAGCGTCCAGAGACTTTTTTTATGGGATTCATAAAGAATCTCGCCGCGACTTTTTCAAAAGATTCATCGAGATTCTGGTCGAGACTTGTTTCAACAGATCGACCAAGAATCGTGCCAAGACTTTTTTAAGGGATTAGTCAAGAGTCTGGATGGGATTTTTTAAAGAGCCGACAAAAAGTCTTGACGAGATTTTTGCAACAGACTAGCCAAGGGTAGACGAGCTTTTTTAAGGGATTGACTAAGGGCCTCACTGAGGTTTCATTGAGAGATTGACCACGAGTCTCTTCGTGGTTTCCTTGAGGGATTGAACAAGGTTCTCGATGAGAGTTTTTTAAGTCTTTGATCATGACTGTTGTCGAGATATTTAAAGGAATTCACCAGGGGTGTCGACAGAAGTTTTTGAAGAGATTTATTTTATTTCAAGAATAACCAACCAGAACAAATAATGCCTCTATAATTACAAAAAAATGTTGATGAATATCCCGCTTTTCAAAAAGAAGAGAAATCCGTGGAAAAATACTTTTGAAAAGTAAAAAAAGAACGCCAATTTTAAAAGATCGCAACCTCAGTAGAAAAATAATTACTCAATTTTCTTCATATCACTTTGACATAAAAAACAATTTAGATTTACAAAATGTAATGCATTTTTCCTTCCCTACGAACGATATTTTGAAATTCCCCAAAATTTTCTCAAAAACTCTCAAGCTCAATCGACAAAAAGAAATGAAATCATTGCAACATAGCCAAGAATTAAAAAAATAATGAATAGCTACATTTCACAGGGAAACATGTGCACCCTCAATACATTTTGTGTATTTAAGGGTCTGCAAAGGCTCTACAAAAAAATGCAAAAAATTGGCGTGCATGGTTAACTAAAAAAGCCCGGAAAGATAAAGAATCAATTTAAGGGAGAGGCGGACAAACTTGAACAACTGCCTAAAATAGAATTTCCGTTTTTCATCTGAAAAATCGAAATCGTTTTCATTCAAATCTCGTCAAGATAAAAAAACATTTATCAGATTGCATGGAATGAAATTTTTTAAAAGTTTCGTTCCCCTTGGCTCTCCAGACTTTGAAAAATGATTATTAATTGTGCAAAGAGGAGAGATTTTTGTTTAATATGGAAATAGGAAATATCATCGCGGAAAGAGGAATAAGATAAACAGCGAACATTTGGAATAATATGGAATTATCATCGCGGAAAGAGAACAGAAAAAACAGCGAACATTTAGAATTTCGGAGGATGTTCCATTCCCCATTACATGACGTCATAATGCTACTTTGCGCGTGCATGCGGAAACTTCTAATAAGAACAGTGACGCAGGTCTTCGCCGAACTTTTTTAGTTAACCATGCACGCCAATTTTTTGCATTTTTTTGTAGAGCCTTTGCAGACCCTTAAATACACAAAATGTATTGAGGGTGCACATGTTTCCCTGTGAAATGTAGCTATTCATTATTTTTTTAATTCTTGGCTATGTTGCAATGATTTCATTTCTTTTTGTCGATTGAGCTTGAGAGTTTTTGAGAAAATTTTGGGGAATTTCAAAATATCGTTCGTAGGGAAGGAAAAATGCATTACATTTTGTAAATCTAAATTGTTTTTTATGTCAAAGTGATATCAAGAAAATTGAGTAATTATTTTTCTACTGAGGTTGCGATTCTAACTTTTACTGCGAAAAGATATTCGGATAAGTGCGAATCCAAAATTTTGAGCCGCCGTGTATCTGCACCATGATTTTTATTCCCTGCTGCATTGAGAATTTTTTTTGCCATTAAAGTCTGCCGTCGGGAAATAAGGAATTTACATATGGTTGCAGTGGAGACGTGTCGAAGGAATGTTCCGTTCGTCTTGATTCATGCAACTCAGATTCGTCCTACCGGTTTTGTGTACGCGTGCGTGCCGTGCACTTCGGCCCCATTTCATGGTCATCGGAATACTTACTTGTTTATACCAAAAATGACCATAAAAGTTGAAGTAAAGTCGCGGAAGAAAAACTTCCATAGGGGGCGGAGGCCTTTGTTCGCACGTGGAGGAACGGCGGCCGCTTCGAAATCAGCATATATTGCGTGGGTTTTCCCTCTCCCAATCTTTTTTGACATATATACGAAGTTTTTTCGAGCACTACCGCGGGATCATTGTCACAGCAGCTTTCTCGTAGATAATATCTACATTCCGCGCGCCGCGACGACAGTCTCGAGCAAATCGCAACATCCTCCTGTCATCGATCTTTACGACTTCTTCACGGCAAGTGCCTGATGGCTAAATCCAACAAAAGTTTTCTTCAACTGAATAATTATTACAAAATTGTAGTCACTTTCGCAATACCTGCATACTCGCCAAAAATTTACATGAAATTTCCCCAATTCGAGGAAACAGTTGAAATTGCACATTTACTGTCGATGAAACAAATTTTACGGCATTGAAAATCATGCGCCACCCGATTATTGTATATTACACCATGCACTTCTGGTTTATAAAAACAAATAAGGATTTCTATTTCATCTTAAGAATTTCAAATTTATGGTGGTTTAACGAATTTGAAGAGATTTCGTTGCGTTCGGTTTTGTTTCAGTACAAGTATGGTGCAATCAACAACGCAACGTAACATCGAATTGGCTGCGGACGTCATCGCCACGGCCGCAATGTTTATTTTACTTGTGTCATTCTGCTATAGATATATATTGTGTCATAGAAGTCTATGGATGTTTCGAAGACTGCTTGCCCAGCAGGGAACGTGGTAACGCTCCCGTGCCGAACCCGCCACCTATGGATATCGAAATGCAACCTGCGGAGTTTGACCAACCACCGCCCCCCTCCCTTGCGTCCAAAATGGTTTTTCCGCAGAGCTACTCAACTGGAGTGAATCATTGCGCAGCAGACGACACAGCCGTGTAATGTACTATTTGGTCCGAGACTGCGGCAAGCCTCATATCCGGACAATTAATGTCAATTAAAAAATAATAAATGTAGTCAACAATAATCGCTAGTTACCGTGTAGAATAAATGTGAAAATTTAACGTGTCTAATAAATTTTTATGCCGTACTTAGGCGCGTCTTGTGCCACGAGAATGAAAAGTGTGTTATATATGGGGAATTCCACGCTAAATCGGACACCATTCTGCTTTAGCATCTCCGATTTTTTCGTTAATTTTTTATATTATAGTACCCATTGAGAGAGATTTTCTTGATTTTTTTCAATTTTTTTCGTCCAGCCGTTTTCGAGATATCGAATTTTCAAAAAAATCGTACTTTTTTTTTAAACACCCGTAACTTTTCGGAAAATGGGTCGATTGGGACGTTTTTTTTTTGAATTTTTCGTTTTTCACGGAACTTCAAGAGTACACTATCAAAAAAAATCCAAAACCGTCTTTCTTCAATATTTTGAATTTTTTTCTATAAAATGTTGATTTCCAAAAAACACGTAGCGATCGATTTTCTTGAATTTTTCTCCCAAAAAACTATACCTCATACCGCAATTTTTAAGCCTAGTCCCGTGATGGGATCCATTTTTTTCGAATTTCTGAAATTTCATATTTTTTTTTTAAACCACGTAGCAACCGATTTTCTTTAAATTTTCTGGTGAAATACTGCCATGCATCATGCAACGTTGGAATCCATGTTTTTTCGAAAGTTGAAATTTTTTGTTTCACTTACACTACCAACGAAAATTTTCCGGACAAAAATTTAGAAGAGTGCTGGAACGGTTTTTCGTGCCATTTCGCCGGTAGTTAGCCTAGACCGATTTAACCAACGCCGTTTTGAAGAGGAAGGTTTCACCTTTAATTAGATTTTTTTTAAATGTCTACGATTTTTTTTACCCTCAGCACTAAGTTTTGAAAACAACAATTTTTTGTCGATTTTTATCACTGTTTAGAGTGGACCCCGTTTGGAGTCAAAATATTTTTTAGGCTTTTACGATTTTTTAGGCAATAAAGGGTTCAAAAATTGCCACATCGTGAAGCGAATGAAAATAGCCAAACCAATAGTGGAAGATATGATGAATAGCTTTTGAGAGACACAAAATCTGACATTGAACGAAAGCGTTCCCGGAGGCGCTGTGTTACTAGCAAAGCTTAAGATCAATGCAATCAGATCCTTCGATCAATCAAGCTGCAGTCTCAAATAGAGATGAGAAAAAAATTTCACAAGAAAAATCTAAAAAAGTTCTGGTCAACTCGACATAATCTAACAGAACTCTTTAGCGTACTGAGGTTTTAATGGAAACCTCATAGTTTTCGTACTAAGGAGCAATTTCGAAATCATCCATTTTTTCTGAAAAACGAAAAAATTTTGAAAAAAAGAATCGTAGAAAATTTTTTAGAAAAAGCAATTGAAGCGTCGACTTCTACATTTATGACTTCATCCACAGAAATGCCTAAAAAACGTTTTGACTCTAAACGGGGTCCACTCTAAACAGTGATTGAAAACGACAAAAAATGGTCGTTTTCAAAACTGAGTGCTAAGTGTAAAAAAAATCGTAGACATTAAAAAAAAAAAACCAAATTGAAGGTGGAACCGTCCTCTTCAAAACGGCGTTGGTTGAATAGGTCTGGGCCAACCGTTCAGGCACTCTTTTAAATATTTGTCCGGAAACTTTTCGCTGGTAGTGTAAGTGAAACAAAAATGTTAACATTCGGAAAAACATGGATTGCCACGTTGCATGATGCATGACAGTATTTCAACGGAAAATTTGAAGAAAATCGGTTGCCACGTGGTTAAAAAAAAAAACATGAAATTTCAGAAATTCGAAAAAAATGGATCCCATCATTTTCCCATCACGGGACTAGGCTCAAAAATTGCGGTATGAGGTATAGTTTTTTGGGAGGAAAATTCAAGAAAATCGATCGCTACGTGTTTTTTGGAAATCAACATTTTATAGAAAAAAATTCAAAATATTGAAGAAAGACGGTTTTGGATTTTTCTTGATAGTGTACTCTCGAAGTTCCGTGAAAAACAAAAAATTCAAAAAAAAACGTCCCAATCGACCCATTTTCCGAAAAGTTACGGGTGTTTGAAAAAAAAAGAACGATTTTTTTGAAAAATCGATATCTCGAAAACGGCTCGACGAAAAAAATTGAAAAAAATCGAGAAAATCTCTCTCAATAGGTACTATCATATAAAAAATTAACGAAAAAATCGGAGATGCTAAAGCAGAATGGTGTCCGATTTGGCGTGGAATGCCCCATATATTTCTATAACCTTCATCTTCCTCAGACGTCGCGCAGAACTGTACTACGGAGCAGATAATGTCGCACTACTTTTTTCCATTTTGTATTACCGGTATTTGTTTCAGCTAGTACTCGCAAAATTTAAGCGCAGGGTGAGAAAATATTCGAGAGATATATAATACGCGGTGCAACTTGCCTTGTCGATTCGAACTTTTCTTTTTAATACTTGGCGTCAAGACGCTACCGCGTCTCTAAATATGAAATCTTTATTTCCCAATTCGTGGTTAGCAAGGCACGCACAAGTGGCTTAAAATATTGAAGATATAAAATGAAACGTTAATCTCCGTTTGCATGTCCGAGTGGAAAAGTGATGTTATGAAAACCGGTAACGAGGTGTTATATCGATACATTTTCATTTTTTCTTTCGAAATTTAAAAAAAAAAGAAAGTTCCATGTTTATTGAGCGAGATTTTAATCGCACTCCATCTTCGTCATGTCGTCCAGTGATGGGAAATGTCACGATCACCGTGTTGTTGAAAATATCGCGTCGAAATTCGTTGGCTGTGTATAATGAAATTTGAAATAATTTTTTGCATAATACGATATAAAAAATAATTCGGGAATACCGAATGCTATGCATTTCTCCTTATTTCAAAAAATGAAGTGACTCTTACCGATTGAACAGATGGTTTTCCCGATTCAAACGCGTTGTCGTCAATGTCATTTATATCGACCGTTGGAGCGAGACTTGCATCGCTACCCTCCGCTTCAAACGAAAGTATTCGTCGCATCGTACCCATCGATGAATATTCCAAAGCGGAGGTGGTCTCTGCATGTGGGTTACCATTTTCATCAGTGGCACCGATGGGTTCATCGTTGGTATTCTGTGGGAGCGCGAAAAACAAAAGAAAATAAAATTCAGTAACAAATATATTCAACCGCAATTACTGTCATTGTCGATGAAAACTTTATTCGAAACTTTATCTGCAAACGTGGATAATATTTAATTCAAAGCAACGTGATTGAACTTTTATTTCCAATTTAAAAGACTGCGATATCTTAATTTTTTGCCGAGCAGTTGCAATTGTTTCAGTAGAAGAAAAAAAAATTTCGAATTGATTGATTCCTTTTCGAAAAAATTTGTGAAAAAATTACTTTGAAAGAATCTTCTCGCTGGCGCCAGCCGCTGCTTTTCCTGATTTTTTCCTCTTGAAAGTTTATTTCGAGTGCGAATACAGAGATATGGCTCGTCTGCAGCTGTTAATTGAAATACCGGTACGCAATCCACGGGACTGATGTATTATCAGGTCGTTTAACGCGGAACGCGATAATATATATTTCGAGAAAATAATTTACACTTAAGCTTTTACGAGGTTATTATGCGTATACATGGACCGCCACGTGTCATGCATGTGCGAAATATAAATTATATATAAACTTCGCGCGCGGATGGTTTCAACTTTATAACGCTATAAGTATTTGCCACTCGGGTTTTATCAAGAGACTCGGCAGAGTCTCGGGACAAGTACACTACTATTCATTAATGCCTGGTCAGACCAAAATCTAGCGATTTTACCGACAGTGTATCGTCACTTGTCGAAGTTGCTTGAAGTTCGGAGGAGTTTCAGACTCATGTGTCAAGCGTAATTTTCAACCACCAAATTGTTAACCTAGCGAATACATGACAGCGCCGAAATGAGGTGACCGCGGCTGGCTGACACAGCGTTCAGCAGATTGAAATTGGAACAATGGGTTATGTGGGAAGAAGAAAAGTTACGAGAATGTGATGCTCTATCGGACAATGGATTATTTATTGATTTTGAAGTATGAATAACAGATGAAAATGAAAAATAAAAATTACATGAGAATTCTGGAATTCCGAAAATGATTTTATTGAATAAAACACCACTTCAATACTAAAATAAACGACATCCTCTCCGAGTTATCGCAATTCTCGATCAATGAAAAAGGAGTTATTGAATTCGTGATTGTCCGGATGCATCCAAAATAAATGATGGGATCTCGCAGCTACTTAAACTGTTTTCTTTTCAAAATGGCAAGGCTCAGTGATGGAATCATTTGACTTAGAGCATCGCAAAAAATCAAATTCCTTCCATAGCTCGTAGACCGGCTGAATTGATAAAACGAGTGAACTTTGAACAAAAAACTCATCAGCCCAACTTTGGGGTTGATGGTTTCTACGAAGGAACCACGTTTCAAACCTGGTCCACCAGCTTCTACAATTGGATGTATCTGGAGATCGATGGAACTCCAATCGATAACAGATTACCGTTCATTTCCTTTTTGAATATTCGAATTTCCGATAGAAGCGAACGGGAAAGCACTTTTCCTGCTTATCCAGATGAATCCAGGATGGGTGATGGTACCTCACAGCTACTGGGGCTGTTATCTTTCGAAAACGTCTGCACTCATTGATGGAATCATCTGGCTCAGCGCATCGCAAAAAATCTCATTGCTTCAAAGCTCGTGGACTGGTTCAATCGATGAAACGAGTGATCTTTGACCGAAAAACTCATCAATCCAACCTTGGGGTTGATGGTTTCTACGAAGTAACCACGTTCCGAACCTGGTCCACCAGCTTTTCCAATTGGATTCATCTGGAGATCGATGGAACTACACTCGATAACAGTATAGCACTCATTCCCTCTTTGAATATTCGAATTTCCAATGGAAACGAACGAGAAAGCACTTTCCCTGCTTATCCAGATGAATCCAGAATGGATGATGGTATTCCGCAGCTACTCGGGCTGTTCTCTGTCCAGAATGTCTGCACTAATTGATGGAATCACCTGGCTAAGGTCATCGCGAATAACGTCATTGCTCCTGTCACGTGCCGATATGGCACGGCCATAATTTTTTCTCACGTTTATTGCTGAGGTATCGTCGCGACGCATCCGGTGCTTGCGAACCGACATGCGGTTGCGACGATCTTCGCGGGAGCGAGATTGGAGGATTCCGCGGAAAACGCTGACCGGACATGGGAACGTCTCTGGTTGCGTTTTCTCGCGGATGGGAGATGGTCTCTAGACTCCTGGACGTTTGCGAACATCCAGCGAGCATCAAGTCTAGTTAGTCTTTGTCGAGCATTATAAGCGAGAGCTTCTCCCAAAGTTACCTCCTGATCAAGTGCCCGCATAGCGTCCCGAAAAACTCCATTGAATCCGCTATCACACAACTCGATCCAGTAGGACGAAGTGTGTGACGTTGTCACTTTTGTTGCCAGCTGTCGAGTCGCGGCGAGAGCTACCGGATCCCAGTCTGGGACCGGCCTTTTCTTTTTTTTATTTGATTTCAGCCCCCCCCCCCCCCCCCAGGATCGAGGAGGACCGAACGAGCCGACGAACTCGGAGAAAACACCACGAACTTCCCTGAACATTCCCGCGAGCGCGAGCGAGCGACCCACCGACCGAGCGAACAGCTGATTCGCCCTAAAACTCGCGCACTTGACCCACTTACGAATTTCTCCCTCCCTCCCCCGCGTGTCAATTTTCGTGTTCCCCCCTTAGCCCCACTCACTTTAGCCCCGCACACACTCGTTTTTCGCGACAAGCGTCGAGTCGCGGAAACCGTGTCACCCATCGTCCCTCCGACAAGGCTTGTCCGTCGAGTCGGAGGAAACTCAACGGTTTCCGCGGCGTCCAGGCGCGTTTTCGACAATACGACCGCGACTCTGCCACGGCTGTTTTGACAGCCGTGGGCGCCGCCATCTTGCTCGAGCCTCGGTCTCGCGAGGCAGGCAGCGTGGCGCCAGCGCCCGGTCGCGAGACCGACGTAGGCGCCACCTGTGTGCGATCTCGCGAGGCCGACGCTCGATAAGCGGATCAATAATTGGTCGGCTCTAAAGCCGCGTTTTGATTGGCTATCGGAACGTTCGCAAAGCTTCGCGAGCGTCCCGAGGAGCTCGAGGAGACGCTGAAGTTCTCTCTCTTCCGCTTCGGACTCGACACGCTCAACATCGCTGTCGAGTTTTTTGTGCTATTTTCGAGTTTCTTGTGTGAAAATTTGCGATTAAGAATCATCACGACGACCCGGCTTCACTTAGGACCACTCTCCGGACATTCTTGGACCACTTTGGCACCGAATTCCTCGATTTTCCTCTCAAAAATCGAGAAAACAGGTGAGTCCTTCGATTTTTGCCGGGCGTGCGACGCCATTTTCCCGTTGTCGTTTGATTCTCCCCAAACTCCCAAATTTTCGTTTTCGTGTGCTTTCTCGAACTTTTCGTTCGAGAAAGAGATTGTTTCGTCGGTCAGTCGACGCGACGAGTGTTGTGCCATCGAGTCCGTCCCCTGTGAATTATTTGAGAAGTCATTTTGCCCCCTTTTGTTTCGCCATTTTCCCCAATAATTTTTCGAGTCATAATTTCGCGTTTTCGAGTCCCGTCGACATATTTTCGTGCATTCCCATCGTCGATCGCCCGCCTCGTGTCCCTTTTTCGTTAAATTAACCCCGTTTTCGCGTATTTTTGTGTGTTTTCGTGCGAGGCGAGCAAAGCTTTGTTTTGCTCAATCGGCCGCGTCGTCGCAGCCGATTCGAGCGTCCGCGTGGTTTGTTCGATCGCGTGGCTCGCTCCTTCGCGTTCCCCTTTTTGTCACTGGTATTGTAAGACGCCTGAGTTTCAGGGACCCTCTGTCCCTGCGTTAAAGATTATCGTGATTCTCCCTGAGCCAGTTCTAATAATTTTATCAATTAAAATCATTGATTATTGTTTTCGTTCGCTAAATTTTGGCCCTTTTTGTAACGGTTGCTGGACCGACAGAACCAGCTGGCGCCTCGAATTTTCCATTGTATAAAATCTGCTAAATAAATCCGAAACTTGTTTTTATTATTTTAATTCATTTTTCGCAGCGTTTATTTATTTTTCCCCCACAATTTCTCTTGCGCTTGTGTCGAACCCGTCACAAATTTTTGGCGCCCAACGTGGGGCCTGAAAAACATATTAATTATTAACTTTTCCCCATTTTCTCATAATACCCTTCAATAACAAACAAAAAAAATTTCCAATTAATTAAATTCAGCCATTTTGAACAATTTTTCGACTTTTTTTTACCTGATTTTTCGTGTTTCGAATCTCGCCCGAGTGAATCGGTGCGAGAAAATTCTTTTTCGTTGTCCCATTGTTTTAGCGTGCAAAATAGTGCTCACCAGTGACCCCCCTCCCCCTTCACGCGTTCGACGATTGCACAACGCTTCGGCGCGAGACTGCCGAACGTTAATTCTCTTGTTTTGACGACCTTGAGATTTCCTATCCCATTTTCCTTGTGTTTTTCGATATTTTGCTGACTTGTGGAATATTTCTGTGATAATTAAGAATAATTTTGTTCGATTTTTGAGTTTTTCGTGTGTTTGCCGAGTTTTGCGTGATTACGCTACTCGACGTGAATATCGCCCTTCCCCCCCCCTACAGCAATAACGCTCCGTGCCCAATATTCGCCGTAAAAATTCCCCGAAAAATATTCTCGCCCTCCCAACGTGATTAAAAATAATTTTCGTCAGTTCCGTGACGATTAAAAATTCCCTTTTGTCAATTATTCCCTTTTTGTCACTAATCTTTCGTTTTTCTTTGAAATTTCGGGTTTTCAACCGATAATTCAATGACCTTTTGTTCTTTTCATCCCCTAGCATAATTTTGGTCAAGTTTTCGGGCCAAATAAATTACGTTCCGTTTTCTAAATTTTTATTTCGTTCCCTTTTCTCATTTTTACTATTTTTAATTCCCTTTTTGAGATAAATTCCCTCCCCTTCGCCATAATTGCGCGTCGTGGAGTGCAGTCAAAACCCCTTTTTATCAAAAATTTTCCAATAAATTCTATTTAATTTATTTTCGTATTTTTCTGTATTTTTCCCCCTTTTTCGCGATGGATCCCCCGGTTAGCGTTCCGGTTTCGACCGTAACGGTGACTACCCCCTATTTGTGCAGCCCCTACGACCACAACAGCAACGAGTAGTGGCTTGGGTCATACTCAGTATCGACCGTCACCCACTGGCCCCTCAATAACGGCCCTAACTAATGAAATAGAGGGCCTGACGGATTTTTCCGAGATACTTTTCCGTGGCGATCGAGCAGGCATAAGCCTGGAGGGATCGATCGAACAAGTCAAGGATCGGCTCTTGAGACACGAGATCCGAGCTCGTTACCCCTACATTCCCATCCATTGGCGTGAGCATCGTGACAATCGAGTTGGTCTTCCGTACACGCTGATACATGCGTTGGAAGTCCCGGATGTCGCCGATGTTTCGTGGCCTCCGCCAACGCCAGCACCAACCCTGCCTATTCGGTCTTCGTCTCCCCCTCCTCCGGTTCCCTCACCCCGAAGTCGACCATCCCAGGCAACCAACCCATCCAGAGCCCCCCCCAGAAGCCAACCGTCCCTTGAACCGGACTTTAGTTTGGAAGAAACGCCCGAAAATTTGCCCGAACCCTTAATCCCTCTTTCCGGACGAACCCCTGGTCCAACCGTGACATTTGCCCTTCCCCCTTCCCCTGAAATGACCAGACGATCTCTCCCTCCTCTTCCCCTGTCCCAACGACCTCGCTTATTGATTCCTGATGTCCCGGAACCTCATTTTGACGACCCAACAGACTTTACGAGAACGTACACAGTTCCAACGACCCGACCCCAACACAACAGCACCCGTCTGCCCCCAGTCCTTCCACCAGCACCCAGACCCAATGCCCTACACAACAAGCCACAACTCCACCCGAACAGAGCTTTCTTCCACGCGGTTGGGCCGAGACAATCATTCCGCCAATCACTGGAAGAAATATGGCCCAAAATTTGCCGGAAAACGCGAAGAAGACGCGGAGGAGTTCCTTCAAGAACTCCATGAGTACGGTCTGGGTCAAGATTTGTCTGAGGACGAATTATTGCGCGCGTTGCCCGAGGCGTTCACAGGCGCTGCGCGTCTGTGGCATCGCGTTGAGAAAAGTAACTGGCATGATTACGAAGGTTTCGTATTTCATTTCAGAGAACAATTTGGCCACGGTGATTTGCAGGATCGTCTGAGGCACGAGGTGGAACTTCGTACCCAGGGGCCTGGCGAACCCGTCGCCGAATATTTAGTCAAGTTAAAGGCCCTTTTCGACCAGTTCAACCCTCCCCTTTCTCTCGAGACCCAATTGGATATTTGCTATCGCAATTTGCACCCCGATTTTTCCGCCCACATCAGACGAGACGAGGTACAAAGTTACCTCGACCTCAAGCGTATGTGTCGGCGTAGAGAAGAGCTCGTTGAACGAGCTAAGGCGTATCGCCCACCCCCGAGTGCACGCCAATCGTCCTTCCCTTCAAGTGCGTACAAGCCGGCCGAAAAAGCCACACCAGGCAAAGTGGCGGCGTTACAGGCTCCGAAAGACGCCCAGACGGCCCTGAAAACTCCGAATCCTCCCCAACCAAAACCCAGTCCGATAAATCCTCAACCTCAACCCATTCGGACCCAAAAACCCAGCTACGCGTCAGTAGCAGGAGCGGAGAAATCTCCTCGCTCGCAACCCCTCCCGAAAATTCCCCCTTTGTGTGAAGTAGCTCCAAAAACCTGCCCCCAACAGACTCCTCAGCCCCCTTGCTACAATTGTCGCCTCCCTGGCCATTTCTGGCGGGAATGCGTCAAACCGATTGGAAGGTTTTGTAGAATCTGCGGCTATCCGGACGTGATAGTCAGGACTTGTCCGCGCTGTTCGAGAGGACAGGCGGGAAACGGCCAGCCGGGGGGACAGTAAAGTCCTCGCCCCCCCAGGAGCCAACACCCCAGTGGCCCAAAACCCATTCTCCGTTAGAAAAACCCTCCCAAACTCCTTTTTTGCCAAACAAACCCGTCCAGAATCCCTTCGAGTCAAGAAATTCCGACCGGAAATTCCCAGAACCCTTGAAAATTCCCAGTTTGCCTAAAAATCCAGTAGAATCTTCCCCTTGTAAGAACGACCCTGAACCCCTTGAGGTGTTCGTGTCGAGGCCCGAACCCAGTGAAGACCCCAATTCGTCAAGCCAACTCATATTCACCCCAAAATCTCCGAATCAACTCGGCCCGGTGCGCCGAGTCATCAGCCTCCCTTATCAAGACGACCTTGGAAACTCAATGAAATTAAGTTTTCCTGATTTTGAAACCCTCGACCGATTCCTAAGAAAACAAAACCCCAACTCCCTTAAAATTCCCATTCCATCGCCCGAACCCCTTAAAAATCCCAGTTCGACAAACCAACCCCCAAAAATTCCCTTCAAAACCCCTCCACAAGACGAGAAACTCCCAAGCAACCCTGATTCCGCACCCAGAACCACCAGCTTCCCTTGTAGAGACAACTTCGGCAACGCGCTGAAATTAAGCCGTCCCAATTTTGATACCCTCGACATATTCCTCGGTAAGGAATCCGAGAAACCCGTACCCAACGACGAGCCGCAGCCCGGATGTTCAAAAGATCCGAGCCACTCGCCGCCCAACTCTCCCGAACTTCCGTCTCAGTATGAATCAGCCCTTTCTACCCCAATTTACCCAGAAAAACGCCCTCAGAGCCCTGTTCAGCTTCAGGAAATCGCCCCGTCGGATTTTGCTACGCTAGGAGACATGCTTGCCGCTCTCCAGCGTCGTAACGTCGATAACCGACATTTTCTTTGGTTAAACATCGAGGATCGACTGTGTCGTGCCTTGGTCGATGGAGGTTCGTGTCGAACATACCTCGACAAGGATCTGGCCGGCATCCTTGGATCTCATTTGTCTCCATCCCCCGACGGTATTTTAGTGCCTGGAAATAATGTACTTCCAGTTTTTGGTGAATTGTATCTCACGTACGAGATAGGTGGACGAACAGCACACCTTCGTACTCAATTGGCTTCGTTAGGATACGATTGTATCCTCGGGATCGATTTCCTTCGCGCACTCGACTTACGTGTCGATTATGGTAGCGATACGTGGCGAGTGGGAAACGGTCCAGTTCGTTCGTTCAGCCTCGAAGACATTGAAGCCCACCCAATTAGAGCCTATCCCCCGTGCGCCGGTCTGGCGATTGCAACAGACTCGGCTGCTAAGAAAGTAACCGCCCTTTTAGATGAGTTAATCCCTCCCAAAACGTCACCCATCCTCAGTGTTACCCATTTAGCAGAACACAGTATCGATGTTCAAGGTCACCCCCCAATTCGACAAAAGGCCCGAACAATTTCTCCGTACCTCCTGAAAGTCGCTCAGAAAGAGGTCGATCAGATGTTTGAGGAAGGAGTTATTGAGAAAGCCGATAGTCCATGGCTCAGTAACCCCGTGATCGTCACGAAGTCCAACGGAAAATACAGGTTTTGTATCGACTTTCGAGACGTGAACAAAGTGACCCGGAAAGACGCGTACCCCCTCCCAAACATGGACAGAATCCTTGACGGACTGCGACGAGCCCGTTACATTTCCAAACTTGACTTGAGCCAGGCCTATTTTCAGATTCCCGTGGAGCCCGCCAGCAGGCCAATAACTGCCTTTTCAGTCCCAGGACGCGGACTGTTTCAATTCAAACGGATGCCCTTTGGACTGACGAATGCCCCTGCGACTTTTCAAAGACCAATGGACAGACTAATTGACCCTGCATGGGAGCCCCATGTTTTTGCTTATCTGGATGACGTCATTATTGCAACGGAGACAGAGGACGAACACTTTGACTTTCTCCGACGAGTATTGACGGCTTTTAGGGACGCCAAGATGGAGATCAACCGCGAAAAGAGTGAGTTCTTTTGCGCGGAAGTGGCTTATCTTGGATACGTCATTGGACCCGAAGGACTTAAAGTTGACCCTGACAAAATAGCCCCCATTCTGAATTACCCTCCGCCCACCAATATCAAGCAAGTCCGACGATTCCTCGGAATGGTCGGATGGTATGCCCGATTTTTGCCCGACATTTCCCGTGATAAAGCCCCCCTGACCCGTTTGACCATGAAAGACGTTCCCTGGACATGGGGACACGAAGAACAAAAAGCCTTTGAGACCCTCCGTAATGCCCTGACCCGTACCCCCATTTTGATTCGCCCCAATTTTGACAAGCCCTTCACTATTCAGACGGACGCAAGCGACGTGGCTGTCGGCGCAGTCTTAACCCAGGAGGTGGACGGTGTCGAGCACCCGATCGTCTTCGCGAGCCGCCTTTTGTCCTCCCAAGAGCGCAAGTACACGGTCACCGAGCGTGAGTGTCTTGCCGTTCTCTGGGCAGTTAAGAAATTGAGACCTTACATCGAGGGCACGCACTTCACCGTGATCACAGATCACAGTAGCCTTACGTGGCTACGAAGTATTCGAGATCCAGCAGGGCGACTCGCCCGATGGGCGCTCGCCATGCAAGCCCTGGACATGACGATTGTCCACCGTAAAGGAGCCCTCAATGTAGTCCCTGATGCCCTCTCCCGTATGTACGAGTCGACCGACGCAGCCCTGTGTGCTTTAGGGAATGCGGTCGACTTATGGTATGAGGACAAGAAGAATAGTATTCGTGAGTTCCCTTGGAAATACCCCAATTGGAAAATAGTGGAAGATAAAATCTACTACCACCGTCCTCACCCCGTAATTGACCCAGCGCTTTCCGATTTAGATGCTTGGAAATTAGTCCTTCCTTTAGAATCCAGACCACGAGCCCTCGGTCAAGCCCATGATTGCCCTCAAGCCGGTCATCTTGGAGTCGACAAAACGTATCATCGGCTCACACAAGATTTCTTTTGGCCCGGTATTTTTCAAGACGTTGCAAGATATGTCGGACGATGTCCGGCGTGTCAGCTCCATAAGGTCTCTCAAGGACAACCGAGCGGCCTTATGAGAGAGCGCACGACTTCTGGTCCTTGGACAGTCGTCGCCGCCGACGTCATGGGTCCGTTCCCCCCCAGTAAGTCCCAGAATCGTTATGTGATCGTATTTCAAGATTTGTTCACGAAATTCGTCGAGGCCAGAGCTGTTCGAGTTGCCACAGGACAGACAATAATGTCGGCATTCGAAAATCTGGTTCTGAACCGTTGGGGATGTCCGAAGTATTTGTTGACGGACAACGGAACGGAATTCGTTAATAACTTCGTCACGAACCAACTTAAGCAATTAGGAATCCATCAGACCACCGTCCCTCCGTACCATGCCCAAGCCAACCCTGTTGAACGAGTCAATAGGACCATCAAGACAATGATTTGCACCTTCATCCCGCAAGACCAGCGAGATTGGGATAAGCATCTCCCCGAGCTGTGCTTCGCGATCAACACAGCTGTCCAATCCTCCACAATGATGACCCCTGCCTTTTTGAATTTAGGTCGCAATCCCCGTCCTGCCAAAGCCCTCCGAGACGAAGATCCAAACCCTCAATCCTTAGACCCTGGTGACCCGGATTTGTGGAATGATCGCATGAAGCGGCTCCCACTCATCCACGATTGGGTCCACCGAAATTTGGAACAAGCCGCGAAGCGGCAAGCCCGTTATTATAACAAAAACCGTAAGGACACCCGTTACAGCGTAGGAGACCTGGTGATGAGGAAACATCGAGTACTCTCGTCAGGAGTCCAGAACTTCGCTGCGAAGTTAGCCCCCCGATTTAATGGCCCTTATAAAATTTTGAAAATCCTTTCCCCAGTCGTGTACGAGATCGAAGACCCAGAAAGTCGTAAAAATCCCAAAGTCCACATCAAAGACCTCAAACCCTACAGACCGCCCGAAGAACCCAATGATGATGAGAATGATGAGGCGACCGAGGCTGCCGCCCCACAACCCCCGTTACTCGATACCGTTGACGTGGAACCGGAAAACTCCGCTCCACGCCGTGCAGGCCTGAGGCCAAGAAAACCCCATTAGTCATTGAGTAACTCCCCAGCCATTGAGAATATTAGCCCTTGAATTAATTCTTTCGTTGTTGCGTATTTTCGTTCAGTATTATTTTCGAGTCAGTTCAGTTTAAGTGTCGAAGGCAAAAGTCTGAGACGTCAAAGATGTTATTTTAAAGCCCAGAGTGCTAGAAACTCTCAACTAGTCCTATGTTAGTCGATATCTTCTCTAATACTCGTTAGTCATTGTGATATTGTAACGAAGAGACTGATAATATTAAGTGACCACGAACCCCAGCCCCATGAAACCAAATTGTTAGCCCCAAAGTCCCCAGCCCAAAAATAATTGTTAGCCCCTTTTCATTATCATCAATCAATGTGATATTCGTTTTTTATTTTTGATACAAGATTTTTCAAGCCAAAGAGCTCAAGTGTTAAGTTCAATACAAGTCAGTAAAATGCACAAGTCAGTTACATAGTTGTTGAGTTTATTTTTGTTTCATTTCCAGTTCGTTCTTTCCTTCTCCTATAATTCCTTTCCCATTTTGAATTTTCTGAGTCGCTACCCCGGTAATAGTCGAATGACTGCAGCTTGTGTGACGATGCGTACGATTTGGTACTTTCGTCAAGCCGGGGGGAGTTGTGACGTTGTCACTTTTGTTGCCAGCTGTCGAGTCGCGGCGAGAGCTACCGGATCCCAGTCTGGGACCGGCCTTTTCTTTTTTTATTTGATTTCAGCCCCCCCCCCAGGATCGAGGGGGACCGAACGAGCCGACGAACTCGGAGAAAACACCACGAACTTCCCTGAACATTCCCGCGAGCGCGAGCGAGCGACCCACCGACCGAGCGAATAGCTGATTCGCCCTAAAACTCGCGCACTTGACCCACTTACGAATTTCTCCCTCCCTCCCCCGCGTGTCCATTTTCGTGGTTAAAAAAAAAAACATGAAATTTCAGAAATTCGAAAAAAATGGATCCCATCATTTTCCCATCACGGGACTAGGCTCAAAAATTGCGGTATGAGGTATAGTTTTTTGGGAGGAAAATTCAAGAAAATCGATCGCTACGTGTTTTTTGGAAATCAACATTTTATAGAAAAAAATTCAAAATATTGAAGAAAGACGGTTTTGGATTTTTCTTGATAGTGTACTCTCGAAGTTCCGTGAAAAACAAAAAATTCAAAAAAAAACGTCCCAATCGACCCATTTTCCGAAAAGTTACGGGTGTTTGAAAAAAAAAGAACGATTTTTTTGAAAAATCGATATCTCGAAAACGGCTCGACGAAAAAAATTGAAAAAAATCGAGAAAATCTCTCTCAATAGGTACTATCATATAAAAAATTAACGAAAAAATCGGAGATGCTAAAGCAGAATGGTGTCCGATTTGGCGTGGAATGCCCCATATATTTCTATAACCTTCATCTTCCTCAGACGTCGCGCAGAACTGTACTACGGAGCAGATAATGTCGCACTACTTTTTTCCATTTTGTATTACCGGTATTTGTTTCAGCTAGTACTCGCAAAATTTAAGCGCAGGGTGAGAAAATATTCGAGAGATATATAATACGCGGTGCAACTTGCCTTGTCGATTCGAACTTTTCTTTTTAATACTTGGCGTCAAGACGCTACCGCGTCTCTAAATATGAAATCTTTATTTCCCAATTCGTGGTTAGCAAGGCACGCACAAGTGGCTTAAAATATTGAAGATATAAAATGAAACGTTAATCTCCGTTTGCATGTCCGAGTGGAAAAGTGATGTTATGAAAACCGGTAACGAGGTGTTATATCGATACATTTTCATTTTTTCTTTCGAAATTTAAAAAAAAAAGAAAGTTCCATGTTTATTGAGCGAGATTTTAATCGCACTCCATCTTCGTCATGTCGTCCAGTGATGGGAAATGTCACGATCACCGTGTTGTTGAAAATATCGCGTCGAAATTCGTTGGCTGTGTATAATGAAATTTGAAATAATTTTTTGCATAATACGATATAAAAAATAATTCGGGAATACCGAATGCTATGCATTTCTCCTTATTTCAAAAAATGAAGTGACTCTTACCGATTGAACAGATGGTTTTCCCGATTCAAACGCGTTGTCGTCAATGTCATTTATATCGACCGTTGGAGCGAGACTTGCATCGCTACCCTCCGCTTCAAACGAAAGTATTCGTCGCATCGTACCCATCGATGAATATTCCAAAGCGGAGGTGGTCTCTGCATGTGGGTTACCATTTTCATCAGTGGCACCGATGGGTTCATCGTTGGTATTCTGTGGGAGCGCGAAAAACAAAAGAAAATAAAATTCAGTAACAAATATATTCAACCGCAATTACTGTCATTGTCGATGAAAACTTTATTCGAAACTTTATCTGCAAACGTGGATAATATTTAATTCAAAGCAACGTGATTGAACTTTTATTTCCAATTTAAAAGACTGCGATATCTTAATTTTTTGCCGAGCAGTTGCAATTGTTTCAGTAGAAGAAAAAAAAATTTCGAATTGATTGATTCCTTTTCGAAAAAATTTGTGAAAAAATTACTTTGAAAGAATCTTCTCGCTGGCGCCAGCCGCTGCTTTTCCTGATTTTTTCCTCTTGAAAGTTTATTTCGAGTGCGAATACAGAGATATGGCTCGTCTGCAGCTGTTAATTGAAATACCGGTACGCAATCCACGGGACTGATGTATTATCAGGTCGTTTAACGCGGAACGCGATAATATATATTTCGAGAAAATAATTTACACTTAAGCTTTTACGAGGTTATTATGCGTATACATGGACCGCCACGTGTCATGCATGTGCGAAATATAAATTATATATAAACTTCGCGCGCGGATGGTTTCAACTTTATAACGCTATAAGTATTTGCCACTCGGGTTTTATCAAGAGACTCGGCAGAGTCTCGGGACAAGTACACTACTATTCATTAATGCCTGGTCAGACCAAAATCTAGCGATTTTACCGACAGTGTATCGTCACTTGTCGAAGTTGCTTGAAGTTCGGAGGAGTTTCAGACTCATGTGTCAAGCGTAATTTTCAACCACCAAATTGTTAACCTAGCGAATACATGACAGCGCCGAAATGAGGTGACCGCGGCTGGCTGACACAGCGTTCAGCAGATTGAAATTGGAACAATGGGTTATGTGGGAAGAAGAAAAGTTACGAGAATGTGATGCTCTATCGGACAATGGATTATTTATTGATTTTGAAGTATGAATAACAGATGAAAATGAAAAATAAAAATTACATGAGAATTCTGGAATTCCGAAAATGATTTTATTGAATAAAACACCACTTCAATACTAAAATAAACGACATCCTCTCCGAGTTATCGCAATTCTCGATCAATGAAAAAGGAGTTATTGAATTCGTGATTGTCCGGATGCATCCAAAATAAATGATGGGATCTCGCAGCTACTTAAACTGTTTTCTTTTCAAAATGGCAAGGCTCAGTGATGGAATCATTTGACTTAGAGCATCGCAAAAAATCAAATTCCTTCCATAGCTCGTAGACCGGCTGAATTAATAAAACGAGTGAACTTTGAACAAAAAACTCATCAGCCCAACCTTGGGGTTGATGGTTTCTACGAAGGAACCACGTTTCAAACCTGGTCCACCAGCTTCTACAATTGGATGTATCTGGAGATCGATGGAACTCCAATCGATAACAGATTACCGTTCATTTCCTTTTTGAATATTCGAATTTCCGATAGAAGCGAACGGGAAAGCACTTTTCCTGCTTATCCAGATGAATCCAGGATGGGTGATGGTACCCCACAGCTACTGGGGCTGTTATCTTTCGAAAACGTCTGCACTCATTGATGGAATCATCTGGCTCAGCGCATCGCAAAAAATCTCATTGCTTCAAAGCTCGTGGACTGGTTCAATCGATGAAACGAGTGATCTTTGACCGAAAAACTCATCAATCCAACCTTGGGGTTGATGGTTTCTACGAAGTAACCACGTTCCGAACCTGGTCCACCAGCTTTTCCAATTGGATTCATCTGGAGATCGATGGAACTACACTCGATAACAGTATAGCACTCATTCCCTCTTTGAATATTCGAATTTCCAATGGAAACGAACGAGAAAGCACTTTCCCTGCTTATCCAGATGAATCCAGAATGGATGATGGTATTCCGCAGCTACTCGGGCTGTTCTCTGTCCAGAATGTCTGCACTAATTGATGGAATCACCTGGCTAAGGTCATCGCGAATAACGTCATTGCTCCTGTCACGTGCCGATATGGCACGGCCATAATTTTTTCTCACGTTTATTGCTGAGGTATCGTCGCGACGCATCCGGTGCTTGCGAACCGACATGCGGTTGCGACGATCTTCGCGGGAGCGAGATTGGAGGATTCCGCGGAAAACGCTGACCGGACATGGGAACGTCTCTGGTTGCGTTTTCTCGCGGATGGGAGATGGTCTCTAGACTCCTGGACGTTTGCGAACATCCAGCGAGCATCAAGTCTAGTTAGTCTTTGTCGAGCATTATAAGCGAGAGCTTCTCCCAAAGTTACCTCCTGATCAAGTGCCCGCATAGCGTCCCGAAAAACTCCATTGAATCCGCTATCACACAACTCGATCCAGTAGGACGAAGTGTGTGACCTTGTCACTTTTGTTGCCAGCTGTCGAGTCGCGGCGAGAGCTACCGGATCCCAGTTTGGGACCGGCCTTTTCTTTTTTTATTTGATTTCAGCCCCCCCCCCCAGGATCGAGGAGGACCGAACGAGCCGACGAACTCGGAGAAAACACCACGAACTTCCCTGAACATTCCCGCGAGCGCGAGCGAGCGACCCACCGACCGAGCGAACAGCTGATTCGCCCTAAAACTCGCGCACTTGACCCACTTACGAATTTCTCCCTCCCTCCCCCGCGTGTCAATTTTCGTGTTCCCCCCTTAGCCCCACTCACTTTAGCCCCGCACACACTCGTTTTTCGCGACAAGCGTCGAGTCGCGGAAACCGTGTCACCCATCGTCCCTCCGACAAGGCTTGTCCGTCGAGTCGGAGGAAACTCAACGGTTTCCGCGGCGTCCAGGCGCGTTTTCGACAATACGACCGCGACTCTGCCACGGCTGTTTTGACAGCCGTGGGCGCCGCCATCTTGCTCGAGCCTCGGTCTCGCGAGGCAGGCAGCGTGGCGCCAGCGCCCGGTCGCGAGACCGACGTAGGCGCCACCTGTGTGCGATCTCGCGAGGCCGACGCTCGATAAGCGGATCAATAATTGGTCGGCTCTAAAGCCGCGTTTTGATTGGCTATCGGAACGTTCGCAAAGCTTCGCGAGCGTCCCGAGGAGCTCGAGGAGACGCTGAAGTTCTCTCTCTTCCGCTTCGGACTCGACACGCTCAACATCGCTGTCGAGTTTTTTGTGCTATTTTCGAGTTTCTTGTGTGAAAATTTGCGATTAAGAATCATCACGACGACCCGGCTTCACTTAGGACCACTCTCCGGACATTCTTGGACCACTTTGGCACCGAATTCCTCGATTTTCCTCTCAAAAATCGAGAAAACAGGTGAGTCCTTCGATTTTTGCCGGGCGTGCGACGCCATTTTCCCGTTGTCGTTTGATTCTCCCCAAACTCCCAAATTTTCGTTTTCTTGTGCTTTCTCGAACTTTTCGTTCGAGAAAGAGATTGTTTCGTCGGTCAGTCGACGCGACGAGTGTTGTGCCATCGAGTCCGTCCCCTGTGAATTATTTGAGAAGTCATTTTGCCCCCTTTTGTTTCGCCATTTTCCCCAATAATTTTTCGAGTCATAATTTCGCGTTTTCGAGTCCCGTCGACATATTTTTGTGCATTCCCATCGTCGATCGCCCGCCTCGTGTCCCTTTTTCGTTAAATTAACCCCGTTTTCGCGTATTTTTGTGTGTTTTCGTGCGAGGCGAGCAAAGCTTTGTTTTGCTCAATCGGCCGCGTCGTCGCAGCCGATTCGAGCGTCCGCGTGGTTTGTTCGATCGCGTGGCTCGCTCCTTCGCGTTCCCTTTTTTGTCACTGGTATTGTAAGACGCCTGAGTTTCAGGGACCCTCTGTCCCTGCGTTAAAGATTATCGTGATTCTCCCTGAGCCAGTTCTAATAATTTCATCAATTAAAATCATTGATTATTGTTTTCGTTCGCTAAATTTTGGCCCTTTTTGTAACGGTTGCTGGACCGACAGAACCAGCTGGCGCCCCGAATTTTTCATTGTATAAAATCTGCTAAATAAATCCGAAACTTGTTTTCATTATTTTAATTCATTTTTCGCAGCGTTTATTTATTTTTCCCCCACAATTTCTCTTGCGCTTGTGTCGAACCCGTCACAAGTGATAGAAAGGCGCATTGGAGAGTGTCGCGTCGCGGTGGTAAACCTTACGATCAGTTAGATTAGTGTCTTACCCCCAGCCACGAACTATACCAGTCGTGTACAATTAAGTTAATAAATAGTTCTTTAGTGTAACGTTCGTGTAATAGTGTGTTGTACGAGTGTGTGTATGCGAGAGTGTGTGAGAGAGAGAGTTGCGACTCGCGATCTGTTAATTTTAGGCAATAATCGCGACCCGTCGGCAACGCGTTGCTGAATCCGGACGACGACGAGTAAGTAAATTTTGTATCGCACTGTAGCGCGAACACGAGAGTCTCCACAGCTCCTCTCGTTTCCGCGCTTCCGATATTGTAAAATAAACCGCCAGTTTGATTGTTAACCGTCGAACATTTATTTCCCCCTGACGAATTCCTGACTCCAGAATCGTCCTGTAGAGGACGAGACCAGAAAAACCCACATAAAATAAATAAAAACCGCTTGGGCTTCTCGCAAGCGGGTTAACAAACACGTGCGCACCGCTCCGCACGTAACACTCCAAAGCTCGTAGACCGGTTCAATCGATGAAACGAGTGAACTTTGACCAAAAAACTCATCAATCCAACCTTGGGGTTGATGGTTTCTACGAAGTGACCACGTTTTGAACCTGGTCCACCAGCTATTCCAATTGGATTCATCTGGAGATTGAAAGAATGCCACTCCATAACAGATTAGCTCTCATTTCCAATAGAAACGAACGAGAAAGCACTTTTCCTACTAATCCAGATGAATCCAGGATGGACGATGGTATTCCGCAGCTACTCGGGCTGTTCTCTGTCCAGAAATGTCTGCACTAATTGATGGAATCACCTGGCTAAGGTCATCGCGAATAATGTCATTGCTCCAAAGTTCGTAGATCGGTTTAATCGATGAAACGAGTGAATTTTGACCAAAAAAATTATCAATCCAACCTTGGGGTTGATGGTTTCCACGAAGTAACCACGTTTCGAACCTGGTCCACCAGCTTTTCCAATTGGATTCATCTGGAGATCGATGGAACTCCACTCGATAACAGATTACCGCTCATTTCTTTTTTGAATATTCGAATTTCCGATAGAAGCGAACGGGAAAGCACTTTTCCTGCTTATCCAGATGAATCCAGGATGGGTGATAGTACCCGACAGCTACTTGGGCTGTTATCTTTCAAAAATGTCTGCACCCATTGATGGAATCATCTGGCTTAGCGCATCGCGAAAAATTTCATTGCTCCAAAGCTCGTAGATTGGTTCAATTAATGGAACGAGTTATGGTTAGATATTAAATAGGCGCGTAAAGAATCATTTCAGGGCGGGAGAAAAAATGTTTATTTTCGTTAAGTCATTCCAATTGAAATTGACAAACTGACGGATGACCCGGACGTCACAAACAAATAAATTCAAATATCGAAATCCATACAAATTCAAATCAGTATGGGATCCATGATCCATTGTTTTCGATCACACACTGCAGTCGGTCTGGCATCGAGTTAACGAGGTTTAGGCAAAGGTCCGGCCTCGCTCCGATATATTCCCAGACCCCGATGGACGTGTTCCACGAGGGCATCTCGGTTTCTATCCCGACCGGACTCCCATTCTCGGACCATGATACCTATTTGGATTTATGCACTTACCTCAATCGGCAGTCAATAAGATATGTGAAGTTTTTCGTTTCATGTCGCGTAAATTCATCTATTAAGTAAAATGCTAGGAACACTGACTCCATAAATTTTCGATTGGGTTTAGATCTGGGGATTTGCTTGGCCAATTCATTAAACGGACGTCTGGATGTTGATGAAACCACGCCATTGTTTCCCGAGACGTATGGACCGCACTTCCATCTTGCATAAAAAATATTCCGGGGTACTGATCAACAGGGAAGCGAGCTCTAGCATTGGGAAGCATCACTTTTTCAAGCATCCCGACATAATCTCGCGAATTCATCCGCGGCGGAATCTCGCATATGGCCAGAGGTCCGGTGCTGGACATACAGCCCCAAAACCCTGCACATATTCTACCACTCCACTGTTTCTCGACTACGTGACGTCGGTCAAGTTGAAATTCTTTCGCTCTTGGAAGGTACACGTGCCGCCGACCGTCATCTGAGCTCTTGAAGATCTATGGAGTGCGAGAAACGTTGGTCTTTAGAATTCGTTGATAAGATTCGTTGAATGAAATCAAATAAAACGAAACATATCGAAAAACCACACCTTTTCATCGGACCATATGATCGCAGCCCAACGTTCTTGCGTCCACTCCAAATGCTCCTGAGCGAAAAGAACTCGCTGCTGGCGATGATCCTCCGTCAATGGAGTCCTTTTTTTGGACGATGTGCTGTAAGGCCGACATCCCGTAATCGCCTCCGAGCCGTACTCACGCTTACCCCGATATCGATCTCGCGTAACGTTGCGGAAATTGTCGTGAACGGGCGTTCTTCTACAGCTTGACATAGTCGGACATCTTCTTCCGGTATAGTTTTTAGCGGCCGCCTGTTATTCTTCCGATGATCACGAAGAGATCGGTCACCACCAGCGATGAATTTATTTATCCACAAGCGCACTGTTTTAATATTGCATCCTATTGCAGCTTGAATCTTCTGGTTGTTGCAACCTGCCTGATGCATTCCAACAATTCTCTCACGAACGGATGGATCGTAATTGGCAAAAACGTTTCGCTCTTCTTGAGGTTCTCCTCCGGTTTTGGCCATTTTGACTTTTATAGGTTGAAGGCTGATGGTCTCGGAATGTTGCGGCGAACAAAACACGAAAATTATCTACGAAATGCGTTTCCGACTACAACGGAAATAATGTAAAAAAAAATGGGGAAAAAAAATTCAAGGTCGCGACGGATTTCCTTTCTTTGAACTTGATTTTCTTGATTTTTCCTATCCTACTAATTTCATCTGTCGACTAATATTCGAAAACGCTAACGAACATTGTCGAATTGTTGTGAAAAAACACTCTGTTTGAGTTTTGGATTCCGACACGAAAAATGGAGCGATCGAACCAGGCTCGTCATCTTGCGAGACTCCTTCATTTTTCGTATCAGAATCTGAAACTAGAACGAAGCGTTCGTTCACGACAATTCCAGAGAATTCGTTAGCTTTCGTGAAAATTGGTCGACAGATTAAATTGAGAGGATTGGGAAAATGAAAAAAAATGGTAAGAAAGGAATTTCGTCGCGAAACCTTGAAAATTTCAAATTTCCTCATTTTTTTCATTATTATTTTCGTTGTAGTCGGAGATGCATTTCAAAACGCGAATGAATATTGTACGAACGTTGCAGACGAGCATTTTGCAGAAAGAATTGATTCCGATACGAAAAATGAAGCTATTGCGTCGCACTCAAACGAGCAAGCTTCGTCGTCCTGCGAGACTATTTCATTTTTCGTATCAGGATTTGAAACTCGAACGGAGCGTTTGTTCACGACAATTCCAGACAAGTCGTTAGATCTCGTGGAAAATTGTCGACAGATTAAATTGAGAGCATTGGAAATATAAAAAAAAATGGTAAAAAAGGAATGTCGTCGCGAATCTAATCATTCCATTATTCAAGTCAGTGCTGACCCATTTCTTTTCTACAGAGTCATCATGCTCCTGAATTACTACTTTCTTATTCGATAACCGATTGCAACCCGTTCCATGTTCATATATTCGAATTTCCAACAGACGCGCACAAAATAATGAGTTTAATGTTTAACCACATGAATCTAACCCAATAATGATGACATGCAATTGAGTGAACTGTTTATTCCCCAAAACGGCGCCCATCATAGGTGGATTCATCTGTCGTGGCACAATGGAGAGAAATTTCATATTTTGCTCTTCCGATGCAGTCTGGCAAGTGAAACAACTGTGCTCGACCACTAAAAGGAGTGAATTCGATTCAGGGCGCAGCAGTATTTCTTGTGAGCCTCTAGTATTCTGGAGATAGTTGACTAACCCTAGTTATTGGATTATTTCGTCTCTACAAGAAAACCGTCCTGTAATAAATATAATAAAAAAAAATTCATTGAGTAGTTCTCAGAAAAGCTGTTTATTATTAATTTTTTTCTTTCAATTTTTTGCGTTTTCCGAAAGCAGTTCCAGCTCCGTCTTCCTTTTTCTTTTTTTCCCGCGTTCGAGCCCCCTGAACGGCTCTTCACGCATCTCTCTTCCACCGATCTCCATCTCTCTACCATTGTCTCCACCTGCTGCTACTCCGTCACTGTTATCAAGAAAAAACAATAGTAATGTTAGGTGTGATTGCCGTGAAATTATTTATTTCACCGATATTCACCCCACCAACCCTTGTCAGGGGAAAAAAGGCTGGACAAGTAAATTCATTGATTTCACGTTCAGAAAAATTTTAGTGCACATTCGTAATAAGCAGCCCCGAAAACCCTTAAGTACCGATTTTCGCGTTCATCACACGATTTTTACATTTGTGGCCGGCCATATTAGATCCTCTATACAGGAGTTTAGAAATTTTCAATACTGACTTCAGCTACCCCAAAAACCCCCAAGAACCGCCTTTCGTTTTCATCAATCGGTTTCTGCATTTATGTTCAGCTATTCGCCCGTGCAAAGTTTTTTTTCAGCAATAACGGTATCAATCGTGTTGATTTATAGCTCAATCGACAGAGCACTCTATAATTAGTCTCCAGTCCAAATTTCTGATCATGGTTAAAGAGGTTCTATCGTTTCTCATGTTTTAGATAAATTACAAGATTGATTGTTTAAAATTCTTATGAGGCTTCTTAATAATCATACTCAGCTGTGGGCAAACTTAGAGAAAGTTTGACCATCTAGAAATCGAGTTATTTGTTGTAAAAATCGCCGTTTTTCGTAACTTCCCGAAAGACCGCGTGGTAAAGTTGCGATTTTAAACACTGAATATCTCGATAACCAGACGCTGCTGAAGATTCACACCAAATTTCAAAACGTTAACTTGGAAAAATTCTGTCTGATGATTTTACCGTTACTTCGTATATAATTATGATTATGGCCATAGAACCTCTTCGAATAAAACGCTTGAATATGTTCCAAAAGTATTCACCCAACAGGTTGAACGCGACGCTCCGTCATTTCGAGCAGATCCGCCCTAGCTGCCAATCCAATCTCGAAGTATGACTCACTGTAACAAACATTCGTTTCTAACTTATTCGAGGATGGAAAAATATTGATAATCCTTGCATATAGATATCTAGTTGTATCCTGTAGTTTAAAAGTAAAGGTTCAAGAAAGCTGGACTATTAAAATCGAGAATGTCAAACATTTTTACTTTCCAGAAAGCATAGAAATAGTGACTGAAAAATATCATTGATGAAATAAAATTTCTATCCGTTATCGATTCGGTAATAATGAGGTGACTTTAAGATACATAATTAATTTACTTACTATTCACAGTCTTCACATCGAACCGAGTGTATACTTTTTTTTCTCACGAAATTTTCTAGAAAACTCCGATTCTTATCAATAAACTTCCGATAATAATCGCGCCTGGTGTCGTTCTGTGGCTTTTTGTAAAGCTGCGGTAGCAGTTTGTCAACGTCCCGCAGGCTGATTCCCCCGATTCTCTCTCCTCTTCCCGTCGATTCCTCGACTCTGTTGAAAATTTCAACGAGTCCGACGATGAGACGCCCAAGTATCTCCGGCATATCCGCAATATTTTTTACGAATTTTGTCACGTCTCCGCGGATGTATTCCGTCATTTTTCCGAGCGAGATGTCAATTAAAGAAAACGGAAAATCTGTTAACAACACCTTCATTCGTCTTTTCCCATGAGCAACCCGAAATCATCTATAATCCTGAAGTTCGTAACAATTCAAAGCCGTGAAGTGATTGAAACGAAACCACTATAGCTAAAGTGATACATTATGATAGTGATTCCGCTTGATTCATTTCGTAGCTTTGCATTTTGATAAGGATTTTAGCGTTACAGATGATTTTTTGTCGCCCTTGGGAGTGGACGACCCAACACAAGAATGTGTTGTAAACACATTTTTCGCTTCCTTCAGAGACTTTCGAAAATTACGGGATGAATTCACGGCGTGGTCACAAAATACGAAAAATATTTCAAATGCACCGGAAATTTTCGGAGCCTCATTATCGGACTCGTTCAAATTTTTGAGCATGAAGCCGAAAGCGCGGAGAGTAGCACTGTTGTAGACGCTTGTTCCGGGCGTCTACAAAACTGCGGCTCATGTATAAAAAATCCAAAGTGGATCGCAGGCGTGATTTTTTAAAAATGTTATCGATGAAAAATGATGTTTTTCTGGAAAATTGCATGAAAAAAATGAGTTTTTTTACGACACTCTAAGCCAGATAATTCCATCAATTAGCGTAGACATTTTGATAAGTGCAGCTGCAGCATCCCATTATTCATTCTGGATTCATCCGGACCATCGAGCAATCGATAGTTCTTCATTTGTCGTTGGAGAATCGCAATACCTCTGGGACGGAAGTAATTCGATCTAATCTGGAAGGAATTTTCTTCACGCTGCGAATAAATCCAAGCACCAGCGTCAGTTGACTATTTCAAATACGCTAGTGGCTCACGGGAATAACTGCGCTCAACGTCGGATTGACTTGGTTTTCATTCCATTATGGTTGTCTCGTTTACGAGACTACCTTGACAATAGCGAAACGAGAATAATTTTCCACTGTGCCTGGACAGACGAATCCACCTATGATAGATGTCATCTCGGGCAAGAAACGGTCAAAGCAATTGCATCTCATTATCTGTTGCGTTGGATTCATCTGGAAAGCAGTAAATTCGATATTTCGTGCGAGTTTATTGGAAATACGAAGATTAAAAAAAGAAATAAGGAATATTTTATCAAGTTCAATTTGTTCGACCTCTAGATGAATCCAATCGTAGAAGCTGGTTGACCAGATTTGAAACGTGGTTACGTCGTAGAAACCACCGACCCCAAGGCTGGACTGATTATTTTTTTGGTCAAAGTGAACTCGTTTTATTGATTGAACCGATCTACGAACTCTGGAGAAATGAGATTTTTCGCGATGCTTTAAGCCAGATTATTCCCCCAATGAGCCTCAACATTTCGAAAAGAAAACAGTTCACGCAGCTGCAATATCCCATCATTCAATTTGGATTCATTTGGGCAATCAAGATCTCGATAAAACCTCGATAATTGCTTATTCGTCGATCGGGAACTGCAATAGTTCGGAGATGATTGTCATTCCATTTGGTGTCGAAGTGGTATTTTATACAATTTAACCAATTCGGAAATTCAAAAACTCACATTTCATTTTTTTAAATATTTATCTTTTATTCATACATCAAAATCAATAAATAACTCCGTTGACCGATAGAGCATCACATTCCTGAAACTTTTCTTCATCCCACTCGAGCGCTTGGTCCAATTTTGATCTACCGAACGCTGTGTCAGCCTGCCGCGGTCACTTTATTTCGGCGCTGTCGTGTATTCGCAAGGTTAACAATTTGGTGGTTAAGAATTACGCTTGACACATGAGTCTGAAACTCCTCCGAACTTCAAGCAACTTCGACAAGTGACGATACACTGTCGGTAAAATCGCTAGATTTTGGTCTGACGAGGCATTAATGAATAGTAGTGTACATTTGAAAACAGCTGTGCGTCGTCTGCTTGTCCCGAGCGCTCGCCGAGTCAAGAGACTCGGCAGAGTCTCGGGACAAGTACATTTGACAGCGTCGTCTGCTGGCCCGAGACTCACCCGAGTATATTATCTCTAAGAAAAGCGATTTCGCCGGTGGGGGTGGACACTTTCTTGAATTACGAAGTTCAGGGGTAATTTCATGATACGAAATTCGAACTGGAGACTAATTACGTTAATCCCCCTCGACTGAGCCATAAATCAACCCGATTAATGCCGTAATTGCTGAGAAAAAACTTTGCACGGGCAAAATTATGCGCTGATCGAAGTGTGCGTGCGTGTATGTATACGACACAGAGAAAGGGCTCAATGTTCCTATCGTGTTTCTGATTGGTCGTGACTGAGGACATATCCAGCTGTTCCCATCCGAGGAACACCTGTTGGTTGTCAGTTCACGAATACATCTTTATACATGTGTCGTTCAATTTCACGGTGATAAATATAGAAACATTCGAAAGTCAGATTGTCAAAATTAGAAAATCATAACCTAAAATTCCGCTAGCAATCGTGTATATTTTGAGGGCCGATATTGACGCGAGTGTGAGAGAGATGGCTGGAACGGGTTGACATTTTTTGCTGACTTTGTGATGAATAATGTGCTAAAAGCTCTGACAGCTCGCCATAACCTCACTATTGCTAATTTGCAGGTAGCATTAACGACATGCTCCAGTGACAGGAGAATATGCTTCAGGAATGAATATGCTTCACAACCACTGCCCTATTCCTAAGCCCACAATTTTATTCATTTACAGCATATCTGAAATCGCCGCTGGCATATTATATTGATTGCGGAGCGATAATAACTCTCAGCGACATGAAAAACTTGTCGCTGAGCCACATGAAAATCTTTCCGCTGAGCCACATGATAATCTTTCCGCTGAGCCACGTGAGCGATAATAACTCTCAGCGACATGAAAAACTTGTCGCTGAGCCACATGAAAATCTTTCCGCTGAGCCACATGATAATCTTTCCGCTGAGCCACGTGTAATACTTATCGCTGCCAGCTATCCGGAAGCTCCAGATATAACTCTCAGTGGCATAAAAATCTTGTCGCTGAGCCACATGAAAATTTTGTCGCTGCGAGTTTTCCGGAAGCTTTGGATATCTCGCAGCGACAAGTTTTGCTTCGAAAGGAACCAATTATTGTGGAGCATAACTAACATCGCCGCTGGCGTTAGATTAATCGCAAAGCGACAATAACTCTCAGCGACATAGAAATCTTGTCGCTGAGCCACATGAAAATCTTTCCGCTGAGCCACGTGTAATACTTATCGCTGCCAGCTATCCGGAAGCTCCAGATATAACTCTCATTGTCAGTGGCATAAAAATTTTGTCGCTGAGCCACATGAAAATTTTGTCGCTGAGAGTTATCCGGAAGCTTTGGATATCTCGCAGCGACAAGTTTTGCTTCGAAAGGAACCAATTATTGTGGAGCATAACTAACATCGCCGCTGGCATATTATATCGATTGCGGAGCGACAATAACTCTCAGCGACATAAAAATCTTGTCGCTGAGCCACATGAAAATTTTGTCGCTGCGAGTTATCCGGAAGCTTTGGATATCTCTCAGTGACGCAAAGCGACAATAACTCTCAGCGACATGAAAATCTTGTCGCTGAGCAACATAAAAATTATGTCGCTGAGCCACATGAAAATCTTTCCGCTGAGCCCCATGAAATTCTTATCGCTGCCAGCTATCCGGTATCCGGAAGCTCCAGATAATTCTCAGTGGCATGAAAATATAAATTCTTCGCGACAAATTCATGTTAAAATATTGATTTTTTCCAACTCGTGATCAAAAGTTGAAAATTGCGTTCCCGCGATAAATTAAGACTTTGGCACGTGCTTTCTCTTCTTTTCAGCGTATCAAACTGAGTGGCTGGAAAAAAATGCATAATTTATGCGATTTTTACTCGGCGAAGAGCGATTTTCGTTTGAAAATTGTCGAAAAATCGACATTTTCCAGCAAAAATCATGCTCGTGAGCAAAAAATCATATCTCGATGAAAAATTGAGATAGAGACATGACTCTGGGCTTAAATTGAGCTCCACAGAGTATATTTGATGGAAAAAATCAGCATCTCATTCGCATGGAGCCAAGAAGAAAAATTCTTGGCAACAAATTCATGTTAAAACTCAGATTTTTTCCAACTCGTGATCAAAAATCGAAAATTGCATTCACAAGGTAAATTGAGACTTTGGCGCGTGTTTTCTCTTATTTTCAGCGTATCAAACTGAGTGGCTGGAAAAAAATGCATAATTTATGCGATTTTTACTCGGAAAAAAGCGATTTTCGTTTGAAAATTGTTGAAAAATCGTCATTTTCAAGCGAAAATCACAGTTATGGGCAAAAAATCATATCTCGGTGGAAAATTGAGATAGAGGCATGACTTGAGGCAAAAATTAAGCTCCAAAGAGTAAATTCCTGGGAAAAAAATCAGCAATTTATTGCCACAAAGCCAACTAAATAAAATCTTCACTCTCAAGTCATGTAAAAATGGCGTTTTTTTTTTCTAAGCTGATATTGAAAATGCAAAAATACCATTCTCGAGAAAATATAAGAGTATGGCACGCGTTCACGTTTCCTTTTAGCTCAGCAAACCATGTGGACGAAAAAAAAAACATTATTTCACCGTCGTTGCTCGGAGAAGAGCGATTTTCTTTTGAAAATTGATGACAAATCGTCATTCTCGAGCAAAAATGATGGAAATGGGCAAAAAATCATATCTCGGTGAAAAATTGAGATAGAGACATGATTCTTGGCTTAAGGATGATCGATGATTTTGAGTGGTCCAAGAAAAAAGGTTGAAAATTTTTGTAGGCGTAAATAAACACGTACTGAATCGATGTGCCAAATTTTAATATCATTCACCATCTAGTTCGGCAGTAATTAATTATTGAATTTCCAGTTTCTTTGGACACTTATCCCCACAAATCCCCACCAGCATAGAATAGTCGAAAGTTTTTTATTTTTTCCAGCGGTTATTCCCAAGATTTTGCAATGAAAAACTGATCGATGTATTCCCTAGATCCTCAGGAATATACAGGCGTTTTAGTTTTTGGACTTCATCATCCGAAATCGATTGAAATATTAAAAAAAGTTTGGTACTTAATTATTAATATCGCGTCACAAATGATACGGAAATTGGCATGAGAACGCTTGGCAACGCTGCATGAAACATCTGATCGCACATACCTTGTGACGTCAGCGTGTCGCTTTCGTATTGAATTTTTTTTCGTGTGGTCCAGACGGTCCGATTTCTAAACTGTTCAAGGTGCATCCGTTAACAATAATAAATAAGTGAACAATTTGTTTGTACTTTCAATTTTGCTTTTTATTTATTTTCATCCCATTTTTGGTACAGTGCCTGTAAGATATTACGAAAAAAGAATATAATAAATATCATAACCTCAAACCTGTGCAGTTATTTTTGCCAATCGTTCAACGATAGCATCGACAATTTTTTTCGACGTCGTTACTCTCGCTTTTCCATCCACACTTTGGCCCAGCAAGATTGCAACCCCTTCTCTATTAGAATTTATGAAAGCATTTTTAACGTCCATAAAACTAATTCCAGCTTTTGCCATCTTCGTGAGCATACCTGCACTAGCACCCTCCAGTTTCGAAGTTTTACCGTGCTCATCTTTCTCTGCCAGCAAAACATTTAGTGATGATTTTTTAATTTTGCAATCAATATTTCTTTGCTCTCGCATAGAAATATTGTTCACTGTGACAGCGCTCTTAAGGAGATCTACATTAGTGAGGTTGATTAGCGGGTGGTGAATCAAACTTTCCAAAACTCTGGCATCGACTAATGCATTATGCATGTCTTTTGCAAAGTCAGCGTTAATGTATTCTTCAGCCAATGTGGTGAGTTTGAAGCTTTTTTTAGCTGCGGTCCGTTCAACCAAGCAACGTCTTTACAACCAGCGTGTCACTGAAACCCTTCACCGCCCTACAAAATTCTTGCAACATGCCCACTTCAGAAATCAACTGCAGTAGCATTGGTGCATCAAATCTAAAGCAGTTATGTGCAGCCAGAACGACGCCACCAGAAAAACTGTTCAAAAATGCAATGAATCTGTCGACAGCTTGACGACAAGAGGCAGTAGGAACGGGACGCGAGTTGTACAGCAACTGATTATTACCCATTCGGATTCCTGTTAGCTCGGTAATGTGAGAAGGAATATTTTTCGACGGCATAATGTACTGCTCAAACTCTTTCTCAGCACATGCAGCTGCAATTTGGAGAATTTGATCTGTTTTTGCCAAACCCGTTGTCTCAATGTCAAAATACACAACTGTCACATCTTCGTTGGCTTCAAAATTGTCATTAGGAATGACAGGTACGTCAGTGAAATTTACGCCAGCTTCTATTCCTAAATTCGATTGATAACAAATTCCCTCTCTTTTTTCAGACATTATTGTTTTTTTCCGACGAGCTACAAACAATTTTCGTCGGCGTTTTTTTCCTTCGGCACTTTGTGCATGAATTGCCCGACGTTTGCGATTATTGTCCAGTAATTTTCGGTATCGTAGGGATCGTTTCACTGACGGAGAAATTGAAAGTTCTGTTTTCACAGCATCAATATAGACGGTACCGATATTTTTTTGACAAATAGCCGCCCCAACACGCGCGTGGATTGAGCTTAAACCACCGAAATATTTATCTTTCGGATGATAAGTCGCGACTTGACGATTTAATGATTCATAACTCTGACTCGAGGCCCCGGGCGCCAGCTCTTCAGATTTACCGGCAAATCTCTTGAAAAGAGCGTTCAAAGATTGTTTTAATTTATCCCCTGATAGCGGCTTACCTCCGGGAAGCCGACTATATTTATTATTGTCATCTGTGTGTTTACACCAAGTAGTAATAGTAGTAGTAATAGTTTATTTAACGTGCCTTTGGGACGAGTCCCCTATGCACGATAGCCACAGGTACATGTGAAAGAAGTAAAGTACAGCAGTTGTTTACAGTAAGTAAGGTATAGAAAATAAAAAGGTACAGACAGAAGAAGTGAAAGCAAGTATAGACGGTTTGAAGAAATGTCGGGTGTTCTATAACAAGAATAAGAGGAGGGCGCAGAGCGATTAGGCGTTTAAGAGGGTCGGGTGAGGGAGTAGAGCAACGTGGCCGCAAGGATGGGAGTAGCCGTTATGGAGATTAGTAGAAGAGGCACCCAATGAAAAAAAGACGCCGGCTGCCAGGGGACAGCCACCCGAGGCTTAGTCTACAATCGGAGATATGCTCTGACGTTCCCATATTAAAGACGAAGCGTACGGCGTTGTTGAGAGCCACAAGGAGTCGACGGTCAAGAGTCTGCGAGACGTCGGGATAGACGGCGCAGCAGTAGTCTAGGCGAGGCTGGACAAGTAGGCTGACGAGACGCCGCCTCAACAGCGGGCTCATGAGACGCCTGTTTTGCCTAAGTAGGTGGAGAGTCGAGTTCACTGCCTTCGTGGTCCTTGACACCTGGTCGTCCCACTTCAGGTTATCCGTAAGGGAGACGCCAAGATACTGCACCGATTTTACGAAGTTGATGCGCTGGTTGTCAATCCAGATGCCCCGCACCGCGTCGAGGTCAAGTATTCGGGTGTAGTACGGGCTCCCAAACACGATGGCCTTGGTCTTGCTGGGGTTAAGATGGAGATGGTTAATTCGTGACCATTCACACACTCCGTCCACGTCCGATTGGAGGCGGTTGAGTGCCTCAGGTAGAGCGGGAGGAGAGCAGTGGAGGTAGAGGGCGAGGTCGTCTGCGTAGAATAAGTGGCGGCTGTGTTTCAGGATCAAAGGAAGGTCGCTGACGAAAAGGGAGAAAAGTAATGGACCGAGGACACTTCCCTGTGGTACTCCAGAGAGCACTGTGCGCCAACCCGACGTGGAACCATTATCACCGAGGACAGCCTGGCGACGATCCGACAGATATGATCGAAACCACTGAACGGAGTGTTTAGACAGACCAAGGTTGCGCAGCTTAGCTAGGAGCAGGTCATGGTGCACGGTGTCAAACGCCTTCGAGAAATCAAAGAAAACCACCGCTGTAAGGTGGCGTTTGTCCATGGCCTGCCTGCAGTCGTCGGTGAGTTTGATTAGCGCAGTTTGGGTGCTGTGACCTCTGCGGAACCCGGTCTGCAGTGGGTCGAGAAGGTTGTGGGCCGAGAGATGTTTCTGGAGCTGCTGGTATACTAGTCGCTCGACCACCTTCGATAGGCAGCAGAGTAGGGAGATGGGCCGGTAGTCACCGACTCCAACTGGACTGCGGATCTTTTTTATGGGACGAATGTGGGATTCCTTCCAGGCATCGGGAAAAATCGCCAGGCTAAGGGAGTCGTTGACAAGATCGAGTAGAGGAGGTAGGAGGCCCGGAAGGAAGATTTTCAGGAGCCTGGGAGAGATTAAGTCCGGCCCTGCGGCGTTGGACCTGAGATCCATGATGCCCTTGTGCAGCTGCTCGGGAAGCACATGCTCAAAATAAAATTCGTTGTCGTCAAAAACTGGCGCAGCTTCGTGTACTCCGCGAAAGTTGCCTGGTGCGGTCGCAGGGGCACTGAGCCCCGCGCTAAAATGGGCACTCAGTTCCTCAGTCGTGCAGACCAGCTCGGAGTCACACCGGGGTTTAAGTAGCCCCAGACGCCTGAGTTCCCCCCAGGCCACCTGGCCACGGACTGAGATCAGTCGAGTTTCGAAATATTCTGTACGAGCCTGGTTGATAGCCCTCTGGACCGTGTTTCGAAGACGTCGATATGCCTCCCAGTCGGATGGATTGCGAGATCTGACAAATTTACGGTGGGCATGATTACGCCACCGCATCTGAGCGCGCAGGTTACTGGTGATCCAAGGGGCTGGTGGTGAACGCACGGGTTTCAAGCTCGCCGGCGCCAGACGGTCCGTGATGCTCAGCATAGCGTTGTTCAGGAACTGAAGCTTAACATTGATGTCGTCGGTAGAGTAAAAGTCCCGCCAGTGAAGGATCGCCAGGGCGTGGAACATCCGGGCTTCAGTGATTTGACCCAGGTCACGCGTCAGCACAACTCTCGGCTCAAAATCCGGTGGATGATAGTCGTACTCGAGGTAGATGAGGAGGTGTGCAGACAGGTGAGGGCCTGGGTGCTTGCCAGACGCGGCGACGCTGTCCATGTCCAGCACAGCCATGACATCCAACCAGGTCTCAGATCCGTTCGGCAACTGGTGGGTGCCACCGTGGTTGATGATAGTAAGGCCGGCGTCTTGTAGAAGATCTCTCACTTGTAGGGCCCTGGGTCCCGGCAACGATAGGTCAGCATTAAGGTCTCCCATAGCAATAGCATGCTTGTAGTCCACTATGCGAGAGAGAAGGGCGTTTTGAAGTTCGTCAGGGTCCGACTGCGGGCCAGCGTGGGGAGGGCGGTAAACCACTGCGATTAGAATCTTGTTAAGACCCTCTTTCCAGACTTCGACCAAGATGAATTCAGGGCGAGACTTGCTGAGAGTTGGGTGGCCAGGTTCAGTTCAGGCAGCGATTAATCGAGCTGAGAGGGCACGATGTACGAAGAGGGCCACCCCGCCCCCACGGCGGGACGAACGATCATGCCGGATTACGCTGTGAGTATCAAGCGCGATGGTGGCGTTAGGAATTGCAGGTTTTAGCCAGGTCTCAGATACTCCAATAAGGTGGAAAAAGTCCGTAGAGAAATAGTCGGTAAATTGACTGGAGTGGCAGACGAGTGACTGGGCGTTGACGTGGCAAATTCGCAGCGGCTTGTCTTCCTCCTCCCCTTCACGTCATTCCTTGCGATTTTGTCGGGAGGACCCTACGCCTCGCGAGGAGGAGCCAGAGGTTAGTACCTGACCCGGGACGCGGATGACCGGCTGAGGGTTTGGTCGCAGGAGTGATGGCAGCGGTCGAGAGAGACCGGACAAGAGGGTGTTTAGCGCTGGAGCTGGCCGCAGTCGAGGCTCGGGCAGATGTGGTGGCGGTAGCAGTGTGTGTGGGTGGCCGGGCATTCGTCGCTCGGGCCCCCGCAGACGAGTCGTGAGACTTGCCAGTCGGTTCGAGTTGATGGTTGCGCCGTGGTGGAACCTCTGGCGGGTTTTCCCGGGTGGAAGATCCGTGAGTTCGACGATCGATGCGGTGAGCATCGCCGTCGAAGACGATTCTCAAGCCGCGTTCTCCTTGATCCTTCCGCCTATTCAGCTCCGCACGGACGCGGGCGTAGTCGGCAGCTTGCTCGGGCGTCCGGTCGGGGTTAAGGGAGACGTTGGCATAGGTGGGGTTGTTCCTGAGGCGGCCGCCTGAGGTGCGCACTCCAAGAGCGATCTCACGAGAAGGGCAGACCACTTTGATAAGTCGCGGACGGGCATCTGGCCCACCCGGCCTGCCGATGCGGGAGATGCGTAATTGCTCGACATCAAGGTCAGGTTGGACGACTCCGAGCAGGTCGCTGGTCGCATCAAAATCCCCAGCCGGCCCGTTGACCGATTCAGGTAGAATGCAAAATTGAAATTGAAAAAAATACAATGAATGTAAAAATGTCAAAAAAAAAAAAATTGATTATTTTCGCTCAGGACGAAAAATTCTTGATATCCATGAAAGGACAAGTATTCCATTGATGGCTGAAAATCAATTAACAAGAAAAAGGGAAAAGTTCCAAAAAAACACGGCACAAAAAAAAGAAACCCCTAAATACACAATAGCGAATCGACAGAAAAACTTGCGCGACGTGATGGAAAACTAAAATTTGCCATGGCATGTTGAGCAGTTGAGCGGATGCGCACAGAGTACTTGTCCGGCCCGAATTTTTTTTATTGGAAGTGCTCATAGGTTTTAAACTTGACATAACGTAATTGTTTAGTCTCAGAAAGCTTTTTAGAAAAGACACGTGAATGGTTGGTGGAAATCTCGAGTTAATCAAGGTTCTTTCCAAAACCGATTTACATTTCAAGTGAATAATACAAAAAATTGCTAGGAGTGCATTTTTTTCCGATGCATTACGGGTCATTGAATTTCACTAGCTGCACCTTAATTATTCATTAGTTGTTATTTTTCTATGTATCCATACTCGTGTAAAATATTGCACAAATAATTAATTTATTAATGGCTGTGGCTATTCGTCCGGATATTTCATACACTAAAAAGCATGGTCGGACGAATAAGCAACCCTTAATCGTACGGATAAAGCGGAAATCATTGGATAAAGCGTGTCCGGACGAATATTATTCGTCCGGCTATCCGGACGACTAGCCACTGCGTTTCTCTTAAATAATTGTATATCAAATCGAGAGAAAACTTTGAATTTGTACCAATGCATTTGAATGTATGAAGTTCAGTGATGATTGTATAACGCCTATCATTTTTCTCATGAATACAACCGAGTTGTTCTATCTATCTAGAAATAGCGGAAGCTAATACAAAAATTTTCGGGCCGGACAAGTACTCTGTGCGCATCCGCTCAACTGCTCAACATGCCATGGCAAACTTTAGTTTTCCATCACGTCACGCAAGTTTTTCTGTCGATTCGCTATTGTGTATTTAGGGGTTTTTTTTGTGTCGTGTTTTTTTGGAACTTTTCCCTTTTTCTTGTTAATTGATTTTCAGCCATCAATGGAATACTTGTCCTTTCATGAATATCAAGAATTTTTCGTGCTGAGCAAAAATAATCAATTTTTTTTTTACCATTTTTACATTCATTGTATTTTTTTCAATTGTTTTGATTTTTTTTTGGGGTTTTTCTCCATTCTTTTAGGAGCCATTTTTTCCGACGGTTTTCTTCTATTATTCATTTTATTTCATAACTTTTTTAGGGGGGTTGGATTTGTCTGTGAAAACGATTGGAAACGGGGGTCACGAACAAATGGACTTGTCCAGGCTTTTTTCCCCATGGGGGGATTTTTGGCTAGGATCTATACTTTCTCGTAATAAAGCGATTCGCGGTGGTGGGAAAAAAAATTCGATGACATTTCAGCTAACCGTAAAGCCCAGGAGTCGTTTAGCGACCTGAAAATTGACATGGAGACTAATAACGCGATGCTCTTTCGATTGAGCCTAAAATAAGTACGATTGATCAAGTAATCGCTGAGAAAAAACTTTGCATGGGCTTAGTCCTATCTCAGCCTTCGTCAAAACCACGCTACATCGAAGGATTTGACGCGTCTGTATATGGCCGCCCGACAACACATTCAAAGGGGTCAAAGGGGGGAATTTCGCAGCCCGGGGTAGCCAATCCCGGGCTGCGCAATTCCTGATTGGTCGAGGCTGCGATGATTCCAATGGATCCGTCGTGCACACGACAGTGTAGACGAGCGAGCGAAAAATGTCAGCTGATATTTCGGAGGGCCATTTTGACGCGAGTGTGAGAGAGATAACTGAAATAAGTTCATATTTTTCTTTTCCGCTCTTGACATTTTCGAGAAAATAACTGTTACAATTGTTCCTTGTCGAACAACGAACGTTGGCTAACCATTTATTTTCTTGAGGATGCAAGGTTATGGGAGAAGGATGTGTTGCTGGTTTCTCGTTACCGAGTCTGAACGAATGCTGTGATACAGCTTTGACAGCTCGTCATAACCTCACAAATTCGGAATTTTGAGCTGGCATATATTACCGACATGCTCCGATGACGAGAGAATATGCTTCATGAATGAATATGCTCCACATCTTTTGACCCTTTCCTACACTCACCATTTTATTCATTCACAGCATGACTTATACATAATAACTCTCAGCGGTATAAAAATCTTGTCGCTGATTCGAACCACATGAAATTCTTGTCGCAGCGACATATAAAAATCTTGTCGCCGCAAGTTATCTAATGGCTCCGGATAACTCTCAGTGATATCAAGATCTTTTCGCTGAGCCACATGAAGATTAATCGCAGAACAATAATATCTCTCAGCAAAACAAAAATCTTGTCGCTAATACACATGAAAATCTTGTCGCTGAGACAAATGATAATCTTGTCGCTGCGACGGCTCAGTGACATGATAATCTTGTCGCCCAACCCATGAAGATTGATCGCTAAGCGAAAATATCTCTCAGCGACATAAAAATGTTGTCGCTAAGCCATATGAAAATCTTGTTGCTGAGGCAAATGAAAATCTTGTCGCCGCAAGGCCTCAGTGACATAAAAATCTTGTCGCTGCGAGGGCTCAGTGACATAAAAATCTTGTCGCTGCGAGGGCTCAGTGACATAAAAATCATGTCGCTGAGCCACAGGAAAAATTTGTTCATTTGTTCCTTTCTGCCAAAATTCTCATGGAGCCAAGGAAAAAAATTCTTCACTGCAACTTCATGCTAAAATATTGATTTTTTCCAACTCGTGGTCAAAAATTGAAAATTGAATTCTCGCGATAAATTAGGACTTTGGCACGTGTTTCCTCTTTGTTTCAGCGTATCAAACCGAGTGGCTGGAAAAAAAATCATAATATTACCATTTTGGCTCGGGGAAGAGCGATTTTCGTTTGAAAATTGTCGTTTGAAAAATCGTCATTTTCAAGATAAAATCATGGTAATGGGCAAAAAATCATTTCTCGATGAAAAATTGAGCTAGAGACATAATTCTGCGCTTGAATTGAGCTTCACAGAGTCTAGTTGCAAGGAAAAAGTCAGCATCTTTTTCGCATGGAGCCAGAAAGATAAATTCTTGACTACGACTTCATGCTAAAATATTGATTTTTTCCAACTCGTGGTCAAAAGTCGAAAATTTAATTCTCGCAATAAATTGGGACTTTGGCACGTGTACCCTCTTTGTTTCAGCGTATCAAACCGAGTGGCTGGAAAGAAAATCATAAATTATACTTTTTTTACTCGGAGAAACGCGATTTTCGTTTGAAAATTGTCGAAAAATCGTCCTTTTCAAGCAAAAATCATGGTAATGGGCAAAAAATCATATCTCGATGAAAAATTGAGATAGAAACATAATTCTGGGCTTAAATTGAGCTCCACAGAGTCTCGTTGCTGGGAAAAAAAATCAGCATTATATTCTCATGGAAAACTTTTTCGCTACAACTTCATGTTCAAATATTGATTTCTTGAACTCGTGGGCAAAAGTCGAAAATTGAATTCTCGCGATAAATTGAGACTTAATTTGGAACGTGTTTCCTCTTTGTTTCTGCGTATCAAACCGAGTGGCTGGAAAAAAAAATCATAATTTTACCATTTTGGCTCGGAGAAGAGCGATTTTCGTTTGAAAATTGTCGAAAAATCGTTCTTTTCAAGCCAAAATCATGGTAATGGACAACAAATCATTTCTCGATGAAAAGTTGAGATAGAGACATAATTCTGGGCTTGAATTGAGCTCCACAGCGTCTCGTTGCAGGGAAGAAATCAGCATACTATTCGCATGCAGCCAAGAAGAAAAATTCTTCGCTACAACTTCATGTTCAAATATTGATTTTTCCAACTCGTGGGCAAAAGTCGAGAATTTAATTCTCGCGATAAATTGAGACTTTGGCACGTGTTTCCTTTTGTTTCATCGTATCCAACCGGCTGGCTGGAAAAAAAATCATAATTTATACGATTTTTACTCGGAAAAGCGCGATTTTCGTTTGAAAATCGTTGAAAAATCCTCATTTTCAAGCCAAAATCATGGTAATGGGAATAAAATCATTTCTCGATAAAAAAAAAGAGATAGAGACATAATCCTGGGCTTGAATTGAGCTCCACAGAGTCTAGTTGCTGGGAATAAATCGGCATTTCATTCTCATGGAGCCAAGAAGAAAAATTCTTCGCTAGAACTTCATGTTCAAATATTGATTTTTCCAACTCGTAGGCAAAAGTCCAAAATTTAATTCTTGCGAAAAATTGAGACTTTGGCACGTGTTTCCTCTCTGTTTCAGCGTCAAGCCGCTCCAACGGAGCGGCTTGAAAAAAAATCATAAATTATACGATTTTTACCCGGAGAAGCGCGATTTTCGTTTGGAAATTGTCGAAAAATCGTCATTTTCAAGCGAAAATCATGGTCATGGGCAAAAATTCATATCTCGGTGGAGAATCGAGATATAGACATGATTCTGGACTTGGATTGAGCTCCACGGAGTATATTTTTGGGGAAAAAATCAGCAATTTATTCCCATAAACCCAACTAAATAAAATCTTCGCTCCCAAGTCATGTAAAAATGTCGTTTTTTTCTAAGCTGATAGTGAAAATGCAAAAATACGATTCCCAAGAAAAATTAAGATTATGGCGTGCGTTGACGTTTCCTTCCAGCTTAACAAACTATGTGGACAAAAAACATGATTTTACCGTCGTTGCTCGGAGAAGAGCGATTTTCGTTTGAAAATTTACGAAAAATCGTCGGTTTCGAGCAAAAATCATGGAAATGGGCCAAAATCATATCTCGGTGAAAAATTAAGATAGAGACATGATTCTTGGCTTAAAATGAGCTCCACAGAGTACACTCCGAGGGAAAAATCAGCAAATTATTCCTACCGGACTGAAAAAATTGGAAACTTTCAATCAGAAAAAATAAGTAATATCCTAGCCAAAAATCCCCTCCCGGGAAAAAAAGCTTGGACAAGTACATTCGTTGGTGATCCCCATTTCCATTTGTTTTCACAGAAAAATCTAATCCCCCCTTGAAAAAAATTAAAAAGGCCAACAAAATAAACAATTTAAGAAAACCCAAAAAAAAAAAATTCAAGAAGATTGAGAAAAATGCAAGAAATGCGAGAATGGTAGAAAAAAATTGATGGTATTCGCTCGGCATAAAAAATTCTGATATCTATAAAAGGACAAGTATTCCCTGTCTGAAAATCATGTTGATGTTCGAAAATCAATTAACGAGAAAAAATAAAATTTTCCAAAAAGACACGTCTCAAAAGAAGGAACCCCTAAATAAAAATGGCGAATCGACAGAAAAACTTTATAAAAAAATACAAAACTAAAGTTTGCCATCATATGTTGAGCGTATGCGCACAGAGTACTTGGCCGGCCCGAAATTTTGAATTAAAGTGCTCAGCTTGGTTAATCTTCGCATAACGTAATTATTTGGTTTCAGAAATCTTCTTAGAAAAGACACGCGAAAGCTTGGCGAAAATCTCGAGTCAATCAAGCTTCTCTCCTAAATCGATTTATATTTCAAGCTAGTAATACAAAAAATTGCTAGAAGTGCAATTTTTATCGAAGCATTACGGGTCATTTGATATAATATTTAGCTCCACCTTAATTAGTGATCCGTTGTTATTTTTCTACGTATCCATACTTGTGTAAAATATCGCGCTAATTATTTGATAAATGAATTGTATATCAAATTGAGAGAAAACTTTGAATTTTTACTAATTCATTTGGATGTATAACGTTCAGTGACATTTGTGTAACGCTTATCATTTTTCTCATGAATACAACCGAGTTGTTCTACCTATCTACTGTGACGTTGTCACTTTTGTTGCCAGCTGTCGAGCCGCGGCGAGAGCTACCGGATCCCAGTCTGGGACCGGCCTTTTCTTTTTTATCTGATTTCAGCCCCCCCCCCCCCCCCCCCCCCCCCAGGATCGAGGAGGACCGAACGAGCCGACGAACTCGGAGAAAACACCACGAACTTCCCTGAACATTCCCGCGAGCGCGAGCGAGCGACCCACCGACCGAGCGAACAGCTGATTCGCCCTAAAACTCGCACACTTGACCCACTTACGAATTTCTCCCTCCCTCCACCGCGTGTCCATTTTCGTGTTCCCCCCTTAGCCCCACTCACTTTAGCCCCGCACACACTCGTTTTTCGCGACAAGCGTCGAGTCGCGGAAACCGTGTCACCCATCGTCCCTCCGACAAGGCTTGTCCGTCGAGTCGGAGGAAACTCAACGGTTTCCGCGGCGTCCAGGCGCGTTTTCGACAATACGACCGCGACTCTGCCACGGCTGTTTTGACAGCCGTGGGCGCCGCCATCTTGCTCGAGCCTCGGTCTCGCGAGGCAGGCAGCGTGGCGCCAGCGCCCGGTCGCGAGACCGACGTAGGCGCCACCTGTGTGCGATCTCGCGAGGCCGACGCTCGATAAGCGGATCAATAATTGGTCGGCTCTAAAGCCGCGTTTTGATTGGCTATCGGAACGTTCGCAAAGCTTCGCGAGCGTCCCGAGGAGCTCGAGGAGACGCTGAAGTTCTCTCTCTTCCGCTTCGGACTCGACACGCTCAACATCGCTGTCGAGTTTTTTGTGCTATTTTCGAGTTTCTTGTGTGAAAATTTGCGATTAAGAATCATCACGACGACCCGGCTTCACTTAGGACCACTCTCCGGACATTCTTGGACCACTTTGGCACCGAATTCCTCGATTTTCCTCTCAAAAATCGAGAAAACAGGTGAGTCCTTCGATTTTTGCCGGGCGTGCGACGCCATTTTCCCGTTGTCGTTTGATTCTCCCCAAACTCCCAAATTTTCGTTTTCGTGTGCTTTCTCGAACTTTTCGTTCGAGAAAGAGATTGTTTCGTCGGTCAGTCGACGCGACGAGTGTTGTGCCATCGAGTCCGTCCCCTGTGAATTATTTGAGAAGTCATTTTGCCCCCTTTTGTTTCGCCATTTTCCCCAATAATTTTTCGAGTCATAATTTCGCGTTTTCGAGTCCCGTCGACATATTTTCGTGCATTCCCATCGTCGATCGCCCGCCTCGTGTCCCTTTTTCGTTAAATTAACCCCGTTTTCGCGTATTTTTGTGTGTTTTCGTGCGAGGCGAGCAAAGCTTTGTTTTGCTCAATCGGCCGCGTCGTCGCAGCCGATTCGAGCGTCCGCGTGGTTTGTTCGATCGCGTGGCTCGCTCCTTCGCGTTCCCCTTTTTGTCACTGGTATTGTAAGACGCCTGAGTTTCAGGGATCCTCTGTCCCTGCGTTAAAGATTATCGTGATTCTCCCTGAGCCAGTTCTAATAATTTCATCAATTAAAATCATTGATTATTGTTTTCGTTCGCTAAATTTTGGCCCTTTTTGTAACGGTTGCTGGACCGACAGAACCAGCTGGCGCCCCGAATTTTCCATTGTATAAAATCTGCTAAATAAATCCGAAACTTGTTTTTATTATTTTAATTCATTTTTCGCAGCGTTTATTTATTTTTCCCCCACAATTTCTCTTGCGCTTGTGTCGAACCCGTCACACTACCTATATAAATAGCGGAAGCTAATACAAAAAATTTCGGGCCGGCCAAAGTACCCTGTGCGCATACGCTCAACATATGATGGCAAACTTTAGTTTTGTATTTTTTTATGAAGTTTTTCTGTCGATTCTTCATTTTGTATTTAGGGGTTCCTTCTTTTGAGACGTGTCTTTTTGGAAAATTTTCTTTTTTCTCGTTAATTGATTTTCGAACATCAACATGATTTTCAGACAGGGAATACTTGTCCTTTTTCTAGATATCAGAATTTTTCATGCTGAGCGAATACCATTAATTTTTTTCTACCATTCTCGCATTTCTTGCATTTTTCTCAATCTTCTTGAATTTTTTTTTTTTGGGTTTTCTTAAATTCTCTATTTTGTTCGCGTTTCCAATTTTTTTCAAAGGGGGATTAGATTTTTCTGTGAAAACAAATGGAAATGGGGATCACCAACAAATGTACTTGTCCAAGCTTTTTTCCCCGGGAGGGGAGTTTTGGCTAGTAAATATATACATACAGCCAATAATACGAAATACACCCCGGTAAATTAATAATTTACTGGGATATTATAAGCAAGGAAAATGTTTTTTATAAACGCGTCTATTGCGAATGAGATTCGAGGTTGTACTGCCGACGTATAAGCACGATATAGCGATGTTGCCAAATTTGCGGTGACGGAGGTCACCGCGCACCGCGCGGCGTTGTAATGAGTTACCGCGGTGTGCGAATCGGAAAATTTAAAATGTATTTTTAGTTGTCGATAATTATGTTTACTGCAAATAATAATTAATATGTGTGTGTGACATGAAATTTTATGGACGCGCCCATATCTCGAAAATGAACAATCATCGCGATTTCCTTTCTTTCCTCCACGCGTCTTTGTCGCGCGCGTTTGATGTCCCGCGTGCATATCGTCCTCGCAGGCGTGTCTCCCTCTCTCCCCCCCTCTCGGTCTCTCTTAGTCTTTCGTGCGTCGTGCTCCCTCGCTCCCTTTGTTCATCGTACGCGCGGTTACGTGAGTTCGCTTCGGCAACGCGAGTGCAAGATCGTCGCGTGTCGTCTCTACAACCGCGTTGAACGAACATCGCGAGTGCGAAATATAAAACTTTCCATTAATTCGTACCGGTACAAAGGGTGTGATAATCGTCGACGGCCGGTGCAGAAAGGAGAATTTCGAAAACTTGAATTTCGCGACGACAAAGAAAAAATCGCAGGTAAGAATAAACGGCACGGCGTGCTCGCGAAAGCGTTCCGATTTTTGTAGTCACCAAACGGAAAACGTGCCGAAAAATTATATATACGCAGTCAATATTGCTTTGAAGACAAAATATATTTAATCGCCAAGCGGAACGTGCGTTTATTACAAAAATATTTGTAAAATAAAAAGTACAAAATAATTCTTCATCGATATCAAGAGTCGCGGCAGCGGCTCGACGCCAAGTTTAAAAGAAAAGCGTAGCGCGCGAGCCGGCCGTACTCTTATATACAGTAAAATAGGCATTTTATGACGTCACAGAAACTTTAAATCGTTCTCACAGGAGAACGGGTTGAGGGAAAAATCTCATATTAGATTTGAATTTTCTATGATTTTTTATCTTTCGAATGGTCCTTGGTAGAACAAAATCCGTTCAGCCAATCCAGAGAAATCTAACATTGAAGATTTTGTACGCGAGGTTTGGGATCCCTTCTGTTTCTTAGAGTCAGAAAGGCGTAAGTTATGTGCGCAGGCGCTTGGACATACGCCCTTACGTGCCTGGTGGACATTTTCGGCCCGTGACGTCACCCGCCCCGCTAAACGTGGTATCCCCACTCTTTGCGCGCCACTGAGCGAGAGAGACAGACTATATCGGGCCTCTCTTTCCGTATGGTTTTCGTTGTTTAGCTACCATGGTTTTCGTTGTCTAGCTATCATGGTTTTCGTTGTCAAGGTACACGGCTCCATGCTTTTTGTTGTCTAGGTATATTTCTCCATGGTTTTCAATGTGTAGGTATATTTCTCCATGGTTTTTGTTGTCTCTGTATATTTCTCTGTTACGTCCCAGGTGGGAGAATTTAGTTTGGAATGCGCAGTCGTCGATTCTGAGCGCGATGCTTGATTTGAAGGCTATCGCCAGTGAGTCCTTTTTGACTTCTACGCTATTCCCAGACACAAATTACTAACATTTGGGTTTTAGAGATTTATGCGATGGTTTATTTTGATGATACTCTTACCCAGAGCGAAGTTTGAACACTCGAATAAATTTTGATAAACTCGCGTTCACTAATAATTGTTTGTTTATTTACACTCTTAAGTACACTTTTGAATATTACAATTATTCAATTATTCTAAATTATTCAGTTGATTATTCGTTTAATGTCTGATTCACTGATTTCGATCGGAGTTAGAGATTTAGGATTATTTGTCAGAGTTTGACGATCGGATCTCAGTTTTAATGTTTGAATTTATAGTTGAGTTCTTTTAAGTTTTAGGATTGAGAGACTCTTGCCCAGAAGGGAAGATGACCTCTTGGTTTCGATGTTAGTTTCTAACTGCAGATTTTACGAGAGCATTTTCAATGCTGGAGTAAATTTGTTGTAAGGGAGAAAAAGTGGTGGAAAATGCTCAACGTTGCTTTTTCTAATTGGTTAAAAGAATACGATAAGGAATTCCGATTTTTGGTTGGAAGTTGAAATGTAGGGGAGTTTTCTGTAAGGTTATGATTGGAGGATGTGATCTCGTTTTCTTAGAAAAGGAGGCTGTTCGCATTTATGCATTAGGTCTGATTTTGTGTTATGGGAAATGTCAATCATTTTCCGAGTTCTCGGGATTTTAATATGTTATCTTGCAGCTGTGTTTAGGGCTAAGGAGTTTGTGTTTCCTCGAGAATATTTTCCCAGGATTCGAATGTTTATTAATATGCTATCTTGCAGCTGCGTTTGGAGTTCGTGACTGAGATAAAGAGTTCTGTATTTCTTCGAGAACATTTCGAGGGTTTTGTGGAAAACGGACCATGGGAAAATTGGTTATCTTAGTCTTGCGTTTCGGATTGAGCGCTGTTCAAGGGGCACGTGGTCTCTTGTATATTATTACGTATTACGTTTAGAAGGATATAAGGGACGTATTTACGCACGTGTTCGAGGGCTTATATACTAATGCTGACGAGTATGTGTTATTACAAAAGATGCACATACTCGTTTGTAAAAATTATTATTAGAATGATTAAATTATCGACAAAAGATGACGTTTGCGAATTTACCTGCTGATGGTAAGCTATTTGTGATGAAAAAGAGAGAGAGATAATAGAAAAAAAATTATGGGGTGCTGGCAAGAATGCCAGGACGTAACGTCTCCATGGTTTTCGATGTCTAGGTCGACGGCTCCATGGTTTTCGTTGTCAAGGTACACGGCTCCATGGTTTCTGATGTCTAGGTATATTTCTCGATGGTTTTCGATGTGTAGGTATATTTCTCCATGGTTTTCGTTGTCTCTGTATATTTCTCCATGGTTTTCGATGTCTAAGTATATTTCTCCATGGTTTTCGATGCCTAGGAATGTTTCTCCATAGTTTTCGATGTCTAGGTCGTCGGCTCCATGGTTTTCGGTGTCTAGGTCCACGGCTCCATGGTTTTTGATGTCTAGGTATATTTTTCCATGGTTTTCGATGTCTAGGTCGTCGGCTCCATGGTTTTCGGTGTCTAGGTCCACGGCTCCATGGTTTTTGTTGTCTAGGTATATTTCTCCATGGTTTTCGATGTGTAGGTATGGTTTTTGTTGTCTGGGTATATTTCTCCATGGTTTTCGTTGTCTCTGTATATTTCTCCATGGTTTTCGATGCCTAGGTATATTTCTTCATGGTTTTCGATGTCTAGGTCGACGGCTCCATGGTTTTTTATGTCTAGGTATGTTTCTCCATGGTTTTTGATCGCTAGGTTCATGGCTCCATGGTTTTCGATGTCTAGGTCGACGGCTTCATGGTTTTCGATGTCTAGGTATATTGCTCCATGGTTTTCGATGCCTAAGTATATTTCTTCATGGTTTTCGATGTCTAGGCATATTTCTTCAAGGTTTTTGCTGTCTAGGTATATTTCTCCATGGTTTTCGATGCCTAGGTATATTTCTCCATGGTTTTCGGTGTCTAGGTCCACGGCTCCATGGTTTTTGTTGTCTCTGTATATTTCTCCATGGTTTTCGATGCCTAGGTATATTTCTTCATGGTTTTCGATGTCTAAGTATATTTCTTCATGGTTTTCGATGTCTAAGTATATTTCTCCATGGTTTTCGATGTCTAGGTCGTCGGCTCCATGGTTTTCGGTGTCTAGGTCCACGGCTCCATGGTTTTCGGTGTCTAGGTCCATGGCTTCATGGTTTTCGGTGTCTAGGTCCACGGCTTCATGGTTTTCGGTGTCTAGGTCCACGGCTCCATGGTTTTCGATGTCTAGGTATATTTCCCCATGGTTTTCGATTTCTAGGTATATTTTTTCACGGTTTTTGATGTCTAGGTATATTTCTCCATGGTTTTCGTCGGCTTTGTATATTTTTCCATGGTTTTCGATGCTTAGGTATATTTCTTCATGGTTTTCGATGTCTAGGTATATTTATTCATGGTTTTTGCTGTCTAGGCATATTTCTCCATGGTTTTAGTTGTCTCTGTATATTTCTCCATGGTTTTCGATGTCTAGGTCCACGGCTCTATAGTTTTCGATGTCAAGGTATATTTCTCCATTGTTTCCGATGTCTAGGTATATTTCCCCATGGTTTTCGATGTCTTGGTCCACGGCTCCATGGTTTTTGATGTCTAGGTCCATTCCTTCATGGGTTTCGGTGTCTAGGTCCACGGCTCCATGGTTTTTGATGTCATTTGTTTTTCATCTCAAAAATCAAAATCTTCTTCATTCAAATTTCGGCAACATAAAAAATATTTATCAGACTTTATGATTGAAGGGGTTGACCGGGGGTTGCCACGGAAGTTTTTGACCTTTGCACGGTAACCTTAATTTATTTAAACTTTCCGGTGACGTGGGGTCATAAATCACCCCAGTTTTCAAAACTCCCTGTCTCTTCTAAAATTCAATGAAAATGATCCACCTTGGGCTTATTCTTTTCGTTTTTTAATGCAGGATCACGTGAGCCTGGGGCAATTTCGCTCGGAGTAAAAAAAAAAGCCAAAAATGCAATAAAACGATTAAAAAACGGGAGAACGAAGGGAGAAAGGGCACGAGGGAGAAGGGTGAAGTCTCGTCAGGACTTTTTTGAGGGATTGACGAAGAGTCTTGACGGAATTTTTTAAGGCGCTCACCAGTGGTCTCGAACGTGGTTTCTTAAGAGTTAGTTAATATTTACTAAACTCAGAGTCTCGTCACTATGGTTTTAAGGGATTAACGAAGAGTCTGGACGACAATTTCGAAAGGGTTAACCAAGGCTCTTAATGGGAGTTTTTAAGGGATTAACCACGAATCTCGCCAGGACTTTTTTAAGGGATTGGTCAAGAGTCTGGACGAGAATTTTTAAGGGGTTTATTATGACCCTCACCGATATATTTTGAAGGGATTTGCGGAAGCGGTGTCGACGGAAGTTTTTCAAGGCATTGAGTGGAAGCGTCCAGAGACTTTTTTTATGGGATTCATAAAGAATCTCGCCGCGACTTTTTCAAAAGATTCATCGAGATTCTGGTCGAGACTTGTTTCAACAGATCGACCAAGAATCGTGCCAAGACTTTTTTAAGGGATTAGTCAAGAGTCTGGATGGGATTTTTTAAAGAGTCGACAAAAAGTCTTGACGAGATTTTTGCAACAGACTAGCCAAGGGTAGACGATCTTTTTTAAGGGATTGACTAAGGGCTTCACTGAGGTTTCATTGAGAGATTGACCACGAGTCTCTTCGTGGTTTCCTTGAGGGATTGAACAAGGTTCTCGATGAGAGTTTTTTAAGTCTTTGATCATGACTGTTGTCGAGATATTTAAAGGAATTTACCAGGGGTGTCGACAGAAGTTTTTGAAGAGATTTATTTTATTTCAAGAATAACCAACCAGAACAAATAATGCCTCTATAATTACAAAAAAATGTTGATGAATATCCCGCTTTTCAAAAAGAAGAGAAATCCGTGGAAAAATACTTTTGAAAAGTGAAAAAAGAACGCCAATTTTAAAAGATCGCAACCTCAGTAGAAAATTAATTACTCAATTTTCTTCATATCACTTTGACATAAAAAACAATTTAGATTTACAAAATGTAATGCATTTTTCCTTCCCTACGAACGATATTTTGAAATTCCCCAAAATTTTCTCAAAAACTCTCAAGCTCAATCGACAAAAAGAAATGAAATCATTGCAACATAGCCAAGAATTAAAAAAATAATGAATAGCTACATTTCACAGGGAAACATGTGCACCCTCAATACATTTTGTGTATTTAAGGGTCTGCAAAGGCTCTACAAAAAAATGCAAAAAATTGGCGTGCATGGTTAACTAAAAAAGCCCGGAAAGATAAAGAATCAATTTAAGGGAGAGGCGGACAAACTTGAACAACTGCCTAAAATAGAATTTCCGTTTTTCATCTGAAAAATCGAAATCGTTTTCATTCAAATCTCGTCAAGATGAAAAAACATTTATCAGATTGCATGGAATGAAATTTTTTAAAAGTTTCGTTCCCCTTGGCTCTCCAGACTTCGAAAAATGATTATTAATTGTGCAAAGAGGAGAGATTTTTGTTTAATATGGAAATAGGAAATATCATCGCGGAAAGAGGAATAGGATGAACAGCGAACATTTGGAATAATATGGAATTATCATCGCGGAAAGAGAACAGAAAAAACAGCGAACATTTAGAATTTCGGAGGATGTTCCATTCCCCATTACATGACGTCATAATGCTACTTTGCGCGTGCATGCGGAAACTTCTAATAAGAACAGTGACGCAGGCCTTCGCCGAACTTTTTTAGTTAACCATGCACGCCAATTTTTTGCATTTTTTTGTAGAGCCTTTGCAGACCCTTAAATACACAAAATGTATTGAGGGTGCACATGTTTCCCTGTGAAATGTAGCTATTCATTATTTTTTTAATTCTTGGCTATGTTGCAATGATTTCATTTCTTTTTGTCGATTGAGCTTGAGAGTTTTTGAGAAAATTTTGGGGAATTTCAAAATATCGTTCGTAGGGGAGGAAAAATGCATTACATTTTGTAAATCTAAATTGTTTTTTATGTCAAAGTGATATGAAGAAAATTGAGTAATTATTTTTCTACTGAGGTTGCGATCTTTTAAAATTGTATTTATACAAGTCGTGTGTGCGTACAATTCGTCGCGCTATATTATTTTGATTTTACTCGTTCCGTCTTTCTCTCGCGTGTTCTATATATGTCACCGCGTATCGGCCTCGCGTTTAGCTCCAGTCGTAACCGGCGTGTCTCACTGTCCATCTCTCTCTCTCTCTCTCTCTCTCTCTCTCTCTCTCTCTCTCTCTCTCTCTCTCTCTCTCTCTCTCTCTCAGTACGTCTGACTGACTCACAATGCTATCGCTACTGGTGAGTCAGTCAGACGTACATTTTCTTGCTCCAATTCGTCTCTGGTTTTTCGTGGTGATTCTGCCTGGTTCTGCCTTCGGGCTGTTTTGTTTCAGGCCCAAAGCATGCATCACTCTGCTTTCCATCTCTTTATCCACTTTTTGCTGCGATTATCAATCAGCTTTGGCGATAAAACGGGATGGAAAGAAAGAATGACAGTTTTCATAACCTCGCTTTTATAATTGTCTGTCTGCGCCGTCACGATCCTCAACGGTCGTCTCACCAACACACTTGCATCGTCGCTGAACATATTCACGTCTTCATCGTACATATACACGTCTTCATCGATACCCAATGACAACGTGTTTCATCGATGTAAAATCTTCGACCCACACATACTCTCGCTCGTCGTGACCCAGCGGGACTACTTCTCACGCTGCCCACTCACACCAACTAACAGCGTCTTCATTGCCTTCGCTCCTGCCAAACAACACTATCTACATCATCGTATAGCTTATCGCCACGCTCCTTGCAAGTATTGTTTTCTTTCTCTACATATACTCGAGTGGTCACTGTTGACTCCAAATTTTGGCCTATACTACACACACTGCCTCACATATCAGCTGTAGTTCCTGACCATCCTAACGGCTGTCTCATCTCGTCGTGTTGCGACTTGGGCGCGCCCATGTATTGCTCGCTCTTCATTGCGGCCTTGTTATAATTTCAATGTTAATTTTACTAGCATTCGTTTATTTTTCTTTTATTGCTGCGTCTCTGAGGTTTTAAACTTTGACTATCTGGCTGTCTCGTCCCTCGATATTCGCCCATGTGCTGGCTCGCTCTTGCGGCCTCGGTATAATTTCAACGTTAATTTTTCTACTATTTGATTATTTTTCTTTTACTGCTGCGACTTTGAGGTTTTCAACTTTGACAATCTGGCTGTCTCGTCCCTTGACAATTTATCATTTTTCGTGCGCTTTGTAATCACGTCTTTACCGCAGCCGCACGCGCTTCGATTGCTTTTACCTTTGACCGTTGACATAGCTGACGCTTTCGTTCGATTGACCGTGACAATTGCTGGTCATTGTTCTCTCTTTCGACTATTCCAATTCTGTTTACGTCTTGCTTGAATACAGTCTAACTCTACTCCTATGCTTCTGCTATAAGCCCGACCACTCTTCACGGCTCATTTACTTTGGCGTCATACTATTTACCATTATTTTTATTTTTATTTTCGATCTACTTATTATTTCTATTGGCGTATCCTCCGCATTTATTCTTACTGGCTCACTCTCCATTATTTCTCTTTATAAACTTGCATCACCATGACTAAATGTATACTGTGTAATCGGATGGCGAGCACGAGATCCTCCGCGATGCTTACATGCAGAGGCGAATGCAAAGCTAGCTTCCACCCCGAATGCGCGGCGAAGGAATATAATTGCGACATTGCATCTCTTATTGCCGATGTTAATTTTATTTGTGATCCTTGCGCAATGAAACGATCGATGGTCACCTTGCGTACGCCAAACACGTCTCTGGATCATAATATCTCCCTTACCGACTCTTTACCAAATACCTCGTTGGACAACAATCTTTCGCCTAACGACTCCCCGGGCGGAACCTCTCTAGCCGACATCATGCTTTTGCTACAATCCCAAAACAAATTGTCCAACGATAAGCTTGAGTCAATGCACGGTGATATCAATAAGAAGTTCGATACTTTTCAACAATCAATTGCCGGAATGCTCGGTCACATTGACACTTTGCGTGCCGATTTCTCTAGGATGGTGACGTCTCACGATGAAATGTCAGACAGAATTACCACTGTAGAATCGAAATTCGACGATAAATTCGATACTCTAAATACTATAATCTGCGAACTCAAAAGCGATAACGAGAATCTTAGAGTGAGCATAGCCAATGTTACGACCCGTCCTCCGCAGGTCGCGGCTGCTGCGTCTGTCCCGAGCCCTAACTTATTCGAAGTCACCATCTCCGGTATTCCTATTAACATCGATATCCTTCACTCTACTATTGTCAAAAATCTACTCTCCATCCTTGGCATACCTGAACACGTAAGCGACGTTACCGAGATTCGCCCCCTTTTTAGAAAACCGAGCATACCGCCCAGCAACAATGTGAACGATGAGCATGCCTCACCCGCGACTCCGTCCGCTCCTCAATCTCAGCTCTCTGCCCTTGCAGTCAAATTCAATTCCGTGTTTGCTCGAAACCTTGTAATCGCTAAGAAAAGAGCTAAACGCAATCTCTTAGCTAGTGATGTTCTCGGCGCAGACGTGACCGGTAAAATTTTTGTTAACCACCTGCTGCCTAAGGATTACTACAACCTCTTTCGTGCTACTAAAACCAAGGCGACCAGAAGTGGTTTTAAATATATCTGGATTAGTTCCGACAATACTATTTGCGTTCGCAAGAGCGATGGGTCCCCTGTCATGACCATTAACTCCCAGGATGATTTATCGAAGCTCGATTGACATTCCAGCGAGCATTCGCCTAGTGGCAACCGTGCTGGGGCTTCGGCCACCACTGCGGCAACAGGCGGCTCCATCGACATTGCGCAATTCAATGCCAATTCGCTGCTTGGACACCTTGAATTCGTCAAAGCCTACTTCACCTTGCACTTTTTTCATGTAATTTCTATCTCCGAAACATGGCTGCGTCCTGAAATCTCTGACGACCTCTTACTCCTCGACGAATATGTCCTTGTCAGGAATGACAGAATTGGCCGACGTGGCGGTGGAGTTGCATGTTATATACACAGGTCCCTTAAGGCTAGGGTCTTGGAGTCATCTCAGGGCTGCTTTTCGAATGCTCCGGAATATTTAATAATGGACATTAGATCCATTGATAACAGCAACCCCATATTGTTCGTTTCAATGTACAGGAGGCCGAAAGGCATTCTCTTTAACGATTTCCTGGGAGTTCTCGGTCGGTTCGCTTTTTCTTACAAAAATATCATCATTGGTGGCGACTTAAATTGTAACCTACTCTCTAATAACACTGAGGCCACATATTTGCGTGACCTGGCATGTGCTCAGTCACTGCATATTTTAGAGTCGGGCGCGACTTTTCACACATCATATTCCGACTCTTTACTTGATGTTTTCTTAGTGGATGATGAGCAAAAGATCGCGTCGTTTGTGAGATCTGATGACCCTTTTATCGCCGGACATGACCTTTTACAACTGAAGTATACGTTTCCTCATAACCTCAGACCTAAACCTTCTACGATCAGACGCAACTTTTACCGCTTCGACCGCCATGATTTTACCTCTTTTCTTTCATCTTCTCTCTATGGCGATGAGAGCCTCTTACGATTGCTCAATGATTCGGACGGTGATCTCGACGACCTATTGCACTTAACTCACTTGTCATTAATACTGTTGATTATATAGCCCCTATGGAAGCTTCTCCCCCCTTTAGATGTAGTAATCCGTGGCTTACACAAGAGTGAAAAGAACGCATTAGAACGAAAAATATTCTCTATAAACAAGCCAGGAGGTCCGGCTGCGTCCGGCGACTTGCTATGTACCGCGATCTAAGAAACAAATTAACTACCGACTTAAGAGCTGCCCGCGACCAATTTTACCTGCGTAAACTCACTTCAATTACTAATCCATCCAAACTATGGAGACAACTGTCGTCCTTAGGCCTAGCCAAAACGTGCTCAGCGTCGCCCTTCGACACCTTCTCTCACGAAGAACTCAACACCTTCTTTGCAAAAATATCGAATGCACCAAATCAGTTCACCGTTGGCCCTCCGCCTGAAGACTGTAACGATATCCCACTCGATCGCCCACTATTTGACTTTTCTCCTATCACGTCTGATCAATTGTGTCTTCTAATCAATAGCACGTCTTCCCCGTCTCCGTCTCCTGATCTCGACGGTCTCTCCATGTTCATGGTTCATCACGGCCTTTCTGCTTTATCACCCATACTCTCCATATTTTTTAACCGCTGTCTCCTTTCATCTACCTTCCCTGCATCTTGGAAACAAGCACTGATTCGCTCCCTGCTCAAGAAAAATCCACCCTCCTCTCTATCTGACACCAGGCCAATTGCGAATCTTAGCGTTCTTTCTAAAATCCTGGAGAGAATTGTTCATCATCAACTGACGTCTTACCTTAATCATTTTCATCTACTCGATCCTAGACAATCAGGATACAGGAAATTTTACAGCACGCAAACAGCTCTTCTCCGACTCAACCACGACATTCGAAAGGCAGTTGACTCTCGTCAACTCACAATTCTCATTCTGTTTGATTTTAGTAAAGCCTTTGACACTGTTCCTCACTCCCTGCTTCTCGACAAACTACGCAAGATCGGTTGCTCTAGCAACGTTCTTAACTGGTTTTTTTCTTATCTGACTGGCCGATCGCAAGCCGTTACTGACCCTAACGGTGCTCGATCGTCCTGGCTATCCACTCATGCGGGGGTCCCCCAAGGTTCTGTTTTAGGCCCTCTGCTCTTCACCATTTTTATCAATGACATTGCCACTAAACTAAAATATTCCGATCATTTGTCTTTCGCTGACGATACTCAGATCAAACTCTGCTGTTCTCCCTCTGAGCTTGCAGACGGCTTAGCCAAAATTTCGGCCGATGCTCTAACTATTGCCACCTATGCCAATGATAACGGCCTCATATTGAATCTGGCCAAATCAAGCGTCTTAATCCAGGGTAGTGCTTTTCATGTCAACAACGTCGACCTGTCCTCCCTACCTCCGATAGTGATAAATGGTGTCAATCTTCCGTACGTCTCTGAGATTAAAAATCTTGGTGTTTTCATGACCTCAAATCTTTCCTGGGGACGACATATTCTTTCGATCTCCTCCTAGGTCAACTTCTCTCTTTACAAACTCAAATACAACAGGAATGCCTTGTCCGAAAATCTTAAAATTACTCTCGTGACTTCTCTCATCTTCCCATTAATCGACTACTGTTGCCTTGTCTATGATGACCTGACTGGACTAAATAACACCAAACTCGAGAGATTAATTAATTCTGGCATCAGATTTATCTTCAATTTACGCCGTGACGTCCATATTACGCCCTATAGGAAGAGACTGGGTTGGCTTACTGTGCAGCGGAGGCGTCAGTACTTCCTAGGGATTACCGGCCACAATATCATCCATGATAAGGCGCCTAGTTACCTTACTGAACTTTTTCCCCGAGCCCGACCTTCGTCTCGTCCTTCCAGAAACTCTATTGTGAAAACATTTGACATTCCCTCATGTCGTACCGCTGCCTTCAAAAACTCCTTTGTTCCATCCCTCATCGACTTCTGGCATAAACTTCCTACTGAAATCGCTACACTTGACTCTCTTACATTATTTAAAGCTCGACTGTTTGCTCACTTACTTGCGCTTGATTAGATTGCTGCTGCTTATGCTTTTGGCTTCTTATCTGGTGCCTTCGATTTTTTTGCTTATTAGCAGTTTTCATAGTCGCCCTAAGCAAATCTTCGCGTTACCACGTATCTCGGCCGTACTCACCTACCACTTATTGTAAATGCGCATCCCTCATCATTTGTACTAGAATTTAAGTTAAATTTAAGTATCTTGTACACTTTATATTGTAAATTACTCATCATGATTGTCTCATCTAGTGCCCCAAAGACATGTCTATGGCACAAAACGCAAATAAACTCAAACTCAAACTCTCTCTCTCTCTCTCTCTCTCTCTCTCTCTCTCTCTCTCTCTCTCTCTCGAAACGTGAGTACTGTCAGTTGCTTTTCACGTCGGCTCTGTCACTTAGCCAACTTTTACTGCAGACATACTGCCTCCGGGCGTTTTGTTGAGTGTCTTCCTGTTTTTATCGGAGGTGCACTGCAGTCACTATCAAGAGACTCGGCAGAGTCTCGGGACAAGTACATTTGACAGCGTCGTCTGCTGGCCCGAGACTCACTCGAGTATATTATCTCTAAGAAAAGCGATTTCGCCGGTGGGGGTGGACACTTTCTTGAATTACGAAGCTCAGGGGTAATTTCATGATCTGAAATTTGCACTGAAGACTAATTACGTTATCCCTCCTCGATTGAGCCATAAATCAACCCGATTGATGCCGTAATTGCTGAGAAAAAACTTTGCACGGGCAAAATTATGCGCCGATAGAAGTGTGCGTGCGTGTATGTATACGACACAGAGAAAGGGCCCGTGTGGCCATCGTGTTTCTGATTGGTCGTGACTGACGACATATCCAGCTGTTCCCATCCGAGGAACACCTGTTGGTTGCCAGTTCACGAATACATCTTTATACATGTATCGTTCAATTCACGGTGATAAATATAGAAACATTCAAAAGTCAGATTGTCAAAATGAGGAAATCATAACCTCAAATTCCGCTAGCAATCGTGTATATTTTGCCGGCCGATATTGACGCGAGTGTGAGAGAGATAGCTGGAACGGGTTGACATTTTTTGCCGACTTTGTGATGAATAACGGCTAAAAGCTCTGACAGCTCGCCATAACCTCACTAATGCTAATTTGCAGGTAGCATTAACGACATGCTCCAGTGACAGGAAAATATGCTTCAGGAATGAATATGCTTCACAACCATTGCCCTATTCCTAATCCCAAAATTTTATTCATTTACAGCATATCTGAAATCGCCGCTGGCATATTATATTGATTGCGGAGCGACAATAACTCTCAGCGACATAAGAAACTTGTCGCTGAGCCACATGAAAACTTTCCGCTGAGCCACGTGTAATACTTATCGCTGCCAGCTATCCGGAAGCTCCAGATATAACTCTCAGTGGCATAAAAATATAAATTCTTCGCGACAAATTCATGTTAAAACTCTGATTTTTTCCAACTCGTGATCAAAAGTTGAAAATTGCATTCCCGCGATAAATTGAGACTTTGGCACGTGTTTTCTCTTCTTTTCAGAATACCAAACTGAGTGGCTGGAAAAAAATGCATAATTTATGCTATTTCTACTCGGAGAAGACCGATTTTCGTTTGAAAATGGTCGAAAAATCGACATTTTCAAGCAAAAATCATGCTCGTGAGCAAAAAATCATATCTCGATGAAAAATTGAGATAGAGACATGATTCTGGGCTTAAATTGAGCTCCACAGAGTATATTTGAAGGAAAAAAAATCAGTAGTCCATTCTCATGGAGCCAAGCAGAAAAATACTTGGCAACAAATTCATGTTAAAACTCCGATTTTTTCCAACTCAAGGTCGAAAATCGAAAATTGCATTGACGCGGTAAATTGAGACTTTGGCGCGTGTTTTCTCTCCTTTTCAGCGTATCAAACTGAAAGGCTGGAAAAATAGTCATAATTTATACGATTTTTACTCGGAGAAAAGCGATTTTCGTTTGAAAATTGTTGAAAAATCGTCATTTTCAAGCAAAAATCATAGTTATGGGCAAAAAATCATATCTCGGTGGGAAATTGAGATAGAGACATGACTTTGGGCTCAAATTAAGCTCCAAAGAGTAAATTTCTGGGAAAAAAAATCAGCAATTTATTCCCATAAAGCCAACTAAATAAAATCTTCACTCTCAAGTCATGTAAAAATGGCGTTTTTTTTTCGAAGCTGATGGTGTTGTGCCCGTGCAAACCGTCACGTGGGGGCGAGTTTGCTTGGGACCGGTTTATTCGGGATATTGCCAAGATTGAGTTAAACTCCAACTCAATACTTTCAGTTTTAACTACTAAGGTTTATTGTGGATAAGTTCGTTACAATTGAGTGTTAAATGCCTCAAGACCAATCGGTGTAATTAATGATTTGATAATTCGGTATCTGATCGCAGAGTGCCTGATTTGGGCGTTGCGTTCCCTTTTTATGAACTAGGGGTTTTCGAATGATTTGTGGAGGTGGTATTGATTGGAGGTGGTAATTAATGGTGGTGGGCAGTCGATCGTCCGACGCCTTGGGGTTATTGTACAGGTGCATCGCGACGGTCGAGTGCTGAGTTTAATTGTCAGCGTTTTTGGTTTGGCCTCGAAGTTGGAGCAAAGTCCACGAGACTTGCTGAGGGATGCGTTTTTGAACGGCACGTGCACGACTTCCTGTCGCTGATTATAATATGATAGTTTTATGGAATTGGTTGCTATGCGGGCGCAACAATCCTCCCCCCTTGGGAAGACGAAACTTCGTTTCGACTCTTTATGTGTAGCAACTAAATTCCGTAAAATTGGTCTTTTGGCTTACAATTTGCGTTTACATGTTTTTTGTGTAATTGTTATAGGTTTGTGTGTTTTTTTTTTTTTTTGTGTGTTTTACAGAGAATCTGTATTAATTCGTCTTTGTGTTGGTGTATATATTACTTTTAGGTCTGTAGCTTGAATTTCATTTTTAGCTCGCGTCGACGAAATTGTCGTCGGGCGCTCAATGTCGGAAATTGTCCGAGCGCATCGGGCTTTACAGAATTTTCGAATGACAATGATTATTGCAGAAATTATTAGTACTGTAATTGTTATGCCATGAAGGGAATAATTTCCCAAAATGTGGAGGTATGGATCTGACCAAATGTCAGGTTCTTCGTTTAATTTATTTTGTAAGTTTTCAATTCTTTCGCCAAGTTTGTTGACTTCGAGCGAATTTGTAATGGTTTTGTTTGGAGTATTTAGATTCAATTTTAAGTGGTTGACAATTGTTTCTCCGATCTCGAATGTTAGATTGTGTGGTGGTATAAAAGTTACGGTTTCTTTTTGTGTATTTTCTACAATAGTTGTTAATTTAAAATCGGCGGCAGTGACGGAACATTTCCCGTCCAAAACCAGTATTCCAGTGTCGATGATCGTTGTGTACGCAGTTTTTTCGTTTTTACATTTTATTATGAGGGATTCTGGGTTCGGGGCTACGTAGAGCCATTTTCCGGGTTGTTCTAGTGTTATTAACATGATTTCCTCTAGTTTTACTATTCGTGGCGTACAGTTACTTTTTTCTGGTTTACTGCCTAGGAATACGGATACTTCGCAAGGGATTGATTTTCCTATTACTTGCGTTGCCTGTTTTGGTTGGCAATAATATTGTTTTTCCAATTTTTTGCATTCTTTTAGGTTTTCTTGTGACAATGAGAGATAGTTTCTGTTGTCTGTGTCTACCGTAATTATTTTTTCTTTCGTTTCTAGGAATTGAAACGTGTTTGATTTTGTTCTAACTGGTAACGGGTAGACTTTGTTTATTGTGAATACGGTGTTTTCTATTAATGGTAGTTTTATTATGATCACTACTCGTGATTCGATGCTGTAAGATCCTAAATCGCATGTTTTCAATATATCTTGAATTTTTTCCGGTGTTATTTCAACTGGGAAGCTTAATCCAGGCGGGATACTTCCGCGTGCTTTTATTAAATAATCTACTAGTTGTCTAGGTGAAATTATAGTGGGATCTACTATTCCTTTTTGGATTCCTACTAGGAAATTTGAAATTCGTCGTACGTCGTTTAATAATGGTGTAATTACGAAACCTATTGCGTCTATGTTTTCGTCTAGGTTTTCTCTTTGTCGTACTAGGTCTGTCTGTTCGTTAAAGGCTTTTTCTATATTTTTCGTTGCTTTGGCTAGGGCGTTTATTTCTGCATTAACTTGTGCTAAATTGTGTTGAAAAAGGTTTGTCGATGATTTTAAAATTTGTAAATTCTCTTTCAATATGTTTTCGTCTGTTATTTGTCTGTTATTTATTTGTTGTATTTTTTCTTCGATTTTTTGGGCGTCGTCTGCGTCCAAATTTCCCGTTATCGATTTTATTATTGATCCTAATCCGTTTATTAGGCCTCTTTTTTGTCTTGGTTTATTTTTTCCGACGAGGTCGTGGATAGTTTGTAGTTCATTTTTTATTGATTCGATCATTGGGTCCATTGTGGTGGATAGTGTCGAACATAGGGTGTCCTGTTGCGTGTTGTTGCATACTTGTTTTAATTTTTTCATGGTTATTTCCAACGTAGACTCTCGGAGTTGGATCGGTGATAGGTTCAATTGGATTGCCAATTTCCAAACTTCTTTGATGGTATGTAGGGTTCCTATTTCTTCGTAATAGATTCCAGGGGTGGTTCGTAATTTTTCCACGTGGAATTGGTCCATTGCTGTTGTCAAGGACAGCGAGATCGCATACCTGTAATGGTGTGCTCTATTAGCTTTCTTGAATATTTCGTGGGAAAGTTCTTATCATTTTGTATTTCGCTGTTGCCTAGTGGTGGATTTTGCTGACGCTATATCCGCCTAGGTGCACTTGCACTGGGCTGCGAGTTTGTCTCGTGAATTTGTCTGTCTTTTTCTGGATCACGGTCGGAGTCTGGGGTGTCTTCTTCTAAGATCTGTCCTCTCTGTCTTGCTAATTTTTTTCTATAAAATCTCGCGGAGTGGTCTGTCGCTTCATTACCACTCTGTTCATCGTTGCTGTCACGTCGTCACGTCGATCAAAACGGTGAGTTTTTTCGACAGAAATTTTTATTTGCTATTTTAGTTTCTGTTTTAATTTATGTTATGAAATTTTTTTTTTTTTTTTTGAAATTTCCCTTTATTATTTTATCATTTTATTTTATTTTATTTTTTATTTTTTCTTTTCTTTTTTTTTTTTCATATATAATTTGTTTCTTTTATTTGGTTTTTCCCTTTTTTCATTTATTTTTCTTTTTGTATTGTTCAGGAATGAGCATGGTTAAATTCCCGCGCCGCGACTCGCGCTCCCAGCGCGGCAGTATAGTCGCAAATATGGAAAACAGGCGGCTGTCAAGTTGTCGGGTGGCGCTGCCACAAGGGATATCGTGACAACTTGACCAGCGTCCATATTAATTATTCTCTTCTTATCCGGACGTCAAACCGGGAAGACGTGTGAGCTCTCGCTCTCTAGGACCTCGCGACACGAGGCATCGCGGCCATCTCCGACAAGGACCGCTCAGCCTTGCTCGGTTTAACTCTTATTTGTTGTGTTAAAGTGTCCGCATTATCACGGCGAAGCGACTGCTCCTCTAGTATTTTTATCAAGTGTATTCTCCGGGACAATTATTCAGTTAAACTCTTGGTAATCTCCGTTTTTCTCTCACCACGCGGCGGACACGTGTTGGTGTTACGCAGTTTTATGCGAGTGATCGCTCTTTAACGGACGTTTGCCCTTTGTAAATAGGCAATAAATTATTAAAAGTGTACTCTCTAAACGCCTCGTGTCAGTCTCTTATTTACTCAAACCCAAAATTCTCTTGCATGATTCCATCCCGCCCTCGATCATAAAAACAGCGGCAAAATCCGGGTCAGTTTCCGGAACATTTGGTCCTTCGAGCCGGATCGAGGGCTAATGTTTGAGAATTTTGGTTTTGATCGGGCTCTCAAAGGAAATCCGGCTCGAACATTTGGTCAGTCGAGTCGGATCGAGAGCTAGTGTCGGAGAATTTTGCGTGTAATCAAGTTCTCAAAGGAAATTAGGCTCGAACATTTGGTTCTTTAAGCCGTATCGAGGACTAGTGCGTGGAATTTTGTGTGTGAAACGGTCTCGTGGACAGTTCTATGTCGATCGCGTTAAAGCTTCGGTTGCTTTCGCGACGGCGAACTCTGTGGACATTCTCAAAAGACCGTGGTTTCAGTGAAAATATCGCGCTCTGTGAACATATCGCGTTCTCAGGGAAAATCTCGTGTTTTGTGAATATTTCGCGAGAGTTTCGATTGCGCTCCCACAAGTGAATTCTCGGTGAACAATCTCAAGTGACCGCTCCGTAAATTCTCCATCTTCCTCGTGAAGATTTTTCGTGAAATTCTGTAACGGCCAAATCTCGGCATACAGTTTTTCGAACTCAAGTGCCTCTCGTTCTCTTGTGCGCGAATTCAAAACAAGGTTGACCTCGAGGCCCAGTGGCACGTGTGGTGAGTGTGTGAGCCGGACCGAGACCGCGCGCCTGCGCTACAAGGCGGCAGTCTTGGATCTCGAGTGCGCTGTGGCCGCCGAAATTCTCCGATCGATAATCAATGCTCGGAACGGCTCTAGCGGTAAGTGAAGCGCCCGGCCACGTGTAAGTGACAGTCGGTAACTTTACATCGATTATCGCGCGAGTGATCTCAATCTCGGACGATTATCGATCAAGGCAACGGAAATTACAACTCGAGCCTACGAACGTTCGCGAATCATCACGTTCTCAAGTCGTTGTCTTTAATTCAAATTCGCGATCGCGCACAATATTTCTCTAAATTAAGGGAATTGCACGGCACTCTTGGACTTTGCGAATTTTTTCGCAACGGGCTTAAATCATGTGACGGCTCAAACGCGTAACAAGTGCGCGTTCTTCACTCTTGTGTCTCGTGAGTTCCCGTGCACGCTTCGGACAGCGTAGCGTGCATCCTCGCGATCCCTCCGGTTTGTCGTGAAATTATTCTTTCGCGATAAATATAATTCTTTTGTTTGAAAATCGGAGTACTCTCGGACTCTGCGAAATTCTTCGCATTGAGCTGAAATCAAGTGACAGCTCAAACGGGAAACAAGTGCGCGTTCTTTACTCTCGTGTTTCGTGAGTTCACGCGCACTCGTCGGACAGCCTCGCGTGCGTCTTCGCGATCTCTCCGGTCGTACGTCGCGAATTTCCTTTTTCGCGATAAATTCAACTTTTTCGTTTCGAAAATCGAGGCATTCTCGGACTTCGCGGATCTCGTCGCAACGAGCTCAAGTCGAGTGACAGCTCGAACGCGTAGCATGTGCGCGTTTAAAATTTGTGTGTGTTGTGAGTTCTCGCGCGCGTCTCGGCCAATCGCGCGTGAGTTCTCCCGATCGCTCCGGTGTCTCGTGTGTTTCGAAGATTTTCCGGGAATTTTCGCAAACCCTCGAACGTCTCGCGTGTGGTTTTTGTGATTTTCGAGTATCGTATGGACGATTTCGGACTTGACGACCACGATCTCGACAAAATTGGTGTTAAAATTGGTGTTTTTTGGCTTGACTTGAACGGTCATAAATCTTAGCGACGAAAAAAATCAGTGTTCCAGTGGAGTGACGGCGAGCTCAAACCTCGCGTCGCCCCCCCTCCCCCTTTTGTCCTCTCCCAATTGGCAATGCTCCTGGGGAGTGATTGCGAGCTCAAACCTCGCGTCACCCCCCCCCCCCCCCTTTCTCCTTCCTTCTCCAAAACGGCAGCGCTCCTAAGGAGTGATTGCGAGCCAAAACCTCGCGTCACCCCCCCCCCCTTCTTTTTCTCTCACAATCGGCTGTGCTCCTGTGAGTGAGTGCGAGTCTCAAACCTCGCATCACCCCCCCCCCTCTCCCAAATGGCAGTGTTCCTGTGAAGTGATCGCGATCTCAATCTCGCGTCACCCCCCCTCTCCCAAACGGCAGTGCTCCTGTAAAGTGATTACGAGTTTACACCTCGCGTCACTCCCCTCCCTCTCTCCCAATTGGCACTGCTCCGGTCAAGTGACTGCGCGCTAAACCTCGCGTCACCCACCTCCGTTTTCTCTTTTCCAATCACAGGAATCAAGGGAAATCGTGACCTCCGTAAACTTAGCCGGACAACTTGAACTTTTGTTATTTTTAAATGAATATATCTTTTAGTATTCGTCCAGTGGTCATCAGTACCATGATTAAAATGTTCAGTGGTAATTAATTATTTTGGAATTGATGAAAATAAAATTTGGGTTAAAATTGGCCGAACATTGCTTATTTTTTGTGCAATAAATTTAATCGAATGCTGAATCGATGTAGAATCGTTCGGTGGTCGGAAAGGTTCAAGTTAAAATGTTGAGTAGTCGATAGTTTATTAAATAATATAAAAAAAACTATTTACGTCTAGAGGGTAAACTTAGCCGAACACATCAGTTATTATCAACTGAATTCTGCTCTACTAAATCTTAATCGAAAGAGAATCGTACGGTGGTTATTAGTAGTTCAATAATAATGTTCAGTGGTCATTAATTATTTTGGAATTGATGAAAATAAAATTTGGGTTAAAATTGGCCGAGCATTGCTTATTTTTTGTGCAATAAATTTAATCGAATGCTGAATCGATGTAGAATCGTTCGGTGGTCGGAAAGATTCAAGTTAAAATGTTGAGTAGTCGATAGTTTATTAAATAATATAAAAAAAACTATTTACGTCTAGAGGGTAAACTTAGCCGAACACATCAGTTATTATCAACTGAATTCTGCTCTACTAAATCTTAATCGAAAGAGAATCGTACGGTGGTTATTAGTAGTTCAATAATAATGTTCAGTGGTCATTAATTATCTTGGAATTAAGGAAAATAATGTATGCAATGCAATTAGCCGGACATCTCAACCTTAGCCACGCCTTTCCGCCAAATCCCAATAGGAGAGGTTTTGATGACGTCAGACGTACCAGCCATTCCATAACCTGTTCGTGTCAATTGATAGTAGTTTGCTGTTTATTTATTTTTGTTTTAATTTTTGTCCAATATATATAATCAATAATATATTGGATTGCAACATCGCCGACGAAGCAGTGGTATCAAAAGGCCTGGCAAAACGGTCGTGAGATACCGGCAAAACGACGATCAACGTTCGTCCCATTACAACGAGCTGCTGGTCACGGAGAAGAAGGCCGAAAAATCGCAGTACGGTCTTTACGCGAAAAAACAAACTCCACCTCGAAGGATGATGGATTTGTCGAACGATCGGATCAAGGCAAAATATCACATGTCGGCGTTGAAGAGAGGACGAGGGGACCAAAGGCGTCGTCGAATTTGTCACCAGCGGATCTCGTCTCGAGCTCTTTTTGCCCAAGGAAAATTGTCCGATTACGTTGTTGCTGGCGGAGGTGAAAGGGCCCCGTAGATCGCAACCATACTCCTGGAGGCAGCGGCGGCATGATCGACGGAGAGAAGTATGGAGAAGAAGCTTGTGCTTTACGAAGGAGCACACGGTCCAAACAGACATAGTGATCCAGGTTGAGACAATGGAGACAAAGGGGAGTGGTTTTATCGGTTGGTTGTTCGTCAATGGGATCAACATGGCAGTCGCTCTCGTCAAGGAGGGTCTCGCCAAAGTTCCCACCTTCACTGGAAACGGTGAGTATCTGAAGCTGCTCAAGGCGGCCGAGGAGCGAGCAAAGGCGCAGAAATTGAACGTAAGTTTCTTTTGCTTCAGATTTGGAAAGACCGCGTACAGGTCGAGACCGAAACGAGAAAGAGATCGAGGCAGAAAAAGAAGTGACCGAGCGCAGAGTCGATTACTGCCAAGTCGTAGTTCCCGAGGCTCTTCCTCTCTCTACGGTCCTAAGAGAAGGGAGCTTGTCGCAGCAATGTTCACCGGAGACGATCAGTGGTATTGCGCCAAGGTCGAGAAAATCTCTGGCAGCAACGTCAGCGTTTTCTACATCGATTATGGCAACAGGGAACTCGTCGACGTAACAAGAACAGCGCCTCTGCCTGCTGAATTCGCCGCTGACAAACCATACGCCCACGAGCACATTATCGCTTTTGTCGAACTTCCGGAAGACGTGAGTTTCCCTCAGTCCACCCCACTTTTTTCCTCATCAACCTACAGATCAATCGATGTTTATTACTCTTTCTTATTCGCCGCAGGACGATGACAAGAGAGCGGCGATAACGGCGCTTTAGGAAGATCTCGAGGACAAGACTTTGCTCTTGAACATTGAATACAAAGTCAACGCTATTCCTGCTGCCACGTTATTGGACGCATCGAGCAAGGACAATCTCGTCAAGACTCTCGTCTCGGAAGGATATCTCCTTGTCGAGAAAAGAGACAGGAGTTCGCCCAAATTGGTAAGAAACTATTGCTACGGGGGGTTTCCCCGTAGCAACGACATTGAAGTTTGCAGTGTTCAACAAAAAATAATGACTTTCGGACTGATTTTGTCTTTTCATCATAAAAAATGATCGATTTTATGTCCTGACTAAATATTGAACCGCAATCTCGAGATATGCTCAAGAAAAACCCGGTTTTCGTTGCATTCCAGCGATGCAAACTTCAATGTTGTCCCGAAGCAGACAAAAGCACTTTTTTTTCCTTCTGCTTTGACTCACGACGTTTTTTTTCTTCATCCTCAGCTGAGCGAGTATCGAGCGGCTCTGCAAGATATACTTCAAAGAATCATCGGCTGATCTGGCAGTACGGAAACATAACGGGTGACGACGCACTTGAGTTTGGTGTGAGAAAGTGAAGGAAAATAAAATTGAGAAAAGAAATAACAAAATATTTTAATAATGGTAAATTGTACAGAACGATTGATAATCATGTTAATTGATGAAAGTAGTCGGATAAAAGCCTGAAAATATAAGTCTGATGGAAAATTTATCGACGAAGCACCTTCCGCCACAACTTTCTCGCCTTTTTTCACCCCCTCGGCACCATCTTTTTGCCCATAACAAGACTGCTGCCCCGCGTCTTCGACAACGACGATGACGACTATTAGATTTTTCGTACCTTATCATCGATTTTATGTCCTGAATCGCAGTCTCGAGATATGCTCGAGAAAAACCCAATTTTCGTTGCATTCCAGCGATGCAAACTTCAACGTTGTCCCAAAGCAGACAAAAGCACTTTTTTTCCTTCCGCTTTGGCTCACGACGTTTTTTTTCTTCACCCTCAGCTGAGCGAGTATCGAGCGGCTCTGCAAGATATACTCAAAAGAATCATCGGCTGATCTGGCAGTACGGAGACACAGGTCCACGAACACAGGACATTTGGACTAAGTCCAAATCAAATGACGTTGATTCTCTCTTCTGAATTTTGGTCGAAAAATTGATCGAAAAATATTGGACGAAGTGAAGCGGCCAAATTATACACTTTTTCTAGTGTCGGTTAATTCTATCTCGGTTGTCACTTGGAGTAATGTTAATAGCCCAACAAAGCGGAGCAACAGTGTATCCACAAATAAACACAATATCGGTCTGAAAGAAAGTAAGATCATTTTTTTATTTTGTTGTCAGTTTCTCTTTTCTTACACGTTTCGAAAAAGAGATGAAATATCTGTCGCAATTTCATCATTGCCAGTGCTTCCTAAAAATCATATTCCTTAATAAACTCTCGACACGACAATAACAAAGTGAAGAAAATAGAATGACAAAAGAATTGAGTAATTTATTAATAAGTGAATAAATTGTACCGATTAGACATATGAATCTATGAGCATAGTTCAGTTTTGTTTTTGGATTCTGGGACAGAAAAAATCTATTCAAAATTATGCACATTTAACGATCGGCTTGGTAGTACAAAGTTTTGCAGAATCTCGGCTCAATTTTCCACCTCCGTAAACTTAGCCGGACAACTTGAACTTTTGTTATTTTTAAATGAATATATCTTTTAGTATTCGTCCAGTGGTCATCAGTACCATGATTAAAATGTTCAGTGGTAATTAATTATTTTGGAATTGATGAAAATAAAATTTGGGTTAAAATTGGCCGAACATTGCTTATTTTTTGTGCAATAAATTTAATCGAATGCTGAATCGATGTAGAATCGTTCGGTGGTCGGAAAGGTTCAAGTTAAAATGTTGAGTAGTCGATAGTTTATTAAATAATATAAAAAAAACTATTTACGTCTAGAGGGTAAACTTAGCCGAACACATCAGTTATTATCAACTGAATTCTGCTCTACTAAATCTTAATCGAAAGAGAATCGTACGGTGGTTATTAGTAGTTCAATAATAATGTTCAGTGGTCATTAATTATTTTGGAATTGATGAAAATAAAATTTGGGTTAAAATTGGCCGAGCATTGCTTATTTTTTGTGCAATAAATTTAATCGAATGCTGAATCGATGTAGAATCGTTCGGTGGTCGGAAAGATTCAAGTTAAAATGTTGAGTAGTCGATAGTTTATTAAATAATATAAAAAAAACTATTTACGTCTAGAGGGTAAACTTAGCCGAACACATCAGTTATTATCAACTGAATTCTGCTCTACTAAATCTTAATCGAAAGAGAATCGTACGGTGGTTATTAGTAGTTCAATAATAATGTTCAGTGGTCATTAATTATCTTGGAATTAAGGAAAATAATGTATGCAATGCAATTAGCCGGACATCTCAACCTTAGCCACGCCTTTCCGCCAAATCCCAATAGGAGAGGTTTTGATGACGTCAGACGTACCAGCCATTCCATAACCTGTTCGTGTCAATTGATAGTAGTTTGCTGTTTATTTATTTTTGTTTTAATTTTTGTCCAATATATATAATCAATAATATATTGGATTGCAACATCGCCGACGAAGCAGTGGTATCAAAAGGCCTGGCAAAACGGTCGTGAGATACCGGCAAAACGACGATCAACGTTCGTCCCATTACAACGAGCTGCTGGTCACGGAGAAGAAGGCCGAAAAATCGCAGTACGGTCTTTACGCGAAAAAACAAACTCCACCTCGAAGGATGATGGATTTGTCGAACGATCGGATCAAGGCAAAATATCACATGTCGGCGTTGAAGAGAGGACGAGGGGACCAAAGGCGTCGTCGAATTTGTCACCAGCGGATCTCGTCTCGAGCTCTTTTTGCCCAAGGAAAATTGTCCGATTACGTTGTTGCTGGCGGAGGTGAAAGGGCCCCGTAGATCGCAACCAACTCCTGGAGGCAGCGGCGGCATGATCGACGGAGAGAAGTATGGAGAAGAAGCTTGTGCTTTACGAAGGAGCACACGGTCCAAACAGACATAGTGATCCAGGTTGAGACAATGGAGACAAAGGGGAGTGGTTTTATCGGTTGGTTGTTCGTCAATGGGATCAACATGGCAGTCGCTCTCGTCAAGGAGGGTCTCGCCAAAGTTCCCACCTTCACTGGAAACGGTGAGTATCTGAAGCTGCTCAAGGCGGCCGAGGAGCGAGCAAAGGCGCAGAAATTGAACGTAAGTTTCTTTTGCTTCAGATTTGGAAAGACCGCGTACAGGTCGAGACCGAAACGAGAAAGAGATCGAGGCAGAAAAAGAAGTGACCGAGCGCAGAGTCGATTACTGCCAAGTCGTAGTTCCCGAGGCTCTTCCTCTCTCTACGGTCCTAAGAGAAGGGAGCTTGTCGCAGCAATGTTCACCGGAGACGATCAGTGGTATTGCGCCAAGGTCGAGAAAATCTCTGGCAGCAACGTCAGCGTTTTCTACATCGATTATGGCAACAGGGAACTCGTCGACGTAACAAGAACAGCGCCTCTGCCTGCTGAATTCGCCGCTGACAAACCATACGCCCACGAGCACATTATCGCTTTTGTCGAACTTCCGGAAGACGTGAGTTTCCCTCAGTCCACCCCACTTTTTTCCTCATCAACCTACAGATCAATCGATGTTTATTACTCTTTCTTATTCGCCGCAGGACGATGACAAGAGAGCGGCGATAACGGCGCTTTAGGAAGATCTCGAGGACAAGACTTTGCTCTTGAACATTGAATACAAAGTCAACGCTATTCCTGCTGCCACGTTATTGGACGCATCGAGCAAGGACAATCTCGTCAAGACTCTCGTCTCGGAAGGATATCTCCTTGTCGAGAAAAGAGACAGGAGTTCGCCCAAATTGGTAAGAAACTATTGCTACGGGGGGTTTCCCCGTAGCAACGACATTGAAGTTTGCAGTGTTCAACAAAAAATAATGACTTTCGGACTGATTTTGTCTTTTCATCATAAAAAATGATCGATTTTATGTCCTGACTAAATATTGAACCGCAATCTCGAGATATGCTCAAGAAAAACCCGGTTTTCGTTGCATTCCAGCGATGCAAACTTCAACGTTGTCCCGAAGCAGACAAAAGCACTTTTTTTTCCTTCTGCTTTGACTCACGACGTTTTTTTTCTTCATCCTCAGCTGAGCGAGTATCGAGCGGCTCTGCAAGATATACTTCAAAGAATCATCGGCTGATCTGGCAGTACGGAAACATAACGGGTGACGACGCACTTGAGTTTGGTGTGAGAAAGTGAAGGAAAATAAAATTGAGAAAAGAAATAACAAAATATTTTAATAATGGTAAATTGTACAGAACGATTGATAATCATGTTAATTGATGAAAGTAGTCGGATAAAAGCCTGAAAATATAAGTCTGATGGAAAATTTATCGACGAAGCACATTTCGCCTAAACTTTCTCGCCTTTTTTCACCCCCTTGGAACCGTCTTTTTGCCTATAACAAGACTGCTGCCCCGCGTCTTCGATAACGACGATGACGACTATTAAATTTTTCGTACCTTATCATCGTTACCCATGTATTATTTCTTATCTCTATTGTCACCCCACCGATTGTCCATGATTTAAGAATTATTGTTGAAATAATCGATCGAAAAATACTGAATTATTATTATTTTCCACGGTGTACGATAATCACGTACAAATTGACGTTGCATGGACTATTAAAAATGTTGAATTTTTCATAAGGAAATGTGTGTTTGCTCTTGTAAACTTTTTGACTGAAAAAAAAATAAAAAAACACTCGACGCGTTTCCTCAGCCAATCTTTATTTCCATGCAGAAATCCATATTATACGTTCCCGTGCAAAAATCCATTTCGTACAGTTCATTGTACTTTACAACGAAAACTGCAATTTCTTCTGAGAATTGATAAGAATTCATTGTAAAATACAATGAAAACTGAGATTTATCATAAAACTCAATGTTAAATGCATAAAACTAACAATACCAATATTTTTTTTCGAATTTTCTGTAGCCTCTTGAGAATTTGACTGGATTCGTTCTCCTATCATAACTTACTGCTCTACCAAATTTCATTAAGTTCTGAAACCGACAGCACTACCTTGAATAACGCTAATTTTAATGTCTCGCTTTGACTTTTTTTTCACCAAAAAAGGCTGGGAAGATCGGTCGCAGCTCCGATTCACTTGTACAAAAGATTAAGTCTAACACTCAAGTTACTCAGTGGTAATTAATTATCTTGTAATTGATAAAAATAAAATTTGAGTTAAAATTAGCCGAACATTGCCTATTTTTTGTGCAATAAATTAAATCGAATGCTGAATCGATGTAGAATCGTTTGGTGGTCGGAAAGGTTAAAGTTGAAATGTTGAGTAGTCGATAGTTTATTAAATAATATTAAAAAAAACTATTTACGTCTAGACGGCAGAATTAGCCGAACACATAAGTTATTATCAACTGAATTCCCCTCTACTAAATCTTAATCGGAAGAAAATCGTACGGTGGTTATTAGTAGTCCAATGATGATGTTCAGTGGTCATTAATTATCTTGCAATTAAAGAAAATAATATATGCAATGAAATTGGCCGGACATTTGAACCCTAGCCACGCCTTTCCGCCAAATCCTAATAGAAAAGGTTTTAATTAGTCATTGAGAACTTTTAGGAACGGCAAAATAAATAGCAAATCTCGGATTTGGTCGTTCATTTATTAATTAGTTTTGTACAAATAATTTGGAGTCATCTATAAACATATAAATGCGTGCGCACGCAAACATGCACACAGATACACGCACACACGCCTTCGGGGAGAATTTCCCCTTCCCTAGTGAAGGGTCGAAGGTCGAAAAAGAGCTGGTACTGACTCAACGAAACTACGTCATATACCATCGCGGAACCGACATATTCGGCCATTTATAACGACTTTGGAGCGTTACAGGCATCGGAACAGTTCTTCATCACACTGTAAAATTCGCATCTCATGTTCAAGGATCGGACCTGCAACGGGTAATTAAAAAATCTTTAAAAACTATCTAAATATGAAAAATTCAATTATTATCGTGGTGGACGAGCAAATTGCGTGGAAAATATACTCGTCGAACAACGTGCTCCAAAAACGAAAATGGAGCGTGGCATTTCCTATACCCAGATTTTCTCTGATAATAATTTTCGTTAATTAAATGACAACGTTATCTTCCTCGTGACGATGTAGAAACAAATCAAATCACATGTACAATTTTCATTGAGCCGCCTCAATTACGGATATTTATCACTGAATTACGGTTAATGAAACAGGCAAACTTAAAATAATCAAAATTAGTGTCTCAATTCACTTGCTCTATTGGTTAGATCAATTATAACAGTAGAATTTCAACATTCCTACAATCTCCCAGCCCGCGGTGATGAAGAGTGTTTTGACCTTTCATTGTTAATTATTAGCAAATTTGTTCAAATTACACGTGGCAAAAAAAAACATTTTCATCAATCCATTGAATCGAGCATATAATTGCATTTTATTTTGATCATTACGTGCAAGTTTGTAGTCTTAAACCTCGTTAGAATTTTTCTATAGCTTACGGACGTAGCAGGAATTGAAATATTTTATGACAAAAACTTCTCGTCCATCCATATGTACTGCGATTTGTGTGTAGGATCAATTTTATAAAAGTTATTTTTAATTGAGTTTATATTTGCTCCAAACAGGACTGATATTGGCAAATACAAAAAAACGTTGCAATCCGCAAAATTTACAATGGGCTTATTGAATCCAAGATTAACCATCGGAACAAGTTACGCAGTATGGAATCAACAGGATGGGAAGTATCATACAGATGCCAGATACAAAGGTACGCAGAATGTATTCATTGACTCGATTGGTAAAGATCATGTTTCATAATTATTACTCTTTCGACATGTCACCGAAGCATGGCATCGATAGCTGTATAAAAGTTTTTCTGAGTCACCGAGTCATTCTTTTAATTTTTTAAGAGATTCGATTGTTTTATTTACTCAATGTTTTCCATTGCGCCAAGTATCTTGTCCGTGTACTGAAACACACGGATACCAAAGTGAATTTCTTTACTGTGTGACTCATGTTGAAAATGTGCCAACATACAGCAACTGCGATGAGAACACAGTGGCTTTGAAAATCACCAAGTTACAAAGCCTTCCGCGAGGTCACCTGGTCAACACTTGGTTAGGTACCATTCAGCTATGCATTGACTTGATGCTACCTCGATGGATTCACTTTATTTTTTATACAAGGCTCTCAAATTCCCATTACAGGCCTCATAAATTATATTTTCATGATTTTTTAATTACGGTCAGCAATTATTTCATGATGCTATTGACTTCGATTGCGACTATGAGTTTTCAATCACTTTGGATCAGATGAATAGAAATTTTTGGTATTATCTATGATTATTTGTTTTTAATTTTATTATTCACCCTTAGCCCGACAGGAATGTCTTTCGTGGCTGCCGGAGGTCACCCCAACGCAGTGTAACAGAACTGCACCAGCTTGCAGAAGGCCGACGCTATTTCGCCATTTCGATCTTCCAAATATCTGCAATTTTGAAGGTAAGAATTCTTGAACATTGTTGAGTTCTTCTGAAAACCAGGAATAATGTTAAAAAAATTGTTTCACCGCTTCTTCATGCCTGGGTGCGAAAATTTAACTTATGTATTGCACAATGCATGTTCTCGAATTTGCTTGAAAAAGATAAAAATGTACGTAATAACAATATTTGAGATGTAAACCGCGTCAAATTAACTTTTCGGTTGAGCACGTCACGTTATCATCGGGATCCGAGAATTTCAAATTGAATGTTCATTTTTTTTACTACTGCACGGAGTATATAACCTCCGATTGCGTATTGATACAGCTTGATTGTTGCAAGTTTCAATCAGTTTTTCTCTCTCCGTTTTATTCCTGGTTATTTTCCAAATACGGAGAAAATATTTTGATTGGGTTAGAATTGGATACACTGGAAATAATGCTCGGCCACCGGAATAATCGTGGCTAACAAAAGACGCATGACGTATTGACGCTCCCGCGCTTTTGACTCCTCACAGTAAATCGAAATGTGCGAATTACTGATAACCTCGACAACAAACAAACGTTCGAGAACGTAACGCGCAGAGCTGTACCTTCATTGTGTCCCTAAGTGAATTAATTTAGCAAAAAAAGGTACAAAAATCGCGCTTAATTTCGCGGTGTTCGTATTTAAGTGAAGAAAAAGAAAAGTGAACTATTATATTTTCGTGGATGTTTGTTAATTGGGAGAAAATTCAGAAATCCGTAACGACCGCATGAATGCTCGCTGCCATACTTTTTCTTTAACAATTCAATTATTCGACCGATTTTCCGTGAATTCTGCGAATAATTTTTCGATTTCGAACGTCTCCACTTAAAATTTGGTTAAAATTGATTTTCTCTGCAAGGTATTCATTTTCAAGTGGACGCCCAAAGAGATTGCCGCGTGGGTTTTTCTCCAATCGAGTTCCTCAAGCACTCAAAGTATCGCAACAAATCAGTGTGTAACGCGTTTCCTCGGGGTGCTCCGACATCCAGCTTCGGTTCTTTGAGGTACGTAGATTTCAAATTACACAAACCAATATGCTTTGGGTACAGATTTGAATCTGAGAGAATGAAAAAAGATGCTTCACGTTTCCAAATTCGTTTTATTTCTTGTGCGCAGCCCTCATTTCTCATTGTTTGCCTCGAAAATTGCATATATTTTCATTATTTTTCAATTTTAGTCAGCGATCATTGCAAGATCAAACCAATATTGCAATTGATTGCGAACGTCTCCACTTAAAATTCACTTAAAAATAAAAAATTGATTTTCTCTGCAGGATTTCATTTCCAAGTGGACGCCCAAAGAGATTGCCGCGTGGGTTTTTCTCCAATCGAGTTCCTCAAGCACTCAAAGTATCGCAACGAATGAGTGTGTAACGCGTTTCCTCGGGGTGCTCCGACATCCAGCTTCGGTTCTTTGAGGTACGTAGATTTCAAATTACACAAACTAATATGCTTTGGGTACAGATTTGAATCTGAGAGAATGAAAAAAAGATGCTTCACGTTTCCAAATTCGTTTTATTTCTTGTGCGCAGCCCTCATGTTCTTATTGTTTGCCTCGAAAATTGCATATATTTTCATTATTTTTCAATTTTAGTCAGCGATCATTGCAAGATCAAACCAATATTGCAATTGATTGCGAACGTCTCCACTTAAAATTCACTTAAAGATAAAAATTGATTTTCTCTGCAGGATTTCATTTCCAAGTGGACGCCCAAAGAGATTGCCGCGTGGGTTTTTCTCCAATCGAGTTCCTCAAGCACTCAAAGTATCGCAACGAATGAGTGTGTAACGCGTTTCCTCGGGGTGCTCCGACATCCAGCTTCGGTTCTTTGAGGTACGTAGATTTCAAATTACACAAACCAATATGCTTTGGGTACAGATTTGAATCTGAGAGAATGAAAAAAGATGCTTCACGTTTCCAAATTCGTTTTATTTCTTGTGCGCAGCCCTCATTTCTTATTGTTTGCCTCGAAAATTGCATATATTTTCATTATTTTTCAATTTTAGTCAGCGATCATTGCAAGATCAAACCAATATTGCAATTGATTGCGAACGTCTCCACTTAAAATGTACTTAAAAATAAAAAATTGATTTTCTCTGCAGGATTTAATTTCCAAGTGGACGCCCAAAGAGATTGCCGCGTGGGTTTTTCTCCAATCGAGTTCCTCAAGCACTCAAAGTATCGCAACGAATGAGTGTGTAACGCGTTTCCTCGGGGTGCTCCGACATCCAGCTTCGGTTCTTTGAGGTACGTAGATTTCAAATTACACAAACCAATATGCTTTGGGTACAGATTTGAATCTGAGAGAATGAAAAAAGATGCTTCACGTTTCCAAATTCGTTTTATTTCTTGTGCGCAGCCCTCATTTCTTATTGTTTGCCTCGAAAATTGCATATATTTTCATTATTTTTCAATTTTAGTCAGCGATCATTTCAAGATCAAATCAATATTGCAATTGATTGCGAACGTCTCCACTTAAAATTCACTTAAAAATGAAAAATTGATTTTCTCTGCAGGATTTCATTTCCAAGTGGACGCCCAAAGAGATTGCCGCGTGGGTTTTTCTCCAATCGAGTTCCTCAAGCACTCAAAGTATCGCAACGAATGAGTGTGTAACGCGTTTCCTCGGGGTGCTCCGACATCCAGCTTCGGTTCTTTGAGGTACGTAGATTTCAAATTACACAAACCAATATGCTTTGGGTACAGATTTGAATCTGAGAGAATGAAAAAAGATGCTTCACGTTTCCAAATTCGTTTTATTTCTTGTGCGCAGCCCTCATTTCTTATTGTTTGCCTCGAAAATTGCATATATTTTCATTATTTTTCAATTTTAGTCAGCGAGCATTTCAAGATCAAACCAATATTGCAATTGATTGCGAACGTCTCCACTTAAAATTCACTTAATAATAAAAAATTGATTTTCTCTGCAGGATTTCATTTCCAAGTGGACGCCCAAAGAGATTGCCGCGTGGGTTTTTCTCCAATCGAGTTCCTCAAGCACTCAAAGTATCGCAACGAATGAGTGTGTAACGCGTTTCCTCGGGGTGCTCCGACATCCAGCTTCGGTTCTTTGAGGTACGTAGATTTCAAATTACACAAACTAATATGCTTTGGGTACAGATTTGAATCTGAGAGAATGAAAAAAGATGCTTCACGTTTCCAAATTCGTTTTATTTCTTGTGCGCAGCCCTCGTGTTCTCATTGTTTGCCTCGAAAATTGCATATATTTTCATTATTTTTCAATTTTAGTCAGCGATCATTTCACAATCGAACCAATATTGCGATTGTCTGAGCGCATGACGAAACCTCTAAATTGCAGGACTAAAACTACAGGCAGTTTGATCTCTAGTTCTTTTTTTGCATTTTTTATCAGTGTGGGTCAGATACATAAAAGTTTTTTCTTTATTTTTTCGATAATTTCTATTATTTTCATTTGAAAAACAGGTATAATTTTAAAATATTTGTCGCACAACTTGGTCATGCTAGGAATATTAATCCTCGGCGCAAAAATTCAACTCATATAATCCACAATGTTTTCCTGTTTGCTTCCGGAAAATAAAAAATCAACGTAATAACCAGATCTGACATCCAAAACGCGTTTAATCAAGTTTTCGTTGCATCACGTTACGTTAAGTTCAGGATTCGAATTTTTTTCATTGAACGTCCTCATTTTAATACAGCAAGAAGTACTTTTAATATCTCTCTCCGCGTTTTGATACTACTTGATTATGGCAGGTTTCAATCAGTTTTTCTCTTCTTTTTCTTGATGGCTATCTTCCCATTATTGGGCAAGTATTCTGATTAGATCAATAATGGATACGACGGAAATAATGCCTGGCGACCGAAATAATGGTGCAAATGAATAATTTCTCGTTTGAAAAATTGAAATCAATTCTATTTCAAAAAATCAATTACTGAACATTGAATCTTTGGAATCTTTTTTAGAATCGATTCATTATTGGCTCACGTTCTCGGATCAATGTATTGTATAAAACTATTAGAATTGGAAACGTTTCGCAGAAGCAAATTTCTGCTCAGGATGGACAAGAGACATTTTTTCTTATTCAAAAAAGAGAATTTACATAAATATTTTTGGTTGGTATGTTGAGGATCACGCGTATCTATCGGTTAACGATAATTCCAACTCAACGGGCTGAAATTGAGAAAAACGCTTATCACATTGCTTGAATCCCCGTGATAGCAGACAGCACACAATTATTTGTATTTTGCGCTAAATCCTCCAGTTTCGAGATGTGCGTTGTCGTGTCGTTCTCGCTCTCTGGAGTCATTATTTATTGACTGTTGTTTTTACTATGAGAATTCTATTGGATCTCACTAGAGTGAGAGGGTGAATGATCGATTTATATTGGAATAAAATTTATTTGTAATACATTCACACAAGGCGACCGTCAAAACTAATTAACTAACTAACTAAGCGAGAAAAACATTTGTTAAGGGATGGAGAGACAAAAGAACTGAAAAACAAGACCCACTCGTAGCAGGTGTACTTAATTGATATTTTATGGTCCCAGATCTGACGCTCAATTGTTTGTGTTGCCTTGATATCAAAAAATTTAATTTGACTTCTCGATCGCGCGACCTAGAGCACACTTTTTCTGTTTTTTTCGCGACGTTTTCTTTTGTACCATTTTGTTCAGAAGCTGTCGTGTTTAAATTCTTCGCCACAAGAATGAGTAGCAGACTGACGGTGTACGCATGCTCGTTTCAGACTTGAAAAAACAAACTTTTTTCGGGAATAGATTATTTCGTGATTCAAAATTTTCAACGATTGTTATCATTACTTTTCTTTGTCAGTGTTACTATTTTTTCATATCCAGAAAAATGCCTCGCCCTCCAAAAGTTTCCAAAGAAGACGCCATCGATGTGGTGAAAAAATTTGCCCATCACTTCACGACCAACGACTTGCCGAAGTACACATCGCAAGTATGGAAGGACATGAGCGAGCAGTTGAATGGCGTGTGGTCCGCCCACGACGTATACACGGCTGTACGTGAAGATCGACGAGGGATTCTAAGTACGGCGCGAAACGACTTAGGCATCAACATCATCTCCGTTGATTCGAAAAGTACGGGTGAATCGGAATTAGATGACGAAGAAGTTTCCGATGAATTCAACAATTCTTGTTCAGCGTCGCTGGTGAAACTCGACCTGCAACTGAGTAAGGAAGAATGGGATGCGATCAAGCCGCAGGGGAAAGTCCAATACAAGAATCGGGAAAAATATGTCTTGACCCCTCGAGTCTGGACAAATATATTCACCATCGCTCTATGGCAGCAACATAAAATTCCTTGCGCCTTTTCATTAAAACGAGCAGACGTCGCCGTGTCTTCTGATGAAAATAGTTATAAAATAAAGATAGTGGGTACGTGCAGAAGTCGTATGTGTGGCAATACCCTCACTGCAACGGGCGAAAAACATTCTGGACACGATGGTTTAATACTTTCGGTAGAAACCCATGACACTCGGGGCATTTCGCATGACGAGACGAAGAGACCATTGAATGGAAAAAGACGAAGACAAGTGCAGCAAGAGCTAAAAGCAGCAGGCTGTAAAAAATGGCGAAATGCACAAGCCCGCACACTCATGATCGAGGGTGATACGGAACCTCCCATTCTTCCAAAACAGGGGACCTTGAGAAACGCCAAGAAAGAGCTCATCAACGCCGAGCTCAACATAAAACCCGAAGATGGGAGAGATCTCGTACGAACCGTTGAGAATTTATCGTTGACTGAAGAATTCAAAGGCTTGATCCACAATGTCGGTTCGCAACCCTTCTACGTTTTTTACAGCTCGCCTGCCCAAATGCAAGCATATAAAGATTATTGCCGTGCGAATCGAGGGAAAGCCACCATAATGGTAGATGCGACAGGAAGTGTCGTCAAGAAGTTGGTGCGTTCTGACGGTCAGCCGAGTGGGCACATATTTTTATACTCCATCGTCATCAATTTTGAAAACACGACATTGGCAGTGCATCAGATGTTGTCTGAAACGCATGTGACGGATATAATTATATACTGGCTGAAGCAGTGGAATCGTAGAGGTGCACCCGTACCGAATTTCACGGTTACCGACTACTCGAGGGCCTTGATTGCAGCCTTGTGTAACGTCTACAATGATATGACAATAAAGTCATATTGCGAAAACATGTTCGTCATCTCTGCTTCTCTCGATCAACCATCTTTGGAACCAGCAACGTTCATCAGAATCGACGTTGCACATTTCATCCATATGGTTTGTCGGTGGAAATGTTTTCAATCACAACGACAATTGTGCATCAAGGAGTTCTTTGTTCGCTGTATCTCGTTGTTGGTTGATGCACAGTCGATTGCCGAATTTCGCCACATGTTTCATCTCACACTCGTCGTAGGCCTCCAGGCGTATGAAGATTCTGAAATTGACGATAACGCAGTTAACAACGCAAAAGAAGCCAGACAAACATTGGAAACGTTTATCGCTGATCGTAAAATCGAGGTCAATTTCGAAGCCGGTGCAATGGAAAATGGAGTCAACGAAATTGAGACCTTAAATTCCGATGGTTTTGGTCCGAGTGAAGCAGTAAGTGCTCCAGGGAACATCGAAAGGAGAAGTCCTCTTGTCGACTCGTTAACGCAGCATTTCGATCGAGCGAAAGTCGTTATTCGAGAGGGCAAAAATCTGAACCCATTTTATTTACCCGATTTCGCGGAGAAACTATTTTCACTGGCAAAAGAATTTCCGTTGTGGTCAAATGCAGCGATTCCACAGATCTGTGAACGACCTAGTTCAGCCTGCGTGGAAGGCCATTTTAACGACGTCAAGACGAGAGTCTTCAAGGATACGCTTTTACCGATTCGGGTCGATAAATTCATAGTAATTCTCGTTCGGGATATAATTGGCGAAACACTGCTCTTTGCGTCCAAAATCATCAATTTCGATAGAAAACAGCATATATCTGCTGATGTGCAGTTGAAAAAATTGGTGGACATGGAAAGTTGCAATGGGAGTCAACCGACGCATGTTGAATTTAAAGAAAATAAAAGAAGGGCAATATTAAGGGTTCAAGATCCGGACTTGATGGCCCAAGAAAACTGGCGAAACAAGGCAGAGGATGAAAATGTTGAAGATTGCAATCCGAGCGATGATTCAGCTGACGACCGTGCAGAATCTAACGCGATACCAATATTGGAAGGCTCTGAAATGGTTTCTGCTGACGAAAATAATGGCGTTGAATTTACAGCAGAATTATCATCGAATGACAGAAATTCGATGAACAATTGTTCGGTATTGTCCGATCATTCATACTGCTGCAAGGAAATGAATTCCATGGAAAAGACGGACAACGCCGTAAGCCCGACCCAAATACCATTCGAGCAACAAACTGCGACAGACCCGCCTCAAAAAACAGAATCAAATTTGCAAAAACATGAGGTTATTCTAAATTCTATAACCACCGAAGGGCAATCGAAAGTCGAATCATCCAAATATTTCAAGCCATGTCCGGAAATTCGACAAATGAATCAATTTATTAGTAGCAAAAAGAAACCTTTCCTTTTACCGAATGGATCACTTTGCAAATATCCATTGAACATCGGCGGTATGAAAGTTTTCTTGAGACTCACGTGTGGTTTCGATTCCCTTATACATGCTCTCATGACTGCCGCTTTAGACGACATGGAATATGCGAATTTTTTGATGGCCTCTTCAAACGAAACGATGAAGTTTGTTTCGAAAATAATAAACACCGGAATAACGAAAGAACTTCTTCAAGACAGAGGAACGCTCTTGAAAACACTTGGTTATACCTTGATCGCCGAAATGAGCACGGAACGTCGCGTTCTGTCGTGTTCGATGAATGCTACGGACAGTATCGTCAATATCGTGAAAAAAACACTTGATACGTGTCCCAGCGTATACGTGGAGGAAATCTGTCCCAAATGCCCTCGTCGAACGTCTACGTTGCCGTATCTGTCTCCAAACCATTGGAAAATGAGGAACAACATCAGGAATCTGGAGGGCGCATTGGATTTTCGTCCAGAGTTCTACGAAGTTCACTGCAAACAATGTAAGGGAACATTAAAGTTACACCAAAAGCTCAATCATCATATCATGATAGATATGGACATTCGTGCGATAACAGCTTCGGGTATAGCTAAGAAAGGACTGCGGTGTCAACTAAAAGAGATACCAACGACCCTCAGCTTTCCAACTGAAAATGATTCACGAGTTACATACAGGTACGTCCGTTGTTAAACTTTTGTGTATATACTGTAGGAATAATGGAAAAAAATTGCATTTTTGGGAATCCAAAGTGAATATCCAAGCTTTCTTTATTGCCGTGGAAAATAAAATATTAATTTTTCTTAAAACAGAAAAAATTACCAATAAAACATTTTTGGCTATATTTTTGCGGAGAGGGGAGAGAGAATTCTCTCAACTATCATTACTATTTGATGCTAATCGATACAAATCTTCCTCAGGTTGGTTGCAGTCGTGACATTTTCTTTCGAGCACTTCGTCACACATTCTCGACGTACGAATGGAAGCTGGCAACTCTTTAATGATATGGCCAAAGAGATAACGAGATCAAAATTGAATGAAGAAATTGAACCCCACTTGGCCTTGTACATCAAACAGCATTAACAGCAAATTGTGAGTTTTAATAAAATGGTTTTCGTACGAGGGAGACAATAGTAATAGAAATATTGATGAAAATCATTAAAGGAATACTTACGTGACTTTTAATCGAAAGGGAAAGAAAAAAAATAAGGTAGATCCTTGTCATTGCCGTTGCCAATTGAGTTAAAAGTTATTTCTTCAAATGAGTGAACCTTAGAAAATAAAACAATTCATTTTAAAAAAAAACCATATACCATTAAAAGGCTTTGAATTATCCTAATATTTCTTTTTTTTTTTAATTCAGTTTCAAACTGACGTAATTTCCAGATTATGGAGATCAGTAACATTCAAGACGAGCGTTTGTGTAAAGCGATGAACCATTCGTTTCCTCGTTACTCGTACTCAAACTTTTCTTTCGTGGTCTTGGCGCCAGGACGTTGGAGCTGCTGCTGCGAGGCAATCTTGCGAGGAATCTGTGAATCTTAGAGGTTTGTCACTGAACATTTTCAAAGGCCAATTAAGCGCTATTCCTCCTTTTCAGTTTGAAAATGGCCAAGAACAAATCTCCATTTATTATTTTTTGCATGCTGCTGATCTTTGTGAAACAATTTTCAAGAACCGTATCCCTCCGAAATTTTGATTAATAGTTGAATTTCTTTATATGCTTTCTCGAAAATCGGATTCGATGAAGAGAAAAAATTCCCGTCAAAAATCCTCAACGATAAATGGCTCATCTTTTTCTTCAGAATTGTGACAGTGATTCCTTGTTTGATAATCAGGAGTAAATAATATAAGTTATTACCACTGATCCAGTTGTTTCGAAGTTAAAAAGGTTTTTTTCTCTCACCTATAGTTCCCCGTCGGTCTGTGATACGTAATGTGAGGATAATCATTACTGGAGCCGGACTCGTACTGCGGTCCGAGATACTCGGAATCGTGATTAGATTTAATATCAGTCTGGAACCACTATCTGGGAGGTCCGTCCGGAACTTTGGCCAACCTTGATTGGAGTCTGGAAAAAATCGAACCTCAGGATCATGAATTAACGTTAAATTAACGTTAAATTAACGAGAATACCACTTTATTCTCCAATTAAAATCCTGGCTCTCATAATTCGTAAGGTCAAAAGCGTTAAAAAGGAGTCATTCTTATCAACTACTCATGACGTTGATAATATTTTCTTAAAAATTCTTCACCAATTATATTTGACGTCAAAATTATGATGGAAGAAAAAAATATCAGCAACACCTCATTAATTAAAATTAAAATAATAATAAATGCCACGTTTATTGTCGATTTCAAGGCCTGGCTCCCGAAGTCTATATGGCCAGCAGGTTTAAAAAAAAGAGTCATTGTTTTTTGTTGAATATTCTTTATTATAATTGAAGAAAAAGTTATGATGAAAGAAAAAGAAATCAGCAACTACTTTAATTAATGTCAAAATACTAAAAATACCACATTTTGATCCATTATTTCAACACCTGGCTTTCATAGTTCGTAAAGGTCAGAATAAGCTTTTAAAAAGTCATTCATATCACGTACCCGTAAAAAGGAGTCATTCTTATCAACTACTCATGACGTTGATAATATTTTCTTAAAAATTCTTCACCAATTATATTTGACGTCGAAATTATGATGGAAGAAAAAAATATCACCAACACCTCATTAATTAAAATTAAAATAATAATAAATGGCACGTTTATTGTCGATTTCAAGGCCTGGCTCCCGAAGTCTATATGGCCAGCAGGTTTAAAAAAAAGAGTCATTGTTTTTTGTTGAATATTCTTTATTATAATTGAAGAAAAAGTTATGATGAAAGAAAAAGAAATCAGCAACTACTTCAATTAATGTCAAAATACTAAAAATACCACATTTTGATCCATTATTTCAACACCTGGCTTTCATAGTTCGTAAAGGTCATAATAAGCTTTTAAAAAGTCATTCATATCACGTACCCGTAAAAAGGAGTCATTCTTATCAACTACTCATGACGTTGATAATATTTTCTTAAAAATTCTTCACCAATTATATTTGACGTCGAAGTTATGATGGAAGAAAAAAATATCAGCAACACCCCATTAATTAAAATGAAAATAATAATAAATGCCACGTTTATTGTCGATTTCAAGGCCTGGCTCCCGAAGTTCATATGGTCAGCAGGTTAAAAAAAAAGGAGTCATCGTTTTTTGTTGAATATTTTTTACTTATTATAATTGCAGAAAAAGTTACAATGAAAGAAAAAGAAATCAGGAACTACTTTAATTAACGTCAAAATACTAGAAATAACACATTTTTATCCACTATTTCAATACCTGGCTTTCATAGTTCGCAAAGGTCAGAAGCTTTAAAAACGTCATTCATATCACGTACCCATGATGTTACTTTTTTTTTCTGTTTTAATCCATTTGCCGAGCACGGAAAATTGACCTCCGTAAACTTAGCCGGACAACTTGAACTTTTGTTATTTTTAAATGAATATATCTTTTAGTATTCGTCCAGTGGTCATCAGTACCATGATTAAAATGTTCAGTGGTAATTAATTATTTTGGAATTGATGAAAATAAAATTTGGGTTAAAATTGGCCGAACATTGCTTATTTTTTGTGCAATAAATTTAATCGAATGCTGAATCGATGTAGAATCGTTCGGTGGTCGGAAAGGTTCAAGTTAAAATGTTGAGTAGTCGATAGTTTATTAAATAATATAAAAAAAACTATTTACGTCTAGAGGGTAAACTTAGCCGAACACATCAGTTATTATCAACTGAATTCTGCTCTACTAAATCTTAATCGAAAGAGAATCGTACGGTGGTTATTAGTAGTTCAATAATAATGTTCAGTGGTCATTAATTATTTTGGAATTGATGAAAATAAAATTTGGGTTAAAATTGGCCGAGCATTGCTTATTTTTTGTGCAATAAATTTAATCGAATGCTGAATCGATGTAGAATCGTTCGGTGGTCGGAAAGATTCAAGTTAAAATGTTGAGTAGTCGATAGTTTATTAAATAATATAAAAAAAACTATTTACGTCTAGAGGGTAAACTTAGCCGAACACATCAGTTATTATCAACTGAATTCTGCTCTACTAAATCTTAATCGAAAGAGAATCGTACGGTGGTTATTAGTAGTTCAATAATAATGTTCAGTGGTCATTAATTATCTTGGAATTAAGGAAAATAATGTATGCAATGCAATTAGCCGGACATCTCAACCTTAGCCACGCCTTTCCGCCAAATCCCAATAGGAGAGGTTTTGATGACGTCAGACGTACCAGCCATTCCATAACCTGTTCGTGTCAATTGATAGTAGTTTGCTGTTTATTTATTTTTGTTTTAATTTTTGTCCAATATATATAATCAATAATATATTGGATTGCAACATCGCCGACGAAGCAGTGGTATCAAAAGGCCTGGCAAAACGGTCGTGAGATACCGGCAAAACGACGATCAACGTTCGTCCCATTACAACGAGCTGCTGGTCACGGAGAAGAAGGCCGAAAAATCGCAGTACGGTCTTTACGCGAAAAAACAAACTCCACCTCGAAGGATGATGGATTTGTCGAACGATCGGATCAAGGCAAAATATCACATGTCGGCGTTGAAGAGAGGACGAGGGGACCAAAGGCGTCGTCGAATTTGTCACCAGCGGATCTCGTCTCGAGCTCTTTTTGCCCAAGGAAAATTGTCCGATTACGTTGTTGCTGGCGGAGGTGAAAGGGCCCCGTAGATCGCAACCATACTCCTGGAGGCAGCGGCGGCATGATCGACGGAGAGAAGTATGGAGAAGAAGCTTGTGCTTTACGAAGGAGCACACGGTCCAAACAGACATAGTGATCCAGGTTGAGACAATGGAGACAAAGGGGAGTGGTTTTATCGGTTGGTTGTTCGTCAATGGGATCAACATGGCAGTCGCTCTCGTCAAGGAGGGTCTCGCCAAAGTTCCCACCTTCACTGGAAACGGTGAGTATCTGAAGCTGCTCAAGGCGGCCGAGGAGCGAGCAAAGGCGCAGAAATTGAACGTAAGTTTCTTTTGCTTCAGATTTGGAAAGACCGCGTACAGGTCGAGACCGAAACGAGAAAGAGATCGAGGCAGAAAAAGAAGTGACCGAGCGCAGAGTCGATTACTGCCAAGTCGTAGTTCCCGAGGCTCTTCCTCTCTCTACGGTCCTAAGAGAAGGGAGCTTGTCGCAGCAATGTTCACCGGAGACGATCAGTGGTATTGCGCCAAGGTCGAGAAAATCTCTGGCAGCAACGTCAGCGTTTTCTACATCGATTATGGCAACAGGGAACTCGTCGACGTAACAAGAACAGCGCCTCTGCCTGCTGAATTCGCCGCTGACAAACCATACGCCCACGAGCACATTATCGCTTTTGTCGAACTTCCGGAAGACGTGAGTTTCCCTCAGTCCACCCCACTTTTTTCCTCATCAACCTACAGATCAATCGATGTTTATTACTCTTTCTTATTCGCCGCAGGACGATGACAAGAGAGCGGCGATAACGGCGCTTTAGGAAGATCTCGAGGACAAGACTTTGCTCTTGAACATTGAATACAAAGTCAACGCTATTCCTGCTGCCACGTTATTGGACGCATCGAGCAAGGACAATCTCGTCAAGACTCTCGTCTCGGAAGGATATCTCCTTGTCGAGAAAAGAGACAGGAGTTCGCCCAAATTGGTAAGAAACTATTGCTACGGGGGGTTTCCCCGTAGCAACGACATTGAAGTTTGCAGTGTTCAACAAAAAATAATGACTTTCGGACTGATTTTGTCTTTTCATCATAAAAAATGATCGATTTTATGTCCTGACTAAATATTGAACCGCAATCTCGAGATATGCTCAAGAAAAACCCGGTTTTCGTTGCATTCCAGCGATGCAAACTTCAATGTTGTCCCGAAGCAGACAAAAGCACTTTTTTTTCCTTCTGCTTTGACTCACGACGTTTTTTTTCTTCATCCTCAGCTGAGCGAGTATCGAGCGGCTCTGCAAGATATACTTCAAAGAATCATCGGCTGATCTGGCAGTACGGAAACATAACGGGTGACGACGCACTTGAGTTTGGTGTGAGAAAGTGAAGGAAAATAAAATTGAGAAAAGAAATAACAAAATATTTTAATAATGGTAAATTGTACAGAACGATTGATAATCATGTTAATTGATGAAAGTAGTCGGATAAAAGCCTGAAAATATAAGTCTGATGGAAAATTTATCGACGAAGCACCTTCCGCCACAACTTTCTCGCCTTTTTTCACCCCCTCGGCACCATCTTTTTGCCCATAACAAGACTGCTGCCCCGCGTCTTCGACAACGACGATGACGACTATTAGATTTTTCGTACCTTATCATCGATTTTATGTCCTGAATCGCAGTCTCGAGATATGCTCGAGAAAAACCCAATTTTCGTTGCATTCCAGCGATGCAAACTTCAACGTTGTCCCAAAGCAGACAAAAGCACTTTTTTTCCTTCCGCTTTGGCTCACGACGTTTTTTTTCTTCACCCTCAGCTGAGCGAGTATCGAGCGGCTCTGCAAGATATACTCAAAAGAATCATCGGCTGATCTGGCAGTACGGAGACACAGGTCCACGAACACAGGACATTTGGACTAAGTCCAAATCAAATGACGTTGATTCTCTCTTCTGAATTTTGGTCGAAAAATTGATCGAAAAATATTGGACGAAGTGAAGCGGCCAAATTATACACTTTTTCTAGTGTCGGTTAATTCTATCTCGGTTGTCACTTGGAGTAATGTTAATAGCCCAACAAAGCGGAGCAACAGTGTATCCACAAATAAACACAATATCGGTCTGAAAGAAAGTAAGATCATTTTTTTATTTTGTTGTCAGTTTCTCTTTTCTTACACGTTTCGAAAAAGAGATGAAATATCTGTCGCAATTTCATCATTGCCAGTGCTTCCTAAAAATCATATTCCTTAATAAACTCTCGACACGACAATAACAAAGTGAAGAAAATAGAATGACAAAAGAATTGAGTAATTTATTAATAAGTGAATAAATTGTACCGATTAGACATATGAATCTATGAGCATAGTTCAGTTTTGTTTTTGGATTCTGGGACAGAAAAAATCTATTCAAAATTATGCACATTTAACGATCGGCTTGGTAGTACAAAGTTTTGCAGAATCTCGGCTCAATTTTCCGTGCTCGGCAAATGGATTAAAACAGAAAAAAAAAGTAACATCATGGGTACGTGATATGAATGACGTTTTTAAAGCTTCTGACCTTTGCGAACTATGAAAGCCAGGTATTGAAATAGTGGATAAAAATGTGTTATTTCTAGTATTTTGACGTTAATTAAAGTAGTTCCTGATTTCTTTTTCTTTCATTGTAACTTTTTCTGCAATTATAATAAGTAAAAAATATTCAACAAAAAACGATGACTCCTTTTTTTTTAACCTGCTGACCATATGAACTTCGGGAGCCAGGCCTTGAAATCGACAATAAACGTGGCATTTATTATTATTTTCATTTTAATTAATGGGGTGTTGCTGATATTTTTTTCTTCCATCATAACTTCGACGTCAAATATAATTGGTGAAGAATTTTTAAGAAAATATTATCAACGTCATGAGTAGTTGATAAGAATGACTCCTTTTTACGGGTACGTGATATGAATGACTTTTTAAAAGCTTATTATGACCTTTACGAACTATGAAAGCCAGGTGTTGAAATAATGGATCAAAATGTGGTATTTTTAGTATTTTGACATTAATTGAAGTAGTTGCTGATTTCTTTTTCTTTCATCATAACTTTTTCTTCAATTATAATAAAGAATATTCAACAAAAAACAATGACTCTTTTTTTTAAACCTGCTGGCCATATAGACTTCGGGAGCCAGGCCTTGAAATCGACAATAAACGTGCCATTTATTATTATTTTAATTTTAATTAATGAGGTGTTGGTGATATTTTTTTCTTCCATCATAATTTCGACGTCAAATATAATTGGTGAAGAATTTTTAAGAAAATATTATCAACGTCATGAGTAGTTGATAAGAATGACTCCTTTTTACGGGTACGTGATATGAATGACTTTTTAAAAGCTTATTCTGACCTTTACGAACTATGAAAGCCAGGTGTTGAAATAATGGATCAAAATGTGGTATTTTTAGTATTTTGACATTAATTAAAGTAGTTGCTGATTTCTTTTTCTTTCATCATAACTTTTTCTTCAATTATAATAAAGAATATTCAACAAAAAACAATGACTCTTTTTTTTAAACCTGCTGGCCATATAGACTTCGGGAGCCAGGCCTTGAAATCGACAATAAACGTGGCATTTATTATTATTTTAATTTTAATTAATGAGGTGTTGCTGATATTTTTTTCTTCCATCATAATTTTGACGTCAAATATAATTGGTGAAGAATTTTTAAGAAAATATTATCAACGTCATGAGTAGTTGATAAGAATGACTCCTTTTTAACGCTTTTGACCTTACGAATTATGAGAGCCAGGATTTTAATTGGAGAATAAAGTGGTATTCTCGTTAATTTAACGTTAATTTAACGTTAATTCATGATCCTGAGGTTCGATTTTTTCCAGACTCCAATCAAGGTTGGCCAAAGTTCCGGACGGACCTCCCAGATAGTGGTTCCAGACTGATATTAAATCTAATCACGATTCCGAGTATCTCGGACCGCAGTACGAGTCCGGCTCCAGTAATGATTATCCTCACATTACGTATCACAGACCGACGGGGAACTATAGGTGAGAGAAAAAAACCTTTTTAACTTCGAAACAACTGGATCAGTGGTAATAACTTATATTATTTACTCCTGATTATCAAACAAGGAATCACTGTCACAATTCTGAAGAAAAAGATGAGCCATTTATCGTTGAGGATTTTTGACGGGAATTTTTTCTCTTCATCGAATCCGATTTTCGAGAAAGCATATAAAGAAATTCAACTATTAATCAAAATTTCGGAGGGATACGGTTCTTGAAAATTGTTTCACAAAGATCAGCAGCATGCAAAAAATAATAAATGGAGATTTGTTCTTGGCCATTTTCAAACTGAAAAGGAGGAATAGCGCTTAATTGGCCTTTGAAAATGTTCAGTGACAAACCTCTAAGATTCACAGATTCCTCGCAAGATTGCCTCGCAGCAGCAGCTCCAACGTCCTGGCGCCAAGACCACGAAAGAAAAGTTTGAGTACGAGTAACGAGGAAACGAATGGTTCATCGCTTTACACAAACGCTCGTCTTGAATGTTACTGATCTCCATAATCTGGAAATTACGTCAGTTTGAAACTGAATTAAAAAAAAAAGAAATATTAGGATAATTCAAAGCCTTTTAATGGTATATGGTTTTTTTTTAAAATGAATTGTTTTATTTTCTAAGGTTCACTCATTTGAAGAAATAACTTTTAACTCAATTGGCAACGGCAATGACAAGGATCTACCTTATTTTTTTTCTTTCCCTTTCGATTAAAAGTCACGTAAGTATTCCTTTAATGATTTTCATCAATATTTCTATTACTATTGTCTCCCTCGTACGAAAACCATTTTATTAAAACTCACAATTTGCTGTTAATGCTGTTTGATGTACAAGGCCAAGTGGGGTTCAATTTCTTCATTCAATTTTGATCTCGTTATCTCTTTGGCCATATCATTAAAGAGTTGCCAGCTTCCATTCGTACGTCGAGAATGTGTGACGAAGTGCTCGAAAGAAAATGTCACGACTGCAACCAACCTGAGGAAGATTTGTATCGATTAGCATCAAATAGTAATGATAGTTGAGAGAATTCTCTCTCCCCTCTCCGCAAAAATATAGCCAAAAATGTTTTATTGGTAATTTTTTCTGTTTTAAGAAAAATTAATATTTTATTTTCCACGGCAATAAAGAAAGCTTGGATATTCACTTTGGATTCCCAAAAATGCAATTTTTTTCCATTATTCCTACAGTATATACACAAAAGTTTAACAACGGACGTACCTGTATGTAACTCGTGAATCATTTTCAGTTGGAAAGCTGAGGGTCGTTGGTATCTCTTTTAGTTGACACCGCAGTCCTTTCTTAGCTATACCCGAAGCTGTTATCGCACGAATGTCCATATCTATCATGATATGATGATTGAGCTTTTGGTGTAACTTTAATGTTCCCTTACATTGTTTGCAGTGAACTTCGTAGAACTCTGGACGAAAATCCAATGCGCCCTCCAGATTCCTGATGTTGTTCCTCATTTTCCAATGGTTTGGAGACAGATACGGCAACGTAGACGTTCGACGAGGGCATTTGGGACAGATTTCCTCCACGTATACGCTGGGACACGTATCAAGTGTTTTTTTCACGATATTGACGATACTGTCCGTAGCATTCATCGAACACGACAGAACGCGACGTTCCGTGCTCATTTCGGCGATCAAGGTATAACCAAGTGTTTTCAAGAGCGTTCCTCTGTCTTGAAGAAGTTCTTTCGTTATTCCGGTGTTTATTATTTTCGAAACAAACTTCATCGTTTCGTTTGAAGAGGCCATCAAAAAATTCGCATATTCCATGTCGTCTAAAGCGGCAGTCATGAGAGCATGTATAAGGGAATCGAAACCACACGTGAGTCTCAAGAAAACTTTCATACCGCCGATGTTCAATGGATATTTGCAAAGTGATCCATTCGGTAAAAGGAAAGGTTTCTTTTTGCTACTAATAAATTGATTCATTTGTCGAATTTCCGGACATGGCTTGAAATATTTGGATGATTCGACTTTCGATTGCCCTTCGGTGGTTATAGAATTTAGAATAACCTCATGTTTTTGCAAATTTGATTCTGTTTTTTGAGGCGGGTCTGTCGCAGTTTGTTGCTCGAATGGTATTTGGGTCGGGCTTACGGCGTTGTCCGTCTTTTCCATGGAATTCATTTCCTTGCAGCAGTATGAATGATCGGACAATACCGAACAATTGTTCATCGAATTTCTGTCATTCGATGATAATTCTGCTGTAAATTCAACGCCATTATTTTCGTCAGCAGAAACCATTTCAGAGCCTTCCAATATTGGTATCGCGTTAGATTCTGCACGGTCGTCAGCTGAATCATCGCTCGGATTGCAATCTTCAACATTTTCATCCTCTGCCTTGTTTCGCCAGTTTTCTTGGGCCATCAAGTCCGGATCTTGAACCCTTAATATTGCCCTTCTTTTATTTTCTTTAAATTCAACATGCGTCGGTTGACTCCCATTGCAACTTTCCATGTCCACCAATTTTTTCAACTGCACATCAGCAGATATATGCTGTTTTCTATCGAAATTGATGATTTTGGACGCAAAGAGCAGTGTTTCGCCAATTATATCCCGAACGAGAATTACTATGAATTTATCGACCCGAATCGGTAAAAGCGTATCCTTGAAGACTCTCGTCTTGACGTCGTTAAAATGGCCTTCCACGCAGGCTGAACTAGGTCGTTCACAGATCTGTGGAATCGCTGCATTTGACCACAACGGAAATTCTTTTGCCAGTGAAAATAGTTTCTCCGCGAAATCGGGTAAATAAAATGGGTTCAGATTTTTGCCCTCTCGAATAACGACTTTCGCTCGATCGAAATGCTGCGTTAACGAGTCGACAAGAGGACTTCTCCTTTCGATGTTCCCTGGAGCACTTACTGCTTCACTCGGACCAAAACCATCGGAATTTAAGGTCTCAATTTCGTTGACTCCATTTTCCATTGCACCGGCTTCGAAATTGACCTCGATTTTACGATCAGCGATAAACGTTTCCAATGTTTGTCTGGCTTCTTTTGCGTTGTTAACTGCGTTATCGTCAATTTCAGAATCTTCATACGCCTGGAGGCCTACGACGAGTGTGAGATGAAACATGTGGCGAAATTCGGCAATCGACTGTGCATCAACCAACAACGAGATACAGCGAACAAAGAACTCCTTGATGCACAATTGTCGTTGTGATTGAAAACATTTCCACCGACAAACCATATGGATGAAATGTGCAACGTCGATTCTGATGAACGTTGCTGGTTCCAAAGATGGTTGATCGAGAGAAGCAGAGATGACGAACATGTTTTCGCAATATGACTTTATTGTCATATCATTGTAGACGTTACACAAGGCTGCAATCAAGGCCCTCGAGTAGTCGGTAACCGTGAAATTCGGTACGGGTGCACCTCTACGATTCCACTGCTTCAGCCAGTATATAATTATATCCGTCACATGCGTTTCAGACAACATCTGATGCACTGCCAATGTCGTGTTTTCAAAATTGATGACGATGGAGTATAAAAATATGTGCCCACTCGGCTGACCGTCAGAACGCACCAACTTCTTGACGACACTTCCTGTCGCATCTACCATTATGGTGGCTTTCCCTCGATTCGCACGGCAATAATCTTTATATGCTTGCATTTGGGCAGGCGAGCTGTAAAAAACGTAGAAGGGTTGCGAACCGACATTGTGGATCAAGCCTTTGAATTCTTCAGTCAACGATAAATTCTCAACGGTTCGTACGAGATCTCTCCCATCTTCGGGTTTTATGTTGAGCTCGGCGTTGATGAGCTCTTTCTTGGCGTTTCTCAAGGTCCCCTGTTTTGGAAGAATGGGAGGTTCCGTATCACCCTCGATCATGAGTGTGCGGGCTTGTGCATTTCGCCATTTTTTACAGCCTGCTGCTTTTAGCTCTTGCTGCACTTGTCTTCGTCTTTTTCCATTCAATGGTCTCTTCGTCTCGTCATGCGAAATGCCCCGAGTGTCATGGGTTTCTACCGAAAGTATTAAACCATCGTGTCCAGAATGTTTTTCGCCCGTTGCAGTGAGGGTATTGCCACACATACGACTTCTGCACGTACCCACTATCTTTATTTTATAACTATTTTCATCAGAAGACACGGCGACGTCTGCTCGTTTTAATGAAAAGGCGCAAGGAATTTTATGTTGCTGCCATAGAGCGATGGTGAATATATTTGTCCAGACTCGAGGGGTCAAGACATATTTTTCCCGATTCTTGTATTGGACTTTCCCCTGCGGCTTGATCGCATCCCATTCTTCCTTACTCAGTTGCAGGTCGAGTTTCACCAGCGACGCTGAACAAGAATTGTTGAATTCATCGGAAACTTCTTCGTCATCTAATTCCGATTCACCCGTACTTTTCGAATCAACGGAGATGATGTTGATGCCTAAGTCGTTTCGCGCCGTACTTAGAATCCCTCGTCGATCTTCACGTACAGCCGTGTATACGTCGTGGGCGGACCACACGCCATTCAACTGCTCGCTCATGTCCTTCCATACTTGCGATGTGTACTTCGGCAAGTCGTTGGTCGTGAAGTGATGGGCAAATTTTTTCACCACATCGATGGCGTCTTCTTTGGAAACTTTTGGAGGGCGAGGCATTTTTCTGGATATGAAAAAATAGTAACACTGACAAAGAAAAGTAATGATAACAATCGTTGAAAATTTTGAATCACGAAATAATCTATTCCCGAAAAAAGTTTGTTTTTTCAAGTCTGAAACGAGCATGCGTACACCGTCAGTCTGCTACTCATTCTTGTGGCGAAGAATTTAAACACGACAGCTTCTGAACAAAATGGTACAAAAGAAAACGTCGCGAAAAAAACAGAAAAAGTGTGCTCTAGGTCGCGCGATCGAGAAGTCAAATTAAATTTTTTGATATCAAGGCAACACAAACAATTGAGCGTCAGATCTGGGACCATAAAATATCAATTAAGTACACCTGCTACGAGTGGGTCTTGTTTTTCAGTTCTTTTGTCTCTCCATCCCTTAACAAATGTTTTTCTCGCTTAGTTAGTTAGTTAATTAGTTTTGACGGTCGCCTTGTGTGAATGTATTACAAATAAATTTTATTCCAATATAAATCGATCATTCACCCTCTCACTCTAGTGAGATCCAATAGAATTCTCATAGTAAAAACAACAGTCAATAAATAATGACTCCAGAGAGCGAGAACGACACGACAACGCACATCTCGAAACTGGAGGATTTAGCGCAAAATACAAATAATTGTGTGCTGTCTGCTATCACGGGGATTCAAGCAATGTGATAAGCGTTTTTCTCAATTTCAGCCCGTTGAGTTGGAATTATCGTTAACCGATAGATACGCGTGATCCTCAACATACCAACCAAAAATATTTATGTAAATTCTCTTTTTTGAATAAGAAAAAATGTCTCTTGTCCATCCTGAGCAGAAATTTGCTTCTGCGAAACGTTTCCAATTCTAATAGTTTTATACAATACATTGATCCGAGAACGTGAGCCAATAATGAATCGATTCTAAAAAAGATTCCAAAGATTCAATGTTCAGTAATTGATTTTTTGAAATAGAATTGATTTCAATTTTTCAAACGAGAAATTATTCATTTGCACCATTATTTCGGTCGCCAGGCATTATTTCCGTCGTATCCATTATTGATCTAATCAGAATACTTGCCCAATAATGGGAAGATAGCCATCAAGAAAAAGAAGAGAAAAACTGATTGAAACCTGCCATAATCAAGTAGTATCAAAACGCGGAGAGAGATATTAAAAGTACTTCTTGCTGTATTAAAATGAGGACGTTCAATGAAAAAAATTCGAATCCTGAACTTAACGTAACGTGATGCAACGAAAACTTGATTAAACGCGTTTTGGATGTCAGATCTGGTTATTACGTTGATTTTTTATTTTCCGGAAGCAAACAGGAAAACATTGTGGATTATATGAGTTGAATTTTTGCGCCGAGGATTAATATTCCTAGCATGACCAAGTTGTGCGACAAATATTTTAAAATTATACCTGTTTTTCAAATGAAAATAATAGAAATTATCGAAAAAATAAAGAAAAAACTTTTATGTATCTGACCCACACTGATAAAAAATGCAAAAAAAGAACTAGAGATCAAACTGCCTGTAGTTTTAGTCCTGCAATTTAGAGGTTTCGTCATGCGCTCAGACAATCGCAATATTGGTTCGATTGTGAAATGATCGCTGACTAAAATTGAAAAATAATGAAAATATATGCAATTTTCGAGGCAAACAATGAGAACACGAGGGCTGCGCACAAGAAATAAAACGAATTTGGAAACGTGAAGCATCTTTTTTCATTCTCTCAGATTCAAATCTGTACCCAAAGCATATTAGTTTGTGTAATTTGAAATCTACGTACCTCAAAGAACCGAAGCTGGATGTCGGAGCACCCCGAGGAAACGCGTTACACACTCATTCGTTGCGATACTTTGAGTGCTTGAGGAACTCGATTGGAGAAAAACCCACGCGGCAATCTCTTTGGGCGTCCACTTGGAAATGAAATCCTGCAGAGAAAATCAATTTTTTATTATTAAGTGAATTTTAAGTGGAGACGTTCGCAATCAATTGCAATATTGGTTTGATCTTGAAATGCTCGCTGACTAAAATTGAAAAATAATGAAAATATATGCAATTTTCGAGGCAAACAATAAGAAATGAGGGCTGCGCACAAGAAATAAAACGAATTTGGAAACGTGAAGCATCTTTTTTCATTCTCTCAGATTCAAATCTGTACCCAAAGCATATTGGTTTGTGTAATTTGAAATCTACGTACCTCAAAGAACCGAAGCTGGATGTCGGAGCACCCCGAGGAAACGCGTTACACACTCATTCGTTGCGATACTTTGAGTGCTTGAGGAACTCGATTGGAGAAAAACCCACGCGGCAATCTCTTTGGGCGTCCACTTGGAAATGAAATCCTGCAGAGAAAATCAATTTTTCATTTTTAAGTGAATTTTAAGTGGAGACGTTCGCAATCAATTGCAATATTGATTTGATCTTGAAATGATCGCTGACTAAAATTGAAAAATAATGAAAATATATGCAATTTTCGAGGCAAACAATAAGAAATGAGGGCTGCGCACAAGAAATAAAACGAATTTGGAAACGTGAAGCATCTTTTTTCATTCTCTCAGATTCAAATCTGTACCCAAAGCATATTGGTTTGTGTAATTTGAAATCTACGTACCTCAAAGAACCGAAGCTGGATGTCGGAGCACCCCGAGGAAACGCGTTACACACTCATTCGTTGCGATACTTTGAGTGCTTGAGGAACTCGATTGGAGAAAAACCCACGCGGCAATCTCTTTGGGCGTCCACTTGGAAATTAAATCCTGCAGAGAAAATCAATTTTTTATTTTTAAGTACATTTTAAGTGGAGACGTTCGCAATCAATTGCAATATTGGTTTGATCTTGCAATGATCGCTGACTAAAATTGAAAAATAATGAAAATATATGCAATTTTCGAGGCAAACAATAAGAAATGAGGGCTGCGCACAAGAAATAAAACGAATTTGGAAACGTGAAGCATCTTTTTTCATTCTCTCAGATTCAAATCTGTACCCAAAGCATATTGGTTTGTGTAATTTGAAATCTACGTACCTCAAAGAACCGAAGCTGGATGTCGGAGCACCCCGAGGAAACGCGTTACACACTCATTCGTTGCGATACTTTGAGTGCTTGAGGAACTCGATTGGAGAAAAACCCACGCGGCAATCTCTTTGGGCGTCCACTTGGAAATGAAATCCTGCAGAGAAAATCAATTTTTATCTTTAAGTGAATTTTAAGTGGAGACGTTCGCAATCAATTGCAATATTGGTTTGATCTTGCAATGATCGCTGACTAAAATTGAAAAATAATGAAAATATATGCAATTTTCGAGGCAAACAATAAGAACATGAGGGCTGCGCACAAGAAATAAAACGAATTTGGAAACGTGAAGCATCTTTTTTTCATTCTCTCAGATTCAAATCTGTACCCAAAGCATATTAGTTTGTGTAATTTGAAATCTACGTACCTCAAAGAACCGAAGCTGGATGTCGGAGCACCCCGAGGAAACGCGTTACACACTCATTCGTTGCGATACTTTGAGTGCTTGAGGAACTCGATTGGAGAAAAACCCACGCGGCAATCTCTTTGGGCGTCCACTTGGAAATGAAATCCTGCAGAGAAAATCAATTTTTTATTTTTAAGTGAATTTTAAGTGGAGACGTTCGCAATCAATTGCAATATTGGTTTGATCTTGCAATGATCGCTGACTAAAATTGAAAAATAATGAAAATATATGCAATTTTCGAGGCAAACAATGAGAAATGAGGGCTGCGCACAAGAAATAAAACGAATTTGGAAACGTGAAGCATCTTTTTTCATTCTCTCAGATTCAAATCTGTACCCAAAGCATATTGGTTTGTGTAATTTGAAATCTACGTACCTCAAAGAACCGAAGCTGGATGTCGGAGCACCCCGAGGAAACGCGTTACACACTGATTTGTTGCGATACTTTGAGTGCTTGAGGAACTCGATTGGAGAAAAACCCACGCGGCAATCTCTTTGGGCGTCCACTTGAAAATGAATACCTTGCAGAGAAAATCAATTTTAACCAAATTTTAAGTGGAGACGTTCGAAATCGAAAAATTATTCGCAGAATTCACGGAAAATCGGTCGAATAATTGAATTGTTAAAGAAAAAGTATGGCAGCGAGCATTCATGCGGTCGTTACGGATTTCTGAATTTTCTCCCAATTAACAAACATCCACGAAAATATAATAGTTCACTTTTCTTTTTCTTCACTTAAATACGAACACCGCGAAATTAAGCGCGATTTTTGTACCTTTTTTTGCTAAATTAATTCACTTAGGGACACAATGAAGGTACAGCTCTGCGCGTTACGTTCTCGAACGTTTGTTTGTTGTCGAGGTTATCAGTAATTCGCACATTTCGATTTACTGTGAGGAGTCAAAAGCGCGGGAGCGTCAATACGTCATGCGTCTTTTGTTAGCCACGATTATTCCGGTGGCCGAGCATTATTTCCAGTGTATCCAATTCTAACCCAATCAAAATATTTTCTCCGTATTTGGAAAATAACCAGGAATAAAACGGAGAGAGAAAAACTGATTGAAACTTGCAACAATCAAGCTGTATCAATACGCAATCGGAGGTTATATACTCCGTGCAGTAGTAAAAAAAATGAACATTCAATTTGAAATTCTCGGATCCCGATGATAACGTGACGTGCTCAACCGAAAAGTTAATTTGACGCGGTTTACATCTCAAATATTGTTATTACGTACATTTTTATCTTTTTCAAGCAAATTCGAGAACATGCATTGTGCAATACATAAGTTAAATTTTCGCACCCAGGCATGAAGAAGCGGTGAAACAATTTTTTTAACATTATTCCTGGTTTTCAGAAGAACTCAACAATGTTCAAGAATTCTTACCTTCAAAATTGCAGATATTTGGAAGATCGAAATGGCGAAATAGCGTCGGCCTTCTGCAAGCTGGTGCAGTTCTGTTACACTGCGTTGGGGTGACCTCCGGCAGCCACGAAAGACATTCCTGTCGGGCTAAGGGTGAATAATAAAATTAAAAACAAATAATCATAGATAATACCAAAAATTTCTATTCATCTGATCCAAAGTGATTGAAAACTCATAGTCGCAATCGAAGTCAATAGCATCATGAAATAATTGCTGACCGTAATTAAAAAATCATGAAAATATAATTTATGAGGCCTGTAATGGGAATTTGAGAGCCTTGTATAAAAAATAAAGTGAATCCATCGAGGTAGCATCAAGTCAATGCATAGCTGAATGGTACCTAACCAAGTGTTGACCAGGTGACCTCGCGGAAGGCTTTGTAACTTGGTGATTTTCAAAGCCACTGTGTTCTCATCGCAGTTGCTGTATGTTGGCACATTTTCAACATGAGTCACACAGTAAAGAAATTCACTTTGGTATCCGTGTGTTTCAGTACACGGACAAGATACTTGGCGCAATGGAAAACATTGAGTAAATAAAACAATCGAATCTCTTAAAAAATTAAAAGAATGACTCGGTGACTCAGAAAAACTTTTATACAGCTATCGATGCCATGCTTCGGTGACATGTCGAAAGAGTAATAATTATGAAACATGATCTTTACCAATCGAGTCAATGAATACATTCTGCGTACCTTTGTATCTGGCATCTGTATGATACTTCCCATCCTGTTGATTCCATACTGCGTAACTTGTTCCGATGGTTAATCTTGGATTCAATAAGCCCATTGTAAATTTTGCGGATTGCAACGTTTTTTTGTATTTGCCAATATCAGTCCTGTTTGGAGCAAATATAAACTCAATTAAAAATAACTTTTATAAAATTGATCCTACACACAAATCGCAGTACATATGGATGGACGAGAAGTTTTTGTCATAAAATATTTCAATTCCTGCTACGTCCGTAAGCTATAGAAAAATTCTAACGAGGTTTAAGACTACAAACTTGCACGTAATGATCAAAATAAAATGCAATTATATGCTCGATTCAATGGATTGATGAAAATGTTTTTTTTTGCCACGTGTAATTTGAACAAATTTGCTAATAATTAACAATGAAAGGTCAAAACACTCTTCATCACCGCGGGCTGGGAGATTGTAGGAATGTTGAAATTCTACTGTTATAATTGATCTAACCAATAGAGCAAGTGAATTGAGACACTAATTTTGATTATTTTAAGTTTGCCTGTTTCATTAACCGTAATTCAGTGATAAATATCCGTAATTGAGGCGGCTCAATGAAAATTGTACATGTGATTTGATTTGTTTCTACATCGTCACGAGGAAGATAACGTTGTCATTTAATTAACGAAAATTATTATCAGAGAAAATCTGGGTATAGGAAATGCCACGCTCCATTTTCGTTTTTGGAGCACGTTGTTCGACGAGTATATTTTCCACGCAATTTGCTCGTCCACCACGATAATAATTGAATTTTTCATATTTAGATAGTTTTTAAAGATTTTTTAATTACCCGTTGCAGGTCCGATCCTTGAACATGAGATGCGAATTTTACAGTGTGATGAAGAACTGTTCCGATGCCTGTAACGCTCCAAAGTCGTTATAAATGGCCGAATATGTCGGTTCCGCGATGGTATATGACGTAGTTTCGTTGAGTCAGTACCAGCTCTTTTTCGACCTTCGACCCTTCACTAGGGAAGGGGAAATTCTCCCCGAAGGCGTGTGTGCGTGTATCTGTGTGCATGTTTGCGTGCGCACGCATTTATATGTTTATAGATGACTCCAAATTATTTGTACAAAACTAATTAATAAATGAACGACCAAATCCGAGATTTGCTATTTATTTTGCCGTTCCTAAAAGTTCTCAATGACTAATTAAAACCTTTTCTATTAGGATTTGGCGGAAAGGCGTGGCTAGGGTTCAAATGTCCGGCCAATTTCATTGCATATATTATTTTCTTTAATTGCAAGATAATTAATGACCACTGAACATCATCATTGGACTACTAATAACCACCGTACGATTTTCTTCCGATTAAGATTTAGTAGAGGGGAATTCAGTTGATAATAACTTATGTGTTCGGCTAATTCTGCCGTCTAGACGTAAATAGTTTTTTTTAATATTATTTAATAAACTATCGACTACTCAACATTTCAACTTTAACCTTTCCGACCACCAAACGATTCTACATCGATTCAGCATTCGATTTAATTTATTGCACAAAAAATAGGCAATGTTCGGCTAATTTTAACTCAAATTTTATTTTTATCAATTACAAGATAATTAATTACCACTGAGTAACTTGAGTGTTAGACTTAATCTTTTGTACAAGTGAATCGGAGCTGCGACCGATCTTCCCAGCCTTTTTTGGTGAAAAAAAAGTCAAAGCGAGACATTAAAATTAGCGTTATTCAAGGTAGTGCTGTCGGTTTCAGAACTTAATGAAATTTGGTAGAGCAGTAAGTTATGATAGGAGAACGAATCCAGTCAAATTCTCAAGAGGCTACAGAAAATTCGAAAAAAAATATTGGTATTGTTAGTTTTATGCATTTAACATTGAGTTTTATGATAAATCTCAGTTTTCATTGTATTTTACAATGAATTCTTATCAATTCTCAGAAGAAATTGCAGTTTTCGTTGTAAAGTACAATGAACTGTACGAAATGGATTTTTGCACGGGAACGTATAATATGGATTTCTGCATGGAAATAAAGATTGGCTGAGGAAACGCGTCGAGTGTTTTTTTATTTTTTTTTCAGTCAAAAAGTTTACAAGAGCAAACACACATTTCCTTATGAAAAATTCAACATTTTTAATAGTCCATGCAACGTCAATTTGTACGTGATTATCGTACACCGTGGAAAATAATAATAATTCAGTATTTTTCGATCGATTATTTCAACAATAATTCTTAAATCATGGACAATCGGTGGGGTGACAATAGAGATAAGAAATAATACATGGGTAACGATGATAAGGTACGAAAAATTTAATAGTCGTCATCGTCGTTATCGAAGACGCGGGGCAGCAGTCTTGTTATAGGCAAAAAGACGGTTCCAAGGGGGTGAAAAAAGGCGAGAAAGTTTAGGCGAAATGTGCTTCGTCGATAAATTTTCCATCAGACTTATATTTTCAGGCTTTTATCCGACTACTTTCATCAATTAACATGATTATCAATCGTTCTGTACAATTTACCATTATTAAAATATTTTGTTATTTCTTTTCTCAATTTTATTTTCCTTCACTTTCTCACACCAAACTCAAGTGCGTCGTCACCCGTTATGTTTCCGTACTGCCAGATCAGCCGATGATTCTTTGAAGTATATCTTGCAGAGCCGCTCGATACTCGCTCAGCTGAGGATGAAGAAAAAAAACGTCGTGAGTCAAAGCAGAAGGAAAAAAAAGTGCTTTTGTCTGCTTCGGGACAACGTTGAAGTTTGCATCGCTGGAATGCAACGAAAACCGGGTTTTTCTTGAGCATATCTCGAGATTGCGGTTCAATATTTAGTCAGGACATAAAATCGATCATTTTTTATGATGAAAAGACAAAATCAGTCCGAAAGTCATTATTTTTTGTTGAACACTGCAAACTTCAATGTCGTTGCTACGGGGAAACCCCCCGTAGCAATAGTTTCTTACCAATTTGGGCGAACTCCTGTCTCTTTTCTCGACAAGGAGATATCCTTCCGAGACGAGAGTCTTGACGAGATTGTCCTTGCTCGATGCGTCCAATAACGTGGCAGCAGGAATAGCGTTGACTTTGTATTCAATGTTCAAGAGCAAAGTCTTGTCCTCGAGATCTTCCTAAAGCGCCGTTATCGCCGCTCTCTTGTCATCGTCCTGCGGCGAATAAGAAAGAGTAATAAACATCGATTGATCTGTAGGTTGATGAGGAAAAAAGTGGGGTGGACTGAGGGAAACTCACGTCTTCCGGAAGTTCGACAAAAGCGATAATGTGCTCGTGGGCGTATGGTTTGTCAGCGGCGAATTCAGCAGGCAGAGGCGCTGTTCTTGTTACGTCGACGAGTTCCCTGTTGCCATAATCGATGTAGAAAACGCTGACGTTGCTGCCAGAGATTTTCTCGACCTTGGCGCAATACCACTGATCGTCTCCGGTGAACATTGCTGCGACAAGCTCCCTTCTCTTAGGACCGTAGAGAGAGGAAGAGCCTCGGGAACTACGACTTGGCAGTAATCGACTCTGCGCTCGGTCACTTCTTTTTCTGCCTCGATCTCTTTCTCGTTTCGGTCTCGACCTGTACGCGGTCTTTCCAAATCTGAAGCAAAAGAAACTTACGTTCAATTTCTGCGCCTTTGCTCGCTCCTCGGCCGCCTTGAGCAGCTTCAGATACTCACCGTTTCCAGTGAAGGTGGGAACTTTGGCGAGACCCTCCTTGACGAGAGCGACTGCCATGTTGATCCCATTGACGAACAACCAACCGATAAAACCACTCCCCTTTGTCTCCATTGTCTCAACCTGGATCACTATGTCTGTTTGGACCGTGTGCTCCTTCGTAAAGCACAAGCTTCTTCTCCATACTTCTCTCCGTCGATCATGCCGCCGCTGCCTCCAGGAGTTGGTTGCGATCTACGGGGCCCTTTCACCTCCGCCAGCAACAACGTAATCGGACAATTTTCCTTGGGCAAAAAGAGCTCGAGACGAGATCCGCTGGTGACAAATTCGACGACGCCTTTGGTCCCCTCGTCCTCTCTTCAACGCCGACATGTGATATTTTGCCTTGATCCGATCGTTCGACAAATCCATCATCCTTCGAGGTGGAGTTTGTTTTTTCGCGTAAAGACCGTACTGCGATTTTTCGGCCTTCTTCTCCGTGACCAGCAGCTCGTTGTAATGGGACGAACGTTGATCGTCGTTTTGCCGGTATCTCACGACCGTTTTGCCAGGCCTTTTGATACCACTGCTTCGTCGGCGATGTTGCAATCCAATATATTATTGATTATATATATTGGACAAAAATTAAAACAAAAATAAATAAACAGCAAACTACTATCAATTGACACGAACAGGTTATGGAATGGCTGGTACGTCTGACGTCATCAAAACCTCTCCTATTGGGATTTGGCGGAAAGGCGTGGCTAAGGTTGAGATGTCCGGCTAATTGCATTGCATACATTATTTTCCTTAATTCCAAGATAATTAATGACCACTGAACATTATTATTGAACTACTAATAACCACCGTACGATTCTCTTTCGATTAAGATTTAGTAGAGCAGAATTCAGTTGATAATAACTGATGTGTTCGGCTAAGTTTACCCTCTAGACGTAAATAGTTTTTTTTATATTATTTAATAAACTATCGACTACTCAACATTTTAACTTGAATCTTTCCGACCACCGAACGATTCTACATCGATTCAGCATTCGATTAAATTTATTGCACAAAAAATAAGCAATGCTCGGCCAATTTTAACCCAAATTTTATTTTCATCAATTCCAAAATAATTAATGACCACTGAACATTATTATTGAACTACTAATAACCACCGTACGATTCTCTTTCGATTAAGATTTAGTAGAGCAGAATTCAGTTGATAATAACTGATGTGTTCGGCTAAGTTTACCCTCTAGACGTAAATAGTTTTTTTTATATTATTTAATAAACTATCGACTACTCAACATTTTAACTTGAACCTTTCCGACCACCGAACGATTCTACATCGATTCAGCATTCGATTAAATTTATTGCACAAAAAATAAGCAATGTTCGGCCAATTTTAACCCAAATTTTATTTTCATCAATTCCAAAATAATTAATTACCACTGAACATTTTAATCATGGTACTGATGACCACTGGACGAATACTAAAAGATATATTCATTTAAAAATAACAAAAGTTCAAGTTGTCCGGCTAAGTTTACGGAGGTGAAATCGTGGCTCAAGGACTCAGGGAATCGTCAACCTTTGGCTCCACTCGGTCCACTCCCAGGAACGCGTGAGCATCTCAGCTCACGTGCGTCGAATCTGCGACAGCTCCGGGGACTTCGTCACGCGGGCGGCGCCCCGCGGGCGAAATGGCACGCCACGAAACCAGGACCACTCGGTCTGCTCCCAGGAACGCGTGAGCATTCAGGCTCACGTGCGTCAAAACTTCTCGACTGCTCCAGGGACTTCGTCGCGCGGGCGGCGCCCCGCTGGCGGTATGGCGTGTCGCCAATCCGGCAAGTCGCGCTGGGTTCGCAACAGCGAACTTGCGCTCAGCCCGAGGCCAGCTCCAATGCAGAGTGTGTATACAAGCGCTCTGCTCTCTTGGAGATCGCAACCTTGCGATCAGCTCGGATTCATCGCTCCTTTCATGGTCCGAGCCAAAAGCTAATCCAGGAGCTTTGGCTGTATGAAATTCAGTGGGACGAACCACTCCCAGCTCCGGTCTCCACAAAATGGCTCGCTGTATGAGAAGAAATAATCAAAATTTAAGGTTTCTTTGTTCTCAGGTGGTTCTACGCGAGCGAAAGGGCTCGTGTACAGCTCAGGTCTTCTCAGACCGGTCACAGCGCCATGGCGGCGGCAGCATAAGCACCGTCGGCCTCTCGTCCACAAGGAAATGACGACTCCAAATCAAAGGTCGCTTCTTTGCAACGCCTGACCCTCCCGAGGATCGAGCTCTCAGGCGCTCTCCTGGCGAAGCTCGCTCAACACGTTAAGAGACTGGCGGAGCTTGACGTGGAAGCAACCAGTGGACGCGGACTCTTAGGCACTTTACCTGGATAAAGGCTCTCCAATCCCGCCGCAAGGACTGCACGAGAAATCAGCTCACGCAGATCCAGGAGCTCTCCCAGGACGCACAGTGGTTGCACGTACTTGGTCGTGCAAACCAGCTGATTGCGTGTCTCGAGGAATGACAACGGCCAGCTCCAAGGTCATCAGCTATGGTGGACGGGACCACCATGGCCCTCAACATCAATGGAAAACTGGCCCCTTCAGGCTGATCACCGACGGTGCCAGTTACTTGGCTCGTCAGAATTTTCTGCACCTTTTTTCTGCTCTATGTTTCAGATACTCGGCCTGAAACAATGCTCCTCGACAGCTCCATCCGGGAGGATCGAATTTCTTTTCGATCTCTCGACTGGATCAACGGAAGACGTGCGTCTGTGAAGACTCACGTACTTCAGGGTGAGATCTGTGCTCGTCAGAGGGGGATCCGTGCACATCAATCGGTGTGCCAACTACCTCTCTGCCGTGTCACGCTTTCTCACTCCTCCGGACACACGGGTGTCAAACACGCTGGAGTACTCCTCAGGACTCCTCAGGAACTTCTCCATGGTTCAACTCCAGACGTGGACTCTCCAACAAGAGGACATCTTCGCTTTGCGAAGATGGCGGGCGGAATGTTCAGGAATGAGCATGGTTAAATTCCCGCGCCGCGACTCGCGCTCCCAGCGCGGCAGTATAGTCGCAAATATGGAAAACAGGCGGCTGTCAAGTTGTCGGGTGGCGCTGCCACAAGGGATATCGTGACAACTTGACCAGCGTCCATATTAATTATTCTCTTCTTATCCGGACGTCAAACCGGGAAGACGTGTGAGCTCTCGCTCTCTAGGACCTCGCGACACGAGGCATCGCGGCCATCTCCGACAAGGACCGCTCAGCCTTGCTCGGTTTAACTCTTATTTGTTGTGTTAAAGTGTCCGCATTATCACGGCGAAGCGACTGCTCCTCTAGTATTTTTATCAAGTGTATTCTCCGGGACAATTATTCAGTTAAACTCTTGGTAATCTCCGTTTTTCTCTCACCACGCGGCGGACACGTGTTGGTGTTACGCAGTTTTATGCGAGTGATCGCTCTTTAACGGACGTTTGCCCTTTGTAAATAGGCAATAAATTATTAAAAGTGTACTCTCTAAACGCCTCGTGTCAGTCTCTTATTTACTCAAACCCAAAATTCTCTTGCATGATTCCATCCCGCCCTCGATCATAAAAACAGCGGCAAAATCCGGGTCAGTTTCCGGAACATGTATTATATTATTTTTCTTCCTTTTTTTTTTTTTTTTTTTTGTAGCGTCCATGTGTGCCCTCTTTTTTTTTTTGTTATTTGTTGATTATTTTTCCGTTTATTTATTTCCCTTAACTTTTTATTTTGTATTTTGTTTTTTATTTTTATTTATTTTTTTCTTTTCAGAAAAAAATCATGTCTTTTCTGGGAAAACGCAACCGTACGGTGTCTTATGGCGCGATCGCGCATTGTTGGAGGGACGGCCGATATTATTGGATGGTAAGTGTAGTATTCTTGTCTTTTATTAGTATTAACATTATTATTATTATATATACTATTTTCGTTTCTTCTTGTTTTTTTTTCTTTTCATTATTTCTGTTATTATTTTATTTTATTTATAATAATTTATTTTGTTTTTTGTTTTCCAGAAAATGCGCAAAACGGCGTATCACGGGCCGATTTGCGAAGTGTGGATGGCGCCGTTTATTGCGGCGGCCAAGGTCGTTCGGGCGAGGCGGGTGGAGGCTGCCCTGATGTTGGCGCGCCTCTGGCGCGAAGACCCCTGGTCGTGCGAGGTTGATGAGTGGAACCCAGACGACGTTCCCGGTGACATCTTAGGGTTGCGTCGGCTTTTTTCGATGCCGGCGTTTCCGGGCCCCGTGATGGGCCCATGCGATGACGAGCTGTGGGCGCTATTCGGCCCCGACCGCTATCGTCGAGGTCTCCGTCGTCGTGCCCGTGCAAATTAATTAAGAGCAAAAAGTTGATTTCGTCCTGCCCGTGCAAATTAATTAAGAGCAAAATGTAACAATATACTTTGAAAATTTAATTTGTGTTAAAAATTTTTTCTTCTTCGTTCCTATACCTTTTTCCTGTCCTTATTTAGTTATTATTTATTATTATTATTTTGTTGTTTTATTTTTATCTTATTATTTTTATTGGAGTTTATTATATATAAATTTTTTTTTTTTTTTTTTTGAATTTTTTATTTCAATTTATTTTATCACTTTTATTTTATTTGATGTATTTTTTTTTTTCGATTTATATATAAAAATTTTCTTCAATATTGTCGTTCTTTTTTTTTTTTTTTTTTATTTGTTTTATTATTTTATTTGATATTTTTATTTCAAATTTATTTTTTATAGTTTCTTAAGAAAATTTTTTGCTTTTATTCATTTTTCTTTGTTTATTATTTATTTCATATTTTTGCTTCAATTTTCTTCCTATTTGTTTTTGTATTTTAGTTTATTTTTTTTTTTTTTTTTTTTTTATTTTTTCGTTTCGTTAGATTTGAGTTTCTTGCGAGTTTTATATGTGCGGACGTCGCGAGTCCGTTTGCGAGCGTCAGCGAAATATATATATATTTTTTTTTTTTTTTTTTTCGTGCGCTGAAGACTCGCGCGTGGTAATGGGTCAGGTGTCGGCGGCCATTTTGTCGGCGGCCATGTTGTCGGTCAGTGGGCGACGTACGGCTTAATGCGGTCGACGTGTACTCGCATCGTACGTCGTCCGCGGTTGATAATATAGTTCACGGCCGACTCTTTGCTCTTTATTGTGTAGGGCCCCGTCCACTTGGGGGTCAGCTTGGCTGATCTGCCTCGTCGCACCGTGGGATCGTGCAGGAGGACTTTGTCGCCAACGCGGTACTCTGGGTTACCGGCGGCTTTGTCCCTGCACTCTTTTGATTTTTCTTTTCCCGTAATTAATTGTTCTTTTGCGACTTGCCAAGTCGCTCGCAGCCGTTCCCTTAATTCAGCGACGTAATCGTCGTACGTATAGGTTGTACGCGGGGGCTGCTTTAGGGCTGTCGGTAAATCCGCTCGTTTACCAAAAACGAGTTCGTAGGGAGAATATTTGGTCGCGGTGTGGGGGGTGGTGTTGTACGTAAACATAGCGTACGGTAGCCACTCATCCCAATCCGCTTGATCTTCTTGTATAAAATTTTTTAAATATTCCGCCAAAGTGCGATGGGATCTTTCGAGGGCTCCGTTAGATTGCGGGTGATAAGCCGTCGTTTGAATCTTTTTTATCTGTAGGAGTTTGCACATTTCTTTAAACAGGTCGCTGAGAAAATTTGTCCCTTGATCCGATAAAATTGTTCGCGGGGTCCCGAATTTACAAATGATTTCGGTAATTAGACCCTTTGCGACTTCCTTTGCCTCCTGATTTTTTAAAGGTACGGCGGCGCTGTATTTTGTAAGCGCGTCTTGGAAGGTAAGAATGTATTTATTTCCTCTCTCTGTTTCGGGTAAAGGTCCTACAATATCTACCGCACATTTTTCAAACGCTTGATCAGGGGTGTCGGTAATTACCATGGGTGCATCTTTTGTTCGCGTTAATTTATTTCGCTGACACTTATCGCATGCAGATACGTAGTCTTGGATCTCTTTTACCATTCCAGGCCACGTGTATTTCTCTCTTATTCTTTCTGTCATTCTTTTTATGCCTGGGTGTCCGCCGAGTGGAGTGTCGTGGTATTCTTTTAATATTATTTTTCTTTCCGTCTCGCTCGGGCACGCTCGTTCGTGGCTGGAGTCAGATGACTCGTCTTCGCTCTCGCTCTCTCCTTCGCCTGCCTCCGGAGATGCATTTTCTGCTGACAGCTGTTTCTTCTGTTTGTTTTCGCTCTGTCCTTCTTTGCGATCGCTCTGTTCTTTCGTCTTCGTGACGTATTGGGGGGCGGAGCCTGTTGCGCATGATGGCCGCCGTTCCGCGACCTTGCGCGGCCTTCCCCGTCCTCGCTTCTCGGTCGGATCGCGTTGCTCGGCATGAGTCAGCATGATTTCATAAATTCTGCTCAGTGCATCCGCGTTTGTGTTCTTTTTTCCTGCTTTATACTGGATTTCGTACGTGTATTCTTCCAGTTTAATTCTCCATCGCATTAGCCTTGAACCTGGGTCTTTTACGTTAAAAAGCCAGGTGAGAGGTTTGTGATCGGTGACGATAATGAATTTCGTACCGTAAATATATGGGCGAAATTGTATGACTGCCCAAACGATGGCTAACATTTCCCTTTCCGTGGTGGAATAATTTCTTTCCGCCTTATTTAGGGTTCGGCTGGCATAACAAATAGGCAAATCCTCTCCTATTTTTCCTTGCGATAAAATTGCTCCGATTGCTTTATCCGAAGCGTCCGTGGTAATTATGAACGGCTTCGTGAAGTCTGGATATTGGAGAATCGGTGCTGTGCTCAGCGTTTCTTGGAGTTGTTCGAATGCTTGTTGTGCGCTCTCTGTCCACTCGAATTTTTTCTCCTTTTTTATGAGTTCTGTGAGTGGTTTGGCGAGTTTTGAGAAATCCTGTATGAATTTTCGGTAATACCCTGCAAGACCCAAAAAGGATTGTACTTCCTTGACGTTTTTTGGGATAGGAAATGATTTTACAGCTTTTATTTTTTCAGGATCGGGTTTCACTCCCACTTCGGTGATGACGTGACCCAAATATTGTGTTTCTTTTCGCAGGAAATGGCATTTTTTCGGCTGAACTTTTAGGTTGGCTTCTCGTAGCCGGTCGAATACTTCTCGTAGTCGATCGTTGTGTTCTTCGAAGGATGATCCGTGGATAACGATGTCGTCGAGGTAGACGTAGCATTTTAATCCTTGTAGTCCGGCCAGGACCGCGTCCATCAGTCGTTGGAACGTCGGTGGGGCATTTTTGAGTCCGAAAGGCATGCGGTTGTATTCGTAGTGTCCCATGGGTGTCGAGAAGGCTGTTTTTTGTTTATCCTCCTCGGGCATCTGAATTTGGTGAAAACCAGAGGCGAGGTCGAGCGTGGTGAAATATTTTGCCCGACCCAATTGGTCTAAAATTTCGGAAATGTTGGGGAGGGGGTATGAATCTCCCTCTGTTACTTCGTTTAATTTCCGAAAATCCACTACGACCCGTTTGCGAATGTTGCCTTCGGCGTCGGCCTTTTTTGGAACGACCAGTAACGGCGCATTCCAGGGACTTTTGCTCGGACGTATGATTCCGTCTTTGAGCATTTCTTTTGCTTGCCTCATCACTTCTGCCTTGTGCGTTTCTGGCAACCGATATGGCCGTATATTTACCGGCACGGTGCCTTCCCGTGTGTGTATACGGTGTTTCACAAGATCCGTTGTTCCTAGTATTTCTCCCTCGAGATGAAATACGTCGGAATATTCGCTGCTAAATTCCCTTAGGAATTTTTCTTCCTCCGGATTGAGATGTGCTTGATTTCCCAATTCTTTCCAGAGTTTTTCCTGTCTTTCCTGTCTGCTTAATGCGTTGATTTCAGGAGTTTTTTCTTCCGGTTTGGTTTCCGGTGTGGACTCGTTTGAGAACTCTTCGATTTCCACTGTGGGCCGGTTTATTTCGACCTCTTCTTCCAGGGAGTTCCTCAGGACAATAGGGCATGCGAGTCCTGTTGTGACGGTATTTCCGCCCATAGTGATGCCTGGAGCTATTTTCGTGGCAATTACGCAACCTACTCTTGATTGCTTGTTTTTAGCGTAGTGCACGCTTTCGGAACGGGGTGGTAATTTCAGTTTCCCGTCTCCGTAGATTAGTGGTTCGGTGTGCCCGTACATCTTGATTGAACGGCCACCTAAAATGTCCACGTTGTGCTTCCTGATGAAATCCATTCCTAGGATTCCGTCGGTGCCGATTCCGATCGAGTCGTCGATGACAAAAAATCCATGGCGGATATTTACTGCTGGTGTTTCCAACACCAGGTCTACTTTGCATATGGCGTAGAATTTGTTTCCCCCGACCCCTTTCAGCTCAATCGTCTCGTTGTACGCCTTGGTGTCCGGGTGGATGGCACTTTTTTTTATTAAACAACACTGTGCCCCTGTATCTCCTTTGAGGGTGAGAACCTTCTCCCTAGCCTGGAGTGATGCGATGTAGAAATCGCTCGCCGAATCCTCGGGATTTATGGCTAGAATTTGGATACCTGCGTGGGTTACGTTCGACCCATTAATTTTGAGCTGACCTGTAGCTCGTTGCTCGGCAATGGTGCTGACGGTGAATTCTTGGCCGGCCTCGATGGAGCTGACCGTGAATGACCCAACTGTCGGTTTCTGGTCGTTCGACGTTTCACCTGTCGCGTTGCGGGAACCGTTGTTGCTTCCGTTGTTGTTACCGTTGTTGTTTCCGTTGTTGTTTCGGTTGTAGTTACGGTTGTTGTTGTATCGGTTGTTGCTGTTACGGTTGTTGTTGTTGTTTCCGGCTCGTCCGTGGAAATTTCCACGATTTCTTCCGGAATTCCCTTGCTGAGAATTGTTTTGGCTTTGTCCAGAACCGTTTTGGCTCTGATTTCGTTGCCTAAGCCTATTGCGACAATCTTTCCAGTGGTGTCCCGGTTTTTTGCAATAGGTGCAGGTTATTACTCCTATGTTACCTGTGGGAACGGGTAAATTGTTTCGTCCGTTCGACGGGTGCGAGCTTCGGCAGTCTTTGGCCGAATGCCCGGGTTTTTTGCACCTTTGGCAAAATTCTTGACGCCTCTCGGGGTGCGTCTGTTTTGATACAGATTCGTAGCCTTTTAAGACCGTTTCTCCATTCCGGGCCCCTTTTATTGCCGCGGTTAAATCTGGGTACCCTTTAGCTTTGACGAGAATTTGATACTCTTTTTTGAGTCCTCGTTCGAAATTGGATAACGCTAGTTTTCTTACGTAACGTTCTACCGCGAGTTTTTCCACTGGTGAAGATTCGGATTCTATACTTGCTTCTACTAGTTCCATTGTAAGAATTTGCAATCTTTTTCCAAAATCGGCTATGCTTTCATTGTGATTTTGTCTGCACGTGTGCATCTCTACTTGTAGAGCTTCTACGGTTCGTTTTGTCCCATATCGTTCCGTTAAGTGTTGTTGGAATTGTTTGAATGTTTCTATTTTTTTATAACGGACGTCTTCCCGTGCGTCGTCTGTCAGTTTTGTCGCAAGTACGAGTTTTAAAAGGATTGGTCTGTCACATTCGTCTACTAAACTATGAGCTATTTCGTACGCGTCAAGTAAACTTTTTGCGCGTCTAGGATTTTCTCCGTCGAAAACGGGAATTAAAGCTCGTGCCTCGTTTAAAGGCATGCCTCTTAATCTCCTTGGGGGAGAGGGCACGTTAGCGGGATCGTTATTTGAGGCACCAGCACCACCTGCGGGTGGGTCGATTTCGAGTACAGATTGGTCCGGCATAGTGACGTTATGTGGGATAATAGACAGAGATAGGTCTGGCAAATTGGTTTGGTTGAAACTTTCGGTTTCTTCCGCGTCTCGAAAGGATTCTTCGGAATCAAGAGACTGGTTTAGGGTGTCTGTGCTTTGACTGCGCTTGATATTTTTGACTGACGGGGAATATTCTATTTTTGGGGGACGCGTAAAAGTAAGATTACGATTGAAAAACGAGTCTAGGGATCGAGATATTGTACGTACGCCTGGTAGTCTTAGACGATTTACGAGCTCGTCGTTGGACATGCGTAGGTGTTTGGTTCGCTATTTTCGCGACTGGTTTTGGCGGGTTACAAATGAAATTGTTCCGTCACTTACAGTAAGATGGTCTGGTAGATCTGCATGCTGCTGCTGTTGCTGCTGCTGGTTGATCCGCTAGCTGGCTTCCCCTCGAATTTGGTGAGTCTGCTTGGCTGATTGGTCCGCTCTTTGGGTTGACGGTTGTCGTTCTCCGGTTGTCGAGTTTGAACAGCTTTGGGCGCCCGTTGTCCTTGTCGACTTTTTCCGGATACTTGGCTGATGTCGTCCTTCTTTTGGCGTTGTGTGAAACTTCCTTTTCACCTCAGAGTTGTAGTCGAGTTCTTGAGTTGTGGCAATCCCACCGCTGCCACCAATGTTGTGCCCGTGCAAACCGTCACGTGGGGGCGAGTTTGCTTGGGACCGGTTTATTCGGGATATTGCCAAGATTGAGTTAAACTCCAACTCAATACTTTCAGTTTTAACTACTAAGGTTTATTGTGGATAAGTTCGTTACAATTGAGTGTTAAATGCCTCAAGACCAATCGGTGTAATTAATGATTTGATAATTCGGTATCTGATCGCAGAGTGCCTGATTTGGGCGTTGCGTTCCCTTTTTATGAACTAGGGGTTTTCGAATGATTTGTGGAGGTGGTATTAATTGGAGGTGGTAATTAATGGTGGTGGGCAGTCGATCGTCCGACGCCTTGGGGTTATTGTACAGGTGCATCGCGACGGTCGAGTGCTGAGTTTAATTGTCAGCGTTTTTGGTTTGGCCTCGAAGTTGGAGCAAAGTCCACGAGACTTGCTGAGGGATGCGTTTTTGAACGGCACGTGCACGACTTCCTGTCGCTGATTATAATATGATAGTTTTATGGAATTGGTTGCTATGCGGGCGCAACAATGGTGAAAATGCAAAAATATCATTCTCGAGAAAATATAAGATTATGGCACGCGTTCACGTTTCCTTTCAGCTTAGCAAACCATGTGGACGAAAAAAAAAACATGATTTCACCGTCCTTGCTCGGAGAAGAGCGATTTTCGTTTGAAAATTGATGAAAAATCGTCATTTTCGAGCAAAAATGATGGAAATGGGCAAAAAATCATATTTCGGTGAAAAATTGAGATAGAGACATGATTCTTGGCTTAAAACGAGCTCCACAGAGTACACTTCTAGGGAAAAATCAGCAAATTATTCCCACCGGACTGAAAAAATTGGAGACTTCCAATCAGAAAAAAGAAGTGATATCCTAGCCAAAAATCCCCTCACGGGGAAAAAATCCTGGACAAGTCCATTTGTTCGTGATCCCCGTTTCCAATCGTTTTCACCGACAAATCCGACCCCCCTGAAAAAGAATTGAAATAAAATGAATAATAGAAAAAAACCCTCGGAAAAAATGGCTCCTAAAGAAATGGACAAAAACCCCAAAAAAAAATCAAAACAATTGAAAAAATACAATGAATGTAAAAATGGTAAAAAAAAAATTGATTATTTTCGCTCAGCACGAAAAATTCTTGATATCCATGAAAGGACAAGTATTCCATTGATGGCTGAAAATCAATTAACAAGAAAAAGGGAAAAGTTCCAAAAAAACACGGCACGAAAAAAGAAACCCCTAAATACACAATAGCGAATCGACAGAAAAACTTGCGCGACGTGATGGAAAACTAAAGTTTGCCATCGCATGTTGAGCAGTTGAGCGGATGCGCACAGAGTACTTGTCCGGCCCGACATTTTTTTATTAGAAGTGCTCATAGGTTTTGAACTTGACATAACGTAATTGTTTAGTCTCAGAAAGCTTTTTAGAAAAGACACGTGAATGGTCGGTGAAAATCTCGAGTCAATCAAGGTTCTTTCCAAAACCGATTTACATTTCAAGTGAATAATACAAAAAATTGCTAGGAGTGCATTTTTTTCCGATGCATTACGGGTCATTGAATTTAACTAGCTGCACCTTAATTATTCATTAGTTGTATTTTTTCTATGTATCCATACTCGTGTAAAATATTGCACAAATAATTAATTTATTAATGGCTGTGGCTATTCGTCCGGATATTTCATACACTAAAAAGCATGGTCGGACGAATAAGCAACCCTTAATCGTACGGATAAAGCGGAAATCATTGGATAAAGCGTGTCCGGACGAATATTATTCGCCCGGCTATCCGGACGACTAGCCACTGCGTTTCTCTTAAATAATTGTATATCAAATCGAGAGAAAACTTCGAATTTGTACCAATGCATTTGAATGTATAAAGTTCAGTGATGTTTGTATAACGCCCATCATTTTTCTCATGAATACAACCGAGTTGTTCTATCTATCTAAAAATAGCGGAAGCTAATACAAAAATTTTCGGGCCGGACAAGTACTCTGTGCGCATCCGCTCAACTGCTCAACATGCGATGGCAAACTTTAGTTTTCCATCACGTCGCGCAAGTTTTTCTGTCGATTCGCTATTGTGTATTTAGGGGTTTCTTTTTTTGTGCCGTGTTTTTTTGGAACTTTTCCCTTTTTCTTGTTAATTGATTTTCAGCCATCAATGGAATACTTGTCCTTTCATGGATATCAAGAATTTTTCGTGCTGAGCGAAAATAATCAATTTTTTTTTACCATTTTTACATTCATTGTATTTTTTTCAATTGTTTTGATTTTTTTTTTGGGTTTTTGTCCATTTCTTTAGGAGCCATTTTTTCCGAGGGTTTTTTTCTATTATTCATTTCATTTCAATTCTTTTTTAGGGGGGTCGGATTTGTCGGTGAAAACGATTGGAAATGGGGGTCACGAACAAATGGACTTGTCCAGGCTTTTTTCCCCGTGATCAACAAAAATCTTTGTCTTAGTTATTGGATACTAAGGGGCACTCTCTGCGCAGTCTCAGTGGATCGCCGTATCACGCCATTGTGTCTCGCTCTCGCTCAGGCTCTGTCCTCACCGTTCTGAGCATTCCCGAGGTGGCCACCGTAGTTGGCCGAAGCGGGTCACGTGGTTCGCTTACCGGTGTGTATCATCTGCTGTCGGTGTGACGTCACATCCCCGCTACTATATTTCTCGCCACACTGCGACTGCGTGAGGGGCTTACCTGCTATCGCTTAGGGGGCGTCCATTAATCACGTGAGGATTCACGGGGCAGGGGGGGGGTGTATTAAAACATCATGGGAAATCACAAGGGGGAGGGTAGGGGTATGACCAATATCACGTATATTTTTCCGAGCAAGTTTTCAATTGTTTCTTTCGACAAATTTGTATCTCGCGGTGGTACGTTCAGTGGTTCCGGCTTTTTCCGTGGGACGACGCTCCTAGCGTTTATGTACCCTGCGCTTGCGCGTGATACACAAGGGACAGAACGACGAGCGAGCCTTCGTGTTTTGTTTTGAGCGGCAACAATGTAAACACTGTGCTTGGCGTATTATCTGCTTTTATTCCTTCAGTGCAATGTCGTCAGAAATAGGATCGTTGTACAGTGAATTATTTAAACAATTTAGACTATTAAACGAAAAAAAAACGGGTTCGAAAGCTCAACAAGAGTTTAATGCTATTTGGGGCGAAGCAAAAGCCAAGTATTCGTCAAAAGACGAACTGGCGAAATTTGCGAAAAAACTTTTGGCAGAATATCGCCAGAAAAATAGTGCCAGGAAATCGTCCAATATCCTATATTATTATACCGCGGCAAATAAACAAGTAAGTAATAAAAACTGTCGTAATAATAATAAATACTTGATTTTTCCACGGAATCTTTTATTTTATGTATTTGATTTTAAATGTATAGTGCAGTGAAAAAAATATTTCTGCATGCTCGGACACAACGGCGGGGGATACTGCGACTTCAGCACCAGGCAGTAGTGGCGACCTAAGCAGCAATAAATTAATTACACCGGAAAATAACGAACGCGACGGTCAAACTCCCTCAGGTACTGGATGTTAATTAAATTTTGTTGCGAATTTTGGTTATATACGAATAATTCAAGTTTTCACTTTTTGTATTATGCTGTCTTCTTACACTGAAAATTCAATTTTGTCAAAAAAAACGTCGATATTTTGTTGAATACGGCGAACTAAATATTTTGGGATGATTTCAAAATTTTCGTTATTTCGACAATATTTCTCATTGTAACGGAACTGTCAGCAAAATTTACGATTGGGATGACAAAAATTTACTTTCCGAAAAGATTTTCCAGAATGTTTTTTGCTGGAGTGACAAAATTTTCGTGATTTTTCGAAAAACGTTTAGTTGAACGTATCCAACAAAATATCCATCTTTTTCAACAAAATTTTATTTTCAGTGTAGTCCTTCGAGCCATAAATTTTTCGTGAAATAGACTTGAAAATTAGTTTCGGGATTCACTGTTCTTCGCTTTTTGTTGTAATTTTTTTTAATCGTATTTTTGACTATCGATCGTCCTATTTTTTCTTTTTAAAAAAAGTTGATGAATTAGTATGGATCAAATAAAAATTGCTGGCGAGGAAAATTGCATTAAATTGTTTGAACAAACGTTTTTAGTTCACACATATAAAAATACTAATTATATTTACAGGTGTACGGAAACACAACTTCGATGATCTCAAAATTGACGAAAACGAAGAGATTATTGATGATCCAACAGAATGCAGACCGCCAATCAAACGTGCTCGAGCTACCCCTGCTCAGGATAAACTAAATCAAGACCTTTCTTTGCTAGAAGAAGAACTGCAACTCGTCATTCGTCGGAGAGATTCGGTTAATTGCGATGGAAGCGAACAATGCCGAATAACGAAGATTCGGAACAAGATCGAATCATTGAAAAAAGAAATCCGTAAAAAGCAACAGCATGCACTTCACGCCAAAAAACACAGAGATTCTTTTAAGTCGAAGATTGATGCGATCTGCATTCAAAATCCTGGAGCCTCTGATGTTCTTAAATTACGATCAGAACCGGGTCGTCCGCGATTGGAAGAAAAACAGCCTGAATTGCTCAAAACAATTATTGATTTGGCGATGTTTGGAGCATCTGCGGAAGAACGGCGTCGCTCTGAGGCCCTCCGTAGTTGCCGAACTCTTACCGACCTTCATTCTAGATTAGGAGAGCTCGGATATCAGATTTCGAGGAGTGGTACATACATCCGCTTATTACCTAGAAGGTATAATTCACTGGAAGGAAAGCGACACGTTACCACAGTGCCAGTAAAACTCAGCCGTCCCGAAGCAGATCATCATAAAGCTCATGCTGATCAACAGTTTTGCATCACCACTATCAGGTCGATGGAAACCATCGCATCTATATTGGGACCTTCTCAAGTTGGTTTTATTTCTCAAGATGACAAAGCTCGGGTTCCAATTGGTTTGACAGCCGCAAATAAGCAGGCGCCACTTTTAATGCATGTCGAGTACCGCGTCTCCTTGCCTGATCATGATTGGGTACTAGCGGCAAAACACAAATTAATTCCCAGTGTGTATGCCGGTTGCGTAATCAAAGAAAACGCCATCGGTCGTCCAGAGAGTGTCACATATTCAGGGCCGACTTACATTTCTATTCGGAGCGGAAAACACTCGTCTTCTACTGCGTCGACTCACGCCGTAGATTTTGAGAAGCTAACAACTCTCGACATTTTTGGAGAAATTATGCGCGCTGACAATGGTGGTTTGAAGCCTGTTATGATGATTTCTTCTGACGGCGGTCCGGATGAGAACCCTCGCTATCCAAAAGTTATAGCGCATTCGATAAATCATTTTATTAAATACGATCTGGACGCAATATTTCTATTTACAAATGCACCTGGAAGAAGCGCTTTCAACCGAGTCGAAAGGAGGATGGCTCCTCTCAGCAGAGAGTTGTCAGGCGTAATTCTACCGCATGACACATATGGAAGCCATCTAGATGGTAGTGGAAGGACAGTGGATTTAGCAGTCGAACAACAGAACTTCCGTAAAGCTGGCGAGGTTCTCGCTGAAATATGGAGCAGCGTGTTAATCGACGGAAAAACTGTTTTCGCCGAGTATGTTGAACCGAATGCAACCGCCGAATGTTTCGTCCCAAATATGCCATCACCAGAGTGGTGTAGTAAGCACGTGAGACAAAGCCAGTATTTTCTACAGGTTGTTACCCAAATCCCTCTTCTTTACAGTAAATGCCATCGAATTTAATATGTATTACGAAGTTTTATACGGTCTAAGGTCGATAACATTTTACAAATATCTTGCTGTCATCGTTCAACAGGCTTTTGTGCAGACGTGATTAGCTCTTTCAAACATCATACATTTTTTAATATTTTTCTTCTACACAGATTGTTAAATGTGACGAAAGGGATTGCTGCAGTGAATTTCGGAGTTCCCTAAGAGTCATACTCCCAGAACGTTTTCTGCCAGCTCCATTTCCCGTACTTCAGACTCCTCACGGCCTGAAGATCCCGAAACCAACAGAACACGACGGAAAAACATTTGCTCCCTTCCTATTGAGACAATCTCTCGACATTGCACCTCATCGCGATCAATTTCACGAAATCCCGTACGATTTATATTGTCCAAGTTTGTGTTCAGAAGCTAACATTATTCAAGGACGAACGTGCGACAAATGCGGGCTATACTTTTGTTCGAAAAAGGCTGTTTTATGTCATAAAAAAATACATAAAAAACAAAAAAAATCGAATGAACTCATCGGGGAAGAAAACAACGATGAAGAAGGCGAAGACGAAGATAGAAGTGAAGAAAAAGATGAAAATGGAAAAGAAGAGAAAACAAGTAGAGAGGAGCGTGATTCAAACGATGGGGAATGCACTCCAGTTATTACCGTGGAACAAAGTGCTCATATACCTTGGGCTGATGATTGAGCTTTAATCGAAAAAAAACTTCTTCTGTTTCAAATTTTATTCAATAGCGTTATTTTCCCAGAGTCTTATTATTATTTGTTTTTCTCAACTTGCTGATAAAATTAAATACCAAAATGTAATTTTATGTATTCATTAAATTTAATTAAATTTAATTTCATCGATATTAAATTCAAAAGGCATTTCTATATGTACAATTAACATTGTTCCCATTATCCATTTTTCCCTGAAATATGCACTCATTTATTAATAGGCGTCTTCAAAAATGTTAACATAGTCGTTCAATTTGAACTCACGTGACACATGTGGGAGGGGTGGGGGGTCAGCCTCAACATCACCTAAAATCACGTGGGGGAAGGGGGGGCCTAAAAATTTCAAATAATGCATCACGTGATTAATGGACGCCCCCTTACGCCGATGTTTCCCGATGTTCTCCGAGACGTGCCGACGATCACTTACGTGACTCGCTCCGTTTTCACACTCTGACAGCTTGTCACACGCACCCATCGTACCGTCTGTATACTTTCATTATTTCTCTGGGTTTGGGACATACCTAGAGAACGAAGCCGTTGACCTAGATAGCGAAAACTATGGAGAAATATACCCAGACAACGAAATCCATGGCGCCGTCGACCTGGAGAGCGAAAACCATAGAGAAATATACCTAGACATAGAAAATCATGGAGAAATATATCTGGACAACGAAAACCTTGGAGAAATATACCTAGACAACAAAATCGACCTGGAGAGCGAAACCCATGGAAAAATATACCTGGATGACGAGAACCATGGAGCCGTTGACCTGGAGAGCGAAAACCATAGAGAAATATACCTAGACATCGAAAATCATGGAGATATATACCCGGACAACGAAAATCATGGAGCCGTCGCCCTAGGCATCGAAAACCCCAGAGGAATGTACCCAGATAACAGAAACCATGAAGCCATCGACCTGGAGAGCGAAACCCATGGAGAAATATACCTGGATGACGAGAACCATGGAGCCGTTGACCTGGAGAGCTAAAACTATAGAGAAATATACCTAGACATCGAAAATCATGGAGAAATATACCTGGACAACGAAAATCATGGAGCCGTCGACCTAGACACCGAAAACCTTGGAGAAATGTGCGCCGACAACGAAAACCATGGAGCCATCGACCTGGAGAACGAAACCCATGGAGAAATATACCTGGATAACGAAAACCATGAAGCCGTCGACCTGGAGAGCGAAAACCATTGAGAAAAATACCTAGACATTAATTAAGCTTTAATAATAAAAACAATTTCAAAACATCATGTTCAACGTTTCTCGTCGTCTTTGGACTCTCATTTTTAACAAATTTGTGGTCTTCTGTTTTCATTATTTTTTCGCGAAACTCATTTTATCGCGCTCTCATTTGAGGAATGACCGAGGGTCGATAAAGATTATTCCTCACTTTTCGATATCGATGTACCAGATTTCACTCGTATAACGCTCGTAACCAAACCTTCCTGTCAAATGAGAGCACAGGGCGATGTCGTCAGTCGCGACCAATCAGAAACGCGACAGCGACGTTTGCCCTTTCTCTGTGTCGTATACATACACGCACGCACACTCCGATCATTGCATAGATTTTGCCTGTGCAAACTTTTATCTCAGCAATTACAGCATCAATCGTGATGATTTATGGCTCAATCGACGGACAGTAATTTCATTTGTCTTAGTTTCAATTTTCAGACCCTGACATTACTCCTGTGCTTTGTAATAAAAAATATGTCTCCCCCCACCACCAGATTTTGCTTTATTCAGAGATAATATACTCGGCCGAGTCTCGGGCTAGCAGACGACAGCAGAGCTGTCAAATGTACTTGTCCCGAGACTCTACCGAGTCTCTTGATTTAAAGTTTTCTCCCCCCACATCCTCTCATTGTATATGCTGCTTTCCCACAAATCGCGATCATGCCCACCAACTGTAATAAATGCAGCAAAAATATTGCGGGAGCTATGGCTTCTTGTCCCGGGTGCTTACGCTCATTTCATCCCAGCTGTGCATCGTATTATCTGGACACTCGGGCCGCGCTTGACTGTTGCACTACCAACTTACCGCCTATAATTCTCAGCTTCTCTCGAGCCAATGGTCAGCGCTCTGCTCTGAATACCTCTCTACCCGAACCTTCTGTCTCGACTCCCACTGATTCCCAGTCTGCACCCAGAGACTCTCAGGCGAGTACCGACTCGGATGCAATGCTTGCTCGAATTTTATGCAAGCTTGACAAGCTTGATTCAACTGAAGCCAAAATTGATGCACTCATCCAGGGCCAAGAAGCTACCAATAATGAATTTCGGGATATCTTGAGTCGCATCCCAACTATCGAGAGCAAGGTGGACGAGCATGCATCCCAGTTGGTCCAGCTTAGAGATGAAAATGCCTCCTTGCGAAAAGAAGTTGAGATTCTTAAGCAGTGTGTGAGCAAATCGACGGGTGGTGCGAGTGTGAATGAGTCGGGAAATGAATTGAGAATGACTGGCGTTCCTTCTGACGCAACGATTTCGCCGCTTGAAATTGTAACGCGCATGTTTGAAATCCTCGACTTGTCTAAGCTTATTCCGCACATTATCGCGGTTCGTCCCTTGCCACGGAAGAACAATTCAGAGGCGAGTGCTTCGGGGTCGAGTACTAACTTATCATATGCCATTGAGTTGACTTGTGGCTCTGTCCGGAGGATTGTTCTCGATAAAAATCGCAGCAAAAAATACTTCCTTAGATCTGAAATCCTTGGGGATGGAGCACCGAGTCCACTCAATGCCAAAATTTATTTAAATGAAATGCTGTCTTCTGAGGTTCACAAACTCTTCATCGCTGCCAGACTCCGGGCGAGGGAACTGGGTATTCAACAGGTGTGGACAATGCATGACTCTGTCTTTGCACGCAAGGAAGATGAGGGGGCTAGAAATAGAATTACGTGTATTGGTGATCTCGATCACATAATCTGACGTCGGTCAGAGAGTGCTCGGGGTGCAGCGCCTCGGTTTCAACGCGCATGTGCGTCTAGCGGTCGCAGGGTTGCTCCGTCTTCTGGTATTTTGAAAATTGCTCAATTTAATGCGTGCTCACTCTTGGCGCACATCGACCTAGTGCGTAACTTTTTCTACGATAATTTCTTCCATATTATCTCCGTCTCCGAAACGTGGCTGCATTCTCGGATTTCCGATGATTTAGTCAAACTTGAAAACTATTTCCTCATTCGCAATGATCGCGAGGGCAAAACAGGTGGGGGAGTAGCTTGCCACGTTCACGTGTCTCTAAGGGCGACGATTCTGGATCGTTCACCGAGTTTATTCTCTAATGCTCCTGAATTTTTGTTGTTTAGCATCGAATGGGCAGAGGGAGAATCGACTCTGTTAGCGTCCATCTATAGACGACCGAAGGGCCTGCTACTTAACTCTTTCTTTGACGCTTTCGGCAGGGTATCGCACGCTTTTAAGAACATCGTTATCATGGGGGACCTCAATTGCAATCTTGCATCTAATAACTTTGAGGCTAACTACCTGCGCAACCACGTCCACTCTTCCGCTCTCCACCTAGTCGTTTCGGAAACTACGTTTCATACGGCGACTTGTGACTCTTGGCTCGATGTGATGATAGTCGACAGCGCTGACAAAGTCGCATGCTTCTCTAAGTCGGATTCTCCTTTCATTAATGGGCATGACCTATTGATGCTCTCCGTTCGTGTTGGCAGGTTAGTCGAAAACGAGCGCGTCATCGTCAGGCGTTCGCGATCAAATTTCAATGCTGGGGAGTACGCTGCCTCGGTAACAAATTCTCTCCCGGTGCTCGATTGCTTCGCTGGGCAGTGCTCCGATCTCGATTCATCTGTGGATGAACGTGTCGCCACCGTGACGCACGCTCTAAATGCCGCCATTGATTCTCACGCACCGATACGTCGCTTTTCAGTGACTCGGCCTCCCACCCCGTGGTTCTCTGAGGACTTCCGGCGCAGGATTAGAAAAAAAAATCTTCTTTTTAAACGAGCGAAACGCTCTGATAGTCTCCTCGGATTCTCTGTTTACCGCAATTTTCGTAACAAATTAATATCTGATATCAGAAAGGCGAAGCAGGACTATATTTTCTCGAGGCTAGCAACTATCAATGATCCAAATGCACTATGGAAGGAATTAGCTGCGCTCGGGCTGGTCAGGTCTCGCATGAGCTCACCCCTGAATCAAGAGACTCGGCAGAGTCTCAGGACAAGTACATTTGAAAACAGCTGTGCGTCGTCTGCTTGTCCCGAGCGCTCGCCGAGTCTATACTTTCTCGTAGTAAAACGATTCGCGGTGGTGGGAAAGAAAAATTCGATGACATTTCAGCTAACTGTAAAGCCCAGGAGTCGTCTAGCGACCTGAAAATTGACATGGAGACTAATTACGCGATATCCTTTCGATAGAGCCCAAATTCAATACGATTGATTAAGTAATTGCTGAGAAAAAACTTTGCACGCGCTTAGTCCTATCTCAGCCTGCGTCAGAACCACGCTACATCGAAGGATTTGACGTGTCTGTATATGGCCGCCCGCCAACACATTCAAAGGGGTCTGTGCGCCCATCTTAGCCAATCCCGGGCTGCGAAATTCCTGATTGGTCGAGGCTGCGATGATTCCAATGGATCCGTCGTGTGCACACGACGGTGCAGACGAGCGAGCGAAAAATGTCAGCTGATATTTCGAAGGGCCATTTTGACGTGAGTGTGAGAGAGAGAGATAGCTGAAATAAGTTCATATTTTTCTTTTCCGCCCTTGATATTTTCGAGAAAATAACTGTTACAATTGTTCCTTGTCGAACAACGAACGTTGGCTAAGCATTTATTTTCTTGAGGATGCAAGGTTATGGGAGAAGAATGTGTTGCTGGTTTTTCGTTACCGAGTCAGAACGAATGCTGTGATACAGCTTTGACAGCTCGTCATAACCTCACACTTTCGAATTTTCAACTGCCATATTACCGACATGCTCCGATGACGAGAGAATATGCTTCATGAATGAATCTGCTCCACATCTTTTGACCCTTTCCCACTCCCACCATTTTATTCATTTACAGCATGACTTATACATAATAATTCTCAGCGATGTAAAAAAATCTTGTCGCTGATTCGAGCCACATAAAAATCTTGTCGCAGAGGCGCATGAAAATCTTGTCGCTGCAAGTTATCTAATAGCTCCGGATAACTCTCAGTGACATCAAGATCTTGTCGCTGAGCCACATGAAGATTAATCGCTGAGCAATAATATCTCTCAGCGAAACAAAAATCTTGTCGCTAAGACAAATGAAAATCTTCTTGCTGAGGCAAATGAAAATCTCGTCGCTGCGAGGGCTCAGTGACATGAAAATCTTGTCGCTGAGGCAAATGAAAATCTTGTCACTGCGAGGGCTCAGTGACATAAAAATCTTGTCGCTAAGCGACATGAAAATCTCATCGCTGAGCAACATGAAAATCTTGTCGCTAAGGCAAATCAAAATCTTGTTGCTGCGAGGGCTCATAACATAAAAATCTTGTCGCTGCGAAGGCTCAGTGACATAAAAATCTTGTCGCTCCAAGGGCTCAGTGACATAAAAATCTTGTCGCTGCGAGGGCTCAGTGACATAAAAATCATGTCGCTGGGCCACAAGAAAAAATTGTACATTTGTTCCTTTCTGCCAAAATTCTCATGGAGCCAAGGAAAAAAATTCTTCACTACAACTTCATGCTAAAATATTGATTTTTTCCAACTCGTGGTCAAAAGTCGAAAATTTAATTCTCGCGATAAATTGAGACTTTAGCACGTGTTCCCTCTTTGTTTCAGCATATCAAACCGAGTGGCTGGGAAAAAAATCATGATTTTACCATTTTCGCTTGGAGAAGAGCGCTTTTCGTTTGGAAATTGATGAAAAATCGTCATTTTTAAGCAAAAATCTTGGTAATGGGAAAAAAATCATATCTCGGTGAAAAATTGGGATAGAGAAATGAATCTGGGCTTAAATTGAGCTCCACAGAGTCTAGTTGCTGAGAAAAAATCAGCATTATATTCTCATGGAGCCGAGAAGAAAACTTCTTCGCTACAACTTCATGTTCAAATATTGATTTTTCTAACTCGTGGGCAAAAGTCGAAAATTGAATTCTCGCGATAACATGAGACGCTAGCACGTGTTTCCTCTTTGTTTCATCGTATCTAACTGAGTGGCTGGAAAAAAAAATCATAATTTATACGATTTTTACTCGGAGAAGCGTGATTTTCGTTTGAAAATTGTCGAAAAATCGTCATTGCCACGCCAAAATCATGGTAATGAGAATAAAATCATACCTCGATGAAAAATAGAGATAGAGACATAATTCTGGGCTTGAATTGAGCTCCACAGAGTCTAGTTGCTGGGAAAAAATCAGCATTTTATTTTCATGGAGCCAAGAAGAAAAATTCTTCGCTAGAACTTCATGTTCAAATGTTGATTTTTCCAGCTCGTGGGCAAAAGTCGAAAATTTAATTCTCGCGATAAATTGAGACTTTGGCACGTGTTTCCTCTTTGTTTCAGCGTATCCAACCGAGTGGCTGGAATAGAAATCATAATTTATACGATTTTTACTCGAAGAAGCGCGATTTTCGTTTGAAAATTGTCGAAAAATCGTCTTTTTCAAGCAAAAATCATGGTAATGGGCAAAAAATCATATCTCGATAAAAAATTGAGATAGGGACATAATTCTGGGCTTGGACTAAGGTCCAAATAGTGTCCTTCTGGGGAAAAAATCAGCATTCTATGTTCATGAAGCCTGTTCGGGAATTGAGTGCATACAAATTGCCGGGATGTTAGGGATCGTGCCGACGTTAGAAAGAAAGGTTGTTTTAAGACGCGATTGTTAGCACGGGGATCCGCTTGTCGAGTTTATTTTACAGAATTGAGATTTACAAAGTTTTTATGTACAAATTGCACCCTTGTTAGCGGGTGAAAGACGCGGTTTTAACAAATGATAGCGGTGATTAATAATACGAAAGCGGTGTAGCAATCGTCGGATCTCGCGCACTGATTTTATTGATCTCGCGGCTCAATCACGACGTGGGTGCGGGGCCAGTGTGGAACTTGTGACACACGTGGCTCGGCCCGGCCACGCAGTGAGAAAAAGATTACGGAAAATGCGATGTAGACGAACGCGGGTCGATTGCGCCTAATGCGCCAATCGAGCGGGATTAACGAGTGCAGAAGGCACACGTTCGCGATGCATTAATGTCAAGCGGACATTATGCGGGTGGCGTTACACGAAATGGCTGCCATACTCGGCAGCAGCGTGCTACCGAGCATGGCCACACTCGAAGAAAAGATAACGTGCCCAGCAACGATGTGCTGCCGGGCGCGGCTAGAGACGAATAGGAGGAATTTTGGGCGCTCTCGCACACCGATAGGCACGAGGATCGACAGATCCTGCGCACCGAGGCGAAACGAGAGCGTCCGCGAGGTGCTGCCCCGGAGCGGGCCGATAAGGCAGCTAGCTCCGAGTTTTTGGAGAGGCGGAATCCTGAACAAAGCCAAACAAATAGATTCTTCGCTCCTATGTGATGTAAAAATGTAGTTATTTTGTAAGCTGATAGTGAAAAGGCAATAATACCATTCTCGAGCAAAATCAAGATTATGGCGGGCGCACACGTTTCCTTTCAACTCAACAAATTATGTGGCTTGAAAAAAAATCAAAATTTGTACTATTTTCACTCGGAGAAGAGCGATTTTCGTTTGAAAATTGATGAAAAATCGCCATTTTCAAGCAAAAATCATGGTAATAAGCAAAAATTCATATCTCGGTGGAAAATCGAGATCTAGACATTATTCTGGACTTAAATTGAGCTCCACAGAGTATATTTTTGGGGAAAGAATCAGCAATTTATTCCCATAAACCCAACTAAATAAAATCTTCGGTTCCAAGTCATGTAAAAATGTCGTTTTTTTCTAAGCTGATAGTGAAAATGCAAAAATACAATTCCCAAGAAAAATTAAGATTATGGCGTGCGTTGACGTTTCCTTCCAGCTCAACAAACCATGTGGACAAAAAACATGATTTTATCGTCGTTGCTTGGAGAAGAGCGATTTTCGTTTGAAAATTTATGAAAAATCGTCGTTTTCGACCAAAAATCATGGAAATGGGCCAGAATCATATCTCGGTGGAAAATTGAGATAGAGACGTGATCCTTGGCTTCAAATGAGCTCCACAGAGTACACTTCCAGGGAAAAATCAGCAAATTATTCCCACCGGACTGAAAAAATTGGAGACTTTCAATCGGAAAAAATAAGTGATATACTAGCCAAAAATCCCCTCCCGGGGAAAAAAGCTTGGACAAGTGCATTTGTTGGTGATCCCCATTTCCATTTGTTTTCACAGAAAAATCTAATCCCCCCTTGAAAGAAATTGGAAACGCCAACAAAATAAAGAATTTAAGAAAACCCCAAAAAAAAAAAATTCAAGAAGATTGAGAAAAATGCAAGAAATGCGAGAATGGTAGAAAAAAATTAATGATATTCGCTCAGCATAAAAAATTCTGATATCTATAAAAGGACAAGTATTCCCTGTCTGAAAATCATGTTGATGTTCGAAAATCAATTAACGAGAAAAAAGAAAATCTTCCAAAAAGACACGTCTCAAAAAAAGGAACCCCTAAATACAAAATGGCGAATCGACAGAAAAACTTCATAAAAAAATACAAAACTAAAGTTTGCCATCATATGTTGAGCGTATGCGCACAGAGTACTTGGCCGGCCCGAAATTTTGAATTGAAGTGCTCAGCTTGGTTAATCTTGGCATAACGTAATTATTTGGTTTCAGAAATCTTTTTAGAAAAGACACGCGAAAGCTTGGCGAAAATCTCAAGTCAATCAAGGTTCTCTCCTAAAACGATTTATATTTCAAGCTAGTAATACAAAAAATTGCTAGAAGTTCAATTTTTATCGACGCATTAGAGGTCATTTGATATAATTTTTAGCTCCACCTTAATTAGTGATCAGTTGTTATTTTTCTACGTATCCATACTTGTGTACGATATTGCGCAAATTATTTAATTAATAAATTGTATATCAAATTGAGAGAAAACTTTGAATTTGTACTAATTTATTTGAATGTACGTTCAGTGACATTTGTGTAACGCTTATCATTTTTCTCATGAATACAACCAAGTTGTTTTACCTATCTATAAATAGCGGAAGCTAATACAAAAAATTTCGGGCCGGCCAAGTACTCTGTGCGCATACGCTCAACATATGATGGCAAACTTTAGTTTTGTATTTTTTTATGAAGTTTTTCTGTCGATTCGCCATTTTGTATTTAGGGGTTCCTTTTTTTGAGACGTGTCTTTTTGGAAGATTTTCTTTTTTCTCGTTAATTGATTTTCGAACATCAACATGATTTTCAGACAGGGAATACTTGTCCTTTTATAGATATCAGAATTTTTTATGCTGAGCGAATATCATTAATTTTTTTCTACCATTCTCGCATTTCTTGCATTTTTCTCAATCTTCTTGAATTTTTTTTTTTTGGGGTTTTCTTAAATTCTTTATTTTGTTGGCGTTTCCAATTTCTTTCAAGGGGGGATTAGATTTTTCTGTGAAAACAAATGGAAATGGGGATCACCAACAAATGTACTTGTCCAAGCTTTTTTCCCCGGGAGGGGATTTTTGGCTAGTTTTCTTTTCCAAGGAGACACTCAACTTTTTCTATGCTTCGATCTCCTCGTCCCTCAACACGGCTTGTAGCACTAGTGACGTCTTTCTTGCTTTATTGAGGAGCCATCGGGGTGAACATGTATTTACTTTTGTACAGATCTATCCTGCCGACGTGGCGAAATAATTTAATCTACTATCAGCTTCCTCCTTAACGCAAGGGCCTGATGGTATCTCTGACTTCTCGTTGCGCAATGCTGCCCCCCTGGTAGTAGATTATTTGGTCGCTGTGTTTAATATGTCCATTGCTACAGGCTGTTTTCCACGAGATTGGAAAAGAGCGTTTATCAGGCCTCTCCTCAAGATACAAAACCCACTCTCTCCTTCTGACACGCGCCCGATTGCGAACTTGTCCGTTGTTGCTAAAATTCTGGAGCGCATAGTGAAGGATCAATTGATGTCTTTCCTTGAAGGGCATAAATTGCTTGATCCCTTCCAATCTGCCTATCGTCAGCGCATGAGCACTCAGACAGCGTTACTGCGTGTCTGTGATGACGTCAGGAGAGCGATTGACGAGGGTCTTTACATATTTTATATACAATTTTAGTGCTATTCGATTTCTTTAAAGCATTTGATACGGTCCCCCATATTAGGCTCCTTGAGAAACTGAAGCGTATTGGGCTAGACGACAGCGCCCTGCGGTGGATGCATTCGTATTTGGCGGGAAGGTCACAGGCAGTAGTGGACAACGATGGGTCATGCTCGAGTTGGTTGCCGACCTCCTTAGGTGTCCCTCAAGGATCTGTGTTGGGCCCACTCTTATTCTCTATTTTTGTAAATGACATAGCTTCTGTCCTTAGGCACTCTAAGCACATGATCTTCGCTGACGATCTGCAAATATACGCAACTAGTGCGCCTCGTGATCTTGGAGCGGAACTTGCTAAAGTTCACCGGGATGTAACCGCGATTCATAATTATTCCATCGAGAACGGTCTCAGTCTAAATATTGCCAAGTCCAAAATAATCATTTTTGGGAGTAAAGCGAGGATTCAAACGTTAGACTACGATAACTTGCCCCAAATTACAATTAATAACGTGGTTTTGCCTTTCGTTGAGCCAGTCCGCAATCTTGGAGTCACCCTGTCGTCCGATCTGTCTTGGAATGCGCATGTTTCTGAAATTTCGCGCAAAGTGAGCTTCTCCCTCCACAGGCTAAAGTTCCACCGTAACTCACTATCACGCGAAGTTCGCATAAAACTTATTTCTTCACTCATCTTCCCGCATCTAGATTATTGCTGTCTGGTGTATCACAATTTGCCAGGTGTTTTGAATCTGAAATTGCAGCGACTAGTCAACACGTGCGTGCGGTTCATCTTTGACCTGCGGAGGGTGGTCCATATTACCCCGTTTAGACTCCAGCTGGGTTGGCTCTCCGTCGAAAACCGGCGTCTTTACTTCCTGGGTGTCATGACTTACAGGGTCCTCCATGGGCTTGTACCTGAATATCTTGCAGCCTTATTTAATCGAGTGTAACCGGGGGGGAATGTCGGTACTGTGGCCCTGCGACCGCGTAACGTCGTGTTTAGCGTTCCCGGTTTTTGTACTGAGGTCTATCGTGACTCTTTCAGTATGTCGTCGTGCTATTTTTGGCACTCTATGCCGCCCACGATAACCTCGGCCCTGAGTCTTGCAGCTTTCAAAATCAAATTACATGCACATTTGCTGGACTCCGAGCGCTCTGCACTGCCTCTCGCGTAGCGGTTGCCTACCCGCGACATAGAAAATTCTGTGGTTTTTGCGAGCGGCGTGCTTATACATATTATATTTCTTATCATCTATCTTGCGTATATTATATCTAAGTCTTCTACCTATTATCACATATTATCTTTATTGCGTATATTATATTATATCCATTATATTATATCCATGTCTTCTATCTAGCTTGTACCAGATGTACTCACTCTACTCTAATATTCTTTATTTCTGTATGATTTCTCTTGTATTTCGCATTGCCTAAAAGTCAATTGACTAAGGTATAATAAATAATCATCATCATCATCATCTCTTAGTCTTTCGTGCGTCGTGCTCCCTCGCTCTCTTTACTCGTCGTACGCGCGGTCACGTGAGTTCGCTTCGGAAACGCGAGTGCGAGATCGTCGCGTGTCGTCACTACAACCGCGTTGAACGAAAGTAGTAGGTGGCACACTATGGCGACCCCCACTCCTATCCCCACTCCGTTCCCCCACTAATCGGCCGTCGTGAGCGGTCGGTGTCGTGGGCGAGAGGGCAGCGGGTGTGCGGAGGGGGGATGGGTGGTGTGTCGTCATAGTGTGCCACCGTTTTGTTTCAGTTTATAGGGTGTCTCAAAAATAGCGTAATCGGGTGTCCCCAAAACGCTTGTTCTTTAATTTTTTTGCTCAATTAAATTTAATTGTCATCCGAGGCGGCGCCGAACCCTTCATCCTCTCGCCCTTCGTCGTAACCGAGATAATCGGCGGGGTCGAGGAATTCGTTCACGAGTACACCCCCGAGATTCTTGCCATCCAGGGTGAATAGCAATACGCTCAGAGGGTGGCACTCCACGGGGCTCATGGGGATGGCCGTTAAACGCTGCCCGCAAAAGCGTTCGAGTTCATGGGCCACGTATCCGACGTCCGCGAGATACCCGAGGCCGTGGAGGGTACACTCGATGAGCAGGGCGGGAATAGTCGACAGCACCGGCGTGGTGTGATACAGCGAGTCCAGGGAATAGAACTCGCTGTCTCCTAGGTCGACCAGGTAGACCTCGGCACAACCGTAGCTGTCTACGTCGACGATCTCCCCCCGCCGTACGGCACCCGTACCCACCGGTCCCAGCACCACACAGCTCAACCCCGGCGTAGCTTCGTCACCCTCTATAGAGGGGCCCGGCGGGGATGCCACGTACTCCCGGTACATTAACTCTGTAATGTGCTCGAGAGCTCTGAGCATGCTACCGGTTCTTATATAAACACTAGTCGTGCTTACCAAACGCACGATGCGACACATGAACGCGAACCGGAGAAATTCAAATTCGCGGTAACGTGGGTACATCTTGCTCGCGCGCGTTTCGATCGAAGACTGCTGTGATGAACAGAGTCTAAGACGTGCATGCGAATATTTTTTTATGATGCTCCTAGCGTGAAAGGCGGAGGGGGACGATGGACAGGAGCAGGATAAGACATCGATACTGCAGCTGCATGATAAGAGCGAGCTCAAGCTGCTATCCCGCGAGACGCGATGCCTCGCGAGGGCGTGAGGCATTCGCAGCGTCATCAAAATTGCACGTGGCTGCACTATCGGTGACATATGCTCTCTCGCTTGCTCTCGCGCTACCGTATGCCCTCTCGCTCGCCCTCACGGCGTTGTATACTTTTTCGCGAGATGCGATGCCACACGCGGGTGTAAGGCTGTAGCAGCATGACACCCTCTCGCTCGCTCTCACGGCAGCGCGCATTCTCTCACTCGCTCTCTCTCACAGGGCATAGAGATCCAGCGTTACAGAGCAGCAACAGCATCGTCATATGCCCTCTCGCTTTCTCTCATGCTTATGGTACAACCTACCATCTCGCTCCCTTTAATTCCTACGACGCAGCATGCCATCTCGCTCGCTCTCTCGCGAGATGCTATGCTATCGCGCCTGAGAGCTGAAGCAGCGATACCTGATGTCCTCTGGCTCGCTCTCACGGCAGCGCGCATTCTCTCACTCGCTCTCTCTCACAGGGCGTAGATATTACGCGTTACAGAGCAGCAACAGCGGCGTCATATGCCCTCTCGCTTACTCTCATGCGTATAGTACAACGTACCATCTCACTCCCTCTCACTCCTACGACGCAGCATACCATCTCGCTCGCTCTCTCGCGAGATGCTATGCCACCGCGCTCGAGAGCTGGAGCAACGATACTTGATACCCTCTCGCTCGCTCTCACGACAGCGCGCATTCTCTCGCTCACTCTCTCTCACAGGGCGTAGAGACCCCGTGCTACAGAGCAGCAACAGCGATGTCATACCCTCTCGCTCGCTCTCACGGCGGCGCGCATTCTCTCGCTCGCTCTCTCTCACAGGGCGTGGGGATCCCGTGCTCCAGAGCTGCAACAGCGATGTCGCGTGCCCTCTCGCTTGCTCTCATACACGCGGTAGAGCATACCATCTCGCTCCCTCTCACTTTTACGACGCAGCATACCATCTCGCTCACTCTCTCGCGAGATGCTACGCCGTCGCGCTCGAGAGTTGGAGCAGCGATGCCTGATATCCTCTCGCTCGCTCTCACGGCAGCGCGCATTCTCTCACTCGCTCTCTCTCACAGGGCGTAGAGATCACGCGTTACAGAGCAGCAGTGAGGTATTCGCAGCGTCGTCAAAACTGCACGTGGCTGCGGTATCGGTGACATAGGCCCTCTTACTTGCTCTCGCGCTAGAGAGCTGGAGCAGCGATGCCTGATATCCTCTCGCTTGCTCTCACGGCAGCGCGCATTTTCTCACTCGCTCTCTCTCATAGAGTGTAGAGATCCATGACACTGAAGCTCGCAACGTTGGAGTCCAACGAAATGAAAAAAAATAAAAAATGGATTCTCATATCTTTTATTTCATAGAATATTAGGAACGGTGTGGAAACGGCGAAATATGAAATTTGGAAAAAAAATCGGGTATAAACTTACCCTTTATAGGGGTTGAAATTTTGAAAAATTCCCACAATCAGCCCTTTGGGCATTCTCATCTTTTTTATTCCGATCGAGAATCGGATGAATTCGATCGAGAATCGGATGAAACGCGTTTCTAGCCTATCGTGGGAGGACATTTTTTTTTTCGAAAAATTTCAAAGTCCTGAAAACCTCGAATTTTTTCAAAGTCCCACGATTTTCTCCAAGGGCACTTTTTTTTCGGCCTCGACACGAGTAGCTCATTCGATCGAGAATCGGATGAAACGCGTTTCTAGCCTATCGTGGGAGGAGATTTTTTTTTCGAAAAATTTCAAAGTCCTGAAAACCTCGAATTTTTTCAAAGTCCCACGATTTTCTCCAAAGGGCACTTTTTTTCGGCCTCGACACGAGTAGCTCATTCGATCGAGAATCGGATGAAACGCGTTTCTAGCCTATCGTGGGAGGAGATTTTTTTTTTCGAAAAATTTCAAAGTCCTGAAAACCTCGAATTTTTTCAAAGTCCCACGATTTTCTCCAAAGGGCACTTTTTCATGGTTTTTGGAATTGAACAATTGATAAAGAAACTTTATTCTTTCCGTTGCGCGTCAGCGTTGCAACTTTCAGCGCCGCTCTCGCTCACTCTCGTGACCGCGTGCATTGTCTGAGACTTCGAGAGTCGTAACAGAGATATCGTAAACCCTCTCGCTATGTTGCTGAAGTTTGCACCGTTCGAACGCAACGAAATTCTTTCTCTCTCGAGCATACTCATGATTCTCGTGGATCAAGAAAAAAATCGGCACGAAATTTGTGACGGTTTTTGGGGTTGAACAATTAATAAAGAAACTAGCAGTACTCGCGATTCTCGTGGATCAAGAAAAAATCGGCACGAGATTTGTCATGGTTTTTGGAATTGAACAATTGATAAAGAAACTTTGATTCTTTTCGTTGCGCGTCAGCGTTGCAACTTTCAGCGTCGCTCTCGCTCACTCTCGTGATCGCGTGCATTAACAGAAATATCGTAAACCCTCTCGCTACGCTGCTGAAGTTTGCATCGTTCGAACGCAACGAAATTCTTTTTCTCTTGAGCAGCGGTCGTGATTCTCGCGGATCAAGAAGAAAAATCGGCACGAGAAGAATTGATAGAGAAACGTTTTTTTCGCCGCACGTCAACGCTGCAAACTTCAGCGTCGCCCTCGCCCCTCTCGCTACGTTGCTGAAATCTGCATCGCTCGAGTGTAGCGGAATTCTGTCCCTCTCCCTTTTAAGCAGAGCTCGTGATGCTCGCTCAATATTTAATCGGGGCAACCGAACGATCTTCTTTTTACTATCAAGAAAATAAATTGGCACGAGATTTGTCATGTTTTTTTTGGAATCAAACAAACAATTGATAGAGAAACTTTTTTATTTTCGTCGCGCGTCAGCGTTGCAGACTTCAGCGTTGCTCTCGCTCACTCTCGTGACCACATGCATCGGCTGAGAGTTCAAGAGTCGTGACAACGAAACAGTAAATCCTCTCGCTATGTTGCTGAAGTCTGCATCGTTCGAACGCAACGAAATTCTTTTTCTCTTGAGCAGTACTCGTGATTCTCATGGATCAAGAAAAAACCGGCGCGAAAAGAATTGAGAGAGAAACGTTTTTTTTCGTTGCACGTCAACGCTGCAAACCTCAGCGTCGCTCTCGCCCCTCTCGCTACGTTGCTAAAGTTTGCATCGTTCGAACGCAACGAAATTCTTTTTCTCTTAAGCAGAGCTCGTGATTCTCGTTCAATATTTAGTCGGGACAACTAAACAATTCTTTCCGTTGCGCGTCAGCGTTGCAACTTTCAGCGTCGCTCTCGCTCACTCTCGTGATCGCGTGCATTAACAGAAATATCGTAAACCCTCTCGCTACGCTGCTGAAGTTTGCATCGTTCGAACGCAACGAAATTCTTTTTCTCTTAAGCAGAGCTCGTGATTCTCGTTCAATATTTAGTCGGGACAACTAAACAATCTCTTTTCAGGATCATGGAAAAAAAAGGCATGCGATTTGTCCTGGTTTTTGGTATTAAACAAACAATTGATAGAGAAACGTTTCTTTTTTCGTTGCACGTCATCGCTGCAAACTTCAGCGTCGCTCTTGCTCACTCTAGCGTCCACGTGCATCGGCTGAGAGTCCAAGAGCCGTAACAACGATACAGTAACAACGATACTCTCTCGCTAAGTTGCTAAAGTCTGCATCGTTCGAACGCAACGAAATTCTTTTCCTCTTGAGCAGCACTCGTGATTCTCGCGGCTCAAGAAGAAAAATCGGCACGAGAAGAATTGATAGAGAATCATTTTTTCGCTGCACGTCATCGCCGCAAACTTCAGCGTCGCTCTCGCCCCTCTCGCTATGTTGCTGAAGTCTGCATCGTTCGAACGCAACGAAATTCTTTTTCTCTTGAGCAGTACTCGTGATTCTCGTGGATCAAGAAAAAAATCGGCACGAGAAAAATTGCTAGAGAAACGTTTTTTTCGCTGCATGTCAACGCTGCACGCTTCAGCATCGCTCTTACCCCTCCCGCTTCGTTGCTGAAATCTGCATCGCTCGAATGCAGCGAAATTCTTTCTCTCTTCAAGCACAACTCGTGATTCTCGTTCAATATTTAAGTGGGACAACCGAACGATCTTCTTTTTTACTATCAAGAAAATAAATCGACACGAGATTTGCCATGTTTTTTGGAATCAAACAAACAATTGATAGAGAAACTTTTTTCTTTTCGTTGCGCATCAGCGTTGCAGATTTCAGCGTTGCTCTCGTTCACTCTCGTGACCACGTGCATCGGCTGAGAGTCGTAACAACGATACAGTAAACCCCTCTCGCTACGTTGCTGAAGTCTGCATCGTTCGAACACAACGCAATTCTTTTTCTCTTGAGCAGAACTCATGATTCTCATGCAATATCCAATCGGGACCATCTTCTCTCAAAATCGAAAAAAACCGGCACGAGATTTTTCATAGTTTTCGAAATTAAACAATCACCATCCGTTTAAGAAATACTCCGACCCCTGCCGGTAAAAACTGTTTTGGAAAAAGATTTCAGTGAATTCATTGATTTACATTGTGGTAGATTCGTAATTCGTAGCGGTTTTCCTACTTCCCAGCAGCCGGAAAGGACGTATCACCGCAGAATAACGCGAGAATTCTAATGTGGAACTATGATCAATAAAACCAAAACACCATATACAATTCCATATTTTATTTTCAATAACACAGAAATCCACTTAGACTCAATCGACGTGCAAACGTTTCGACGAAAGTTCTATTTCGCTGCTGCTTTTTCGCTTATGCTTGAGCGACGCTTCATAAAAATGAGTCTCTAGTTTATCGAAGTATTTGGAACCTGGTTTGTAATAATTCTGAAGCCACCAGCGCTGTATTTTTATCGCAGCTGACGTTAATGTTTCGAGGAAAAACATCAATTTGTCGACGATCATCGGGTTTTCCAAGATCAACGGATCATAGTCTTTATAATTCTTCATGTCCTCGGCCCTGATGGCGTCCGAGCGCAATGCTTGGAATTTTGAGGTTGGCAGTTTATCTGCGTGATAAATCAATGTACTCTCCGAATCATCCCACCCCCATTTTGTATCTTTGTATGTGTGAAACCCCTCATAAATTCCTTTGGCCCAAGATGTGTGTATCCTCGTGTCGTTGGGTATATCTTGCTTTTGCAAAATTTCCGACATGTGGCTTGAGGCAATACCCGATTTCAGGCTCAGATGAAAAGCATTGGTCTCGATCTCCATCATTACGCCGTTATCAATGAGAATCTTGGTGACATCGCGCCAGCCATAATGAGGGTTGATCGGTGTACCAATACGGTACCTCATCGGAGTTGCTTCGTTATGCGTAACATACCTCTCGAGAAATTCATACGTGACTCCAGGATTACGGAGGAAATCTGCACCCATCAGAGCTCGTGTACCGTTATTATGAGCGAGAATCTTTCGAAAATGTTTGATATTGATAAATTTAACATTTATCAAAGACTTATGCATCTGGCGAAGCATGCGCCGGAACATCAAAAGTTGTTCTGAATCCGTCGATGGCCCGTACAGCGACAAATTCTCTTTCGAAAGATTGGGATTTCTGGCCATGTGACTCAGTTGAATCGTTTTCTCTTTAGCTTTGTCGTCGACGACATTCCCTTGATCACTGCAGAAATCGTTAGAATCACTTGGAAGATATTTTGCCATAACTAGTACAAGATGTTTGCCATAGATCTCGTTCAACAACTCCGAATCGAACCTAATGTAGCGCTGCCATATTTGGTACGAATCATGATAAAGACCCCCTTTTAGCGGATAGTCGATTGAATCCTTCGACAATACACGAATCGGTAACTGAACACTTTTACTCCACGTGCTTGGATATTGATCGCAAGAACGAAGAACGATCAACGACAAGATGTAATACACTGTCAATATCTATTTTTGTAGTATGAAATGATGAACTTGATGAATCCCCCCCCGGCGTTCGGATATTCCCTGTATTTTTGCTTTGAACGCTGCAATGTCGTACAAAAAGATGTCTAAGTGTACTTTTAATTCTCGTTGATTACTACTGCGGTGACTTAAGAACAGTGTTTGATCATCAGAGAGTTCAGATGTTTCAAACCCTCTGCTTGGTAGATTCGAATCCCTGCTCCGAATGCAGAAAAAGCTGACAACAATCTTTTGCTGTAGCATCTCCCACTATTATCACAGGGTGTCACGGTGGCAGAGGTATCGGTTTATCATGACCCTGGGCGGCTCTAACACAAGTCAGCATTTATAAAATGACGATATGTAGGGAGTGAGATCAGCGATAATACACTCTCGCTCGCTCTCATGATATCATAAGCCGTCTCGGTCGCTAAAGTCAGAACACATCGATGCGCCTCGAGGGTTTCAATCGAGAACAAATATAGCAGCGCAAACCCATGCACACGGGTTATTTCTACAGGATCGTATTTTAGACTATAAAATCCAGTAAGCGGTGGAGTGAAAAAATCGGTATAAAATCGGAGGAATCAACGGAGTTGGCCACCAGTCGAGATGGAGTTTATCGTCGATCTACAGGGCTTCAAGGGTCCCAACAACGAATTCATTCTCAAAGAAATTTCAATTATACGGGCAGATAAGAAAAATGTCGAACCTTTAACGCTCTTCTTTGAATCACCGTACGCGTGGGATTGTTTACTCCCCAAATATCAGTCAACAAACAAGTGGTTGGAACGCAATTTTCATGGTATATCCTGGGATTATGGTGCAATACCGTATGCCGCTGCGAAACCATTGATTCAAGCAATTTTATAGCAAGCTCGGGCAATGCACGAAAAAGGTTGTGAAAAGTCTTTGTGGTTAGCAAGCTTTATGGATCTGTCAACGGAGATTTCTGACCTGGAGACCCTTGACTGCCCGGAGTGGAGAGATTTGCTGAAAACACCATCGAGTTGCTCTCACCATACCAGCGAAGTGAAGTATAATTGTGCAATGAAGAATGTAAAAGCTTTGAAAAGCTGGTATTACGTCTATCATGTATTGTGTGAAAGAGGGGTATTTCAATAAATGCTGAATCAGTGCGCTGGTATATTTGTTCTTGTTCAAAACTCTAGGCGTATATGTATAGGTTCTGACTTTTGCGAGCGAAACGGTATATGATGTCACGAGAGCGTGAGAGAGTTTATTAGCGCTGATGTCACCAACGCTGACTTGTGCATAGAGGTGTTCAGCGCCATGGGAAACCGATACCTCTGCCACCGTGACACCCTGTGACAATAGCGGGAGATGCTGTATCAAAGGATTGTTGTCAGCCGTTTTCTGCATTCGGAGCAGGGATATGAATCTACCAAGCAGGGGGCTTAAAACATTTCTCCAATGATCAGACACTGCATGTTCTTAAGTCACCGCAGCAGTGATCGACGCGGCTTAGACATCTTTTCGTACGACATTGCAACGTTCGAAGCAAAAATTCATGGGATATCAGAACACCGGGGGGTGCTTGATCAGGTTCATAATTTCATACAACAAAGAATAGACATTGACAGTGTATTACATCATGTCGTTGATCGTTCTTCGTTCTTGCGATCAATATCCAAGCACGTGGAGTAAAAGTGTTCAGTTACCGATTCCTGTATCGTCGAAGGATTCAATCGACTATCCGCTGAAATGGGATCTTTATCATGATTCGTACGGAATATGGCAGCGCTACATTAGGTTCGATTCGGAGTTGTTGAACGAGATCTATGGCAAACATCTTGTACTGGCTATGGCAAAATATCTTCCTAGTGATTCTAACGATTTCTGCAATGACGACGACGACGACGACGACGACGACGACGGCGACGACAACGGTGATGATCTGTACGAGATATACGAGGCAAGATACTCAGGATACAATACAAAATCCGAAGAAAAAACGATGCGATTGGGTCACATCGCCAGAAACCCCAATCTTTCCGAAAATAATTTGTCGTTGTACGGCCTATCGAAGGATTCACAACGAGTTTCGATATTCCAGCACCTGCTTTGCCCGTGGCATAAGTCTTTGATAAATGGTACATTTATCAATATCAAACACTTTGAAAACATTCTCGCTCGTGATAACGATACACGAGCTCTAACGAATAATACCTTGTGGTATGCAGATTTCGTTCGTAATCCTGGAGTCACGTATGAATTTCTCGAGAGGTGTGTTACGCATAACCAGGCATCCCCGAAGACGTATCGTATTGGTGCTGCGATCAACCCTCATTATGGCTGGCGCGATGTTACTAAGATTCTCATTGATAACGGCGTAATGACGGAGAACGAGATCGATACTTTTCATCTGGACTTACCGCGTATTGGCCCATGCAGCATCATAGAAATTTTCCAAAAGCAAGATATACCCAACGGGACGAGGATACACACATCTTGGGCCAAAGGAATTTATGCGGGGTTTCACACATACAAAGATACAAAATGGGACTTGGATGCTTCGACGAGTACATTGATTTATCATGCGGACAAACTGCCAACTTCGAAATTTCAAACATCGCGCTCAGACGATATTCGGGCCGAGGACATAAAGAATTATAAAGACTATCATCCGGTGATCTTAGAAAATCCGATGATCGTCGATAAATTGATGTTTTTCCTCGAAACATTAACACCAGCTGCGATAAAAATACAGCGCTGGTGGCTTCAGAATTATTATAAACCAGGTTCGAAATACTTCGATAAACTAGAGGCCCATTTTTATGAAGCGTCGCTCAAGCATAAGCGAAAAAACAGCAGCGAAATAGAACTTTCGTCGAAACGTTTGCACGTCGATTAAGGCTAGGTGCATTCTTGTAAAATTATAAATAAAATATGGAATTGAATATGGTTGTTCGGGAATAAGACCGAGTCCTGCGGTAACGCGAGCACTCGGGAATAGGTTCGCGCTTGACCACCGACGTCGCCACGTTCCGAGACTCAATTATCGGGCGAGGGTCAAGCCGCTCGAGCCCTACGGGTGAGAGTTCGCGCTCTGCCGCAGGCGTCGCTAATTACCGCGGCGATGCCCCTACTCGTCAAAATTGACAGGCGCTTCGATCGACGTGATCGATCGCCTCTATCGTCTCTTCCTATTTCGTTTCCGGGAGCCAACGAAGTCACACGGGTCTTAATCTTCCAGTTACTTTTTCTAACGGGTTCACCGGGCGAGTTGTCGGGAATTTATAAAACGACGGGTCGCGATACCTCGCGAATTTATCGGGCAATCGGGCCACGGGAATATTTTCGAGATTCTATTCGGGATTAATCCGACATCGTCGGATATCGGGTCGTGAGTTTGCGTCGTCGTCGGACTCGGGGTTCGACGTCGAGCACGCGGGTTGACGAACTTCGTCACGGGCCACGCGGGCATTTTTTGGGAAACATTCCCACCGGGTTTCTTAAGTCTTTATCACTCTCGCTGTATTTTGTACTGTACAATTTTTTTGTCATAAATAAACGACCATTTTTATTCTGTGAAACTCTCGCCACCGATTTCCACCTACGCCAGATTCCTTGCACACAAAACATTTTGGTCCTTCGAGCCGGATCTGGTGGTCGGTTGGGCGAGATACAGTGAAATTCAGTGAAATACGGTGTTGAGTGAGTGTTCGGGACAAATTCTCTGCGAGAACATCGATCGAGATTTCTTCGAGCACGAGGGTCTCGCGCGCGCACGACACGTGGTCGCGCGAGCCGGCCGGCATTCTTCACACGCACTCGGGTTCAAGCGACGAGTCTCAGCGACCGTTGTACGAGACAATAAACGGGTGAGTTTTTCCTTATCGTTATCCGACACGGTCGAGCGGTTCGTACGGTGCAAACAATCCTCGGGAAATACGAACCCCTCGCACCACAAAGCCGTGAACTTTTCTATCGAACGTTCGAATACTTCGACGCGAGTGAAAATTAAAATTCGGTGTGAACAGCCGAGCAGAGTCAGTGCCTCGCGGTTTCGGGACAATTTTCGAGAAAAGGCGCTGCGCGTTGAAGAGTGCGTGCCATCCTTCGGGTTTCCGGGTATTTTTTCGCAGCACGTGGACATTTTCGTGCTGTTCGAACATTTTTTCGAATTTTTGGTCGAATTTTTCGGGTTTTTGGACATTTTGTCGCAGCGCGTGTTAATTTTCGCGCTGTTTGGACCTTTTCTCGAATTTCGTTCGAATTTTTCGGGTTTCCGGGCATTTTTTCGCAGTGCGTGGACACTTTCGCGCTGTGTGAACATTTTTTCGAATTTCGTTCGGATTCTTCGGGTTTTCGGGCACGTTTTTCGCAGCGCGTGGACATTTTCGCGCTGTTTGTACATTCTTTCTCGAATCTCGTTCGAATTTTTCCGGGTTTCGGGCAATTTTAGACGGTTTTCACGCGAGTGCTACACGTCGGTGACAGCTGTGCGGATTTTTTCGGTTTTCGACCGCCTTTTTTCGTGCATTTAACGGATTTCTTTTGGCAGTGGACATTTTTGACAGCGGTGGTCCGTGTTTTCGGGATTTGTCGCGAGATTTTTGGGTTTTTCGTCACGTTTCGGGAATTCCTTGGCCAATCGCGGGCCAGTCCGGGCATTTTCGACCAGACCTCGGGTGTTTTTCGCGCATTCGTTACACGACGCGGGGTTCGCGAGTGACATACAATCGGGCCACGACATTCGGTCGAGATGTCGGACGACGAATCGCGCAAGGTGACGGGCGAGACGCAGCCACCGTTGGCCGTGCTCACCGTCCCCGGCGAATCGGGACCACCGGGTTCGGGACCACCTAGCCGGGAACCGTCGCCCACGCTGAAGCGACGGGAAGGGCCTCCGAGCACTTCGAAGCGGGCTACTTCACCGGGCGGCGTAAAGCGGGAAGCGCCGCCGGCGGAAACTCGGGATCCGCAAGCAGTTTCGGGTAGCGGGTCACTGCGTCTCAAGACGGCGACGCAAGAGGGGCGCCTCAGCATGCTGCGCCTCCTCACCACCAAGGTCACCGCTGAAAATAGCGGCGCGCTTTCGCTGGCTGAGCTCAACGACATTCGGGCATCGGGCAAGGAGATGTGGACGATGTTCGCTCGAGTCCACGAAACGATCATCGACTCCTGCACGGAGGAGTTTATGGGAAGCGACTACGTCGTTAATAATCTGTATGCAACGGCGTTCCAACTCTATTCCGAGCTCAACCAGCGGATCGCAAAACTGACGGACCAGTTGCAACCTCGGGTCAATACGGACGGGCATTCATCGGGTAACGCCAACGCTGGCAGCCGCGCGGCTCTTCCCAAGATCGCGCTGCCCACATTCTCGGGACAATATTCGGAGTGGTGTTCCTTCCGGGATTTATTCACGGCGTTGGTTCGGGAAAACGAGCAGATCACGGACGTAGAGCGCATGCACTACCTTCGTGCGTCAATCACGGGAGAGGCAGCCAAGCTCATCGCCAGCATGGCGATCGAGGCTGATTCGTTTTCAACGGCGTGGGAAACGCTCCTTGAGCGTTTCGAGAACAAGCGGCTCCTGGTGTCATCGCACCTCGAAAGCTTGTTTAAACCGACAGTTATTTCTTCAAGATCTGCTCGAGACCTGCACGCCCTTCAATCTACGATTACGGAGGCGTGTAATTCGCTAAAAGCTATGGGTGCTCCCATTCAACATTGGGATTGGGTCTTGGTCTTTGCGATTTCGCGGCGACTGGATACTCCGGCACGTGAAGCTTGGGAGCTCCAAACGGGCAAGTCACGGGTGCCTCCAACGTTCGCCGACCTTCGACTTTTCATCGGGAATCGGGCCCGGGCATTGGAGAGCGCGGAGCTGGGACGAGCGTCATCGGGATCGGGATCAGGAGCTACTTCGAAGCAAACGGGCTCACGGGTGCACGCGGTCACTGCCACGGACAATTCCAAGGCGTGTGCACTGTGCCAGGAGAAGCACTATCTCGGGTCTTGTGCTAAGTTCAAGCAGATGTCGAACGAGGCACGGCGGGCGGAGGTCGGGAGGCTACGCCTCTGCTTCAATTGCTTGGGGCGGCATAGCGTGAACGCGTGCCAGGTCACGACCAGATGCAGGGAGTGTGAGCGCAAGCATCACACGCTGATCCACACGGGGTGGACGAAATTCGGAGACAAGTCGACGCCAGCGGAATCTTCAAAGACTACGCCTTCGGAACCGGGATCGTCGACGTCGGGAGCGGCCCAATGAGACAACGAGGCATTAACACTCACGGGCACGGGGGCTACGAGGCCTACGGTCCTCCTCGCCACGGGACAGGCGAACTTATCAACGGGAAACGGGTCAAGCCATCGGGTTCGAATGCTTTTCGACATGGGATCGGAGTTAACACTCATTTCCGACTCCCTCGTTCAACGGCTTAAGCTTCGACGGGAAGCCTCCTCAATTCCGATACTTGGAATTGGCGGGACTCCAGCAGGCCACACCCGGGGGACAGTCAGTTGCAAGCTGACCTCCATTAATTCGACCCAATTTATTACAATAAACGCCTTTATTTTGCCTAAGTTAATGCCAATTCTTCCTTCATTCTCCCTGTCAAACCTTCACTGGAGCCACTTTCAAGGGCTCAATCTGGCAGATCCAGAATTCTCTTCTCCTAGTTCGGTCGACATCGTTCTGGGAGCGGACGTGTACGGGCGGGTTATTCGGCCACAAATCAAACGGGGACCCTCCGAGGCCCCCATTGCACAGGATACGATTTTCGGGTGGATCGTCTTCGGGCCAGTGTCGGAGTCGCAGGTGTCGGGCGCGTTGATTCACCATGCCACGGTCGACCGTGGGTTTCAAGAGGTGCAAGATCTCCTCTCCCAATTCTGGGAGCAGGAGGAAGCACCAGCGGCGTCGGGTTCGGAGCTGTCACCGGACGAGCAAGAGTGCGAGGCGCACTTCGTGTCTACGCACTCTCGGGATTCTTCGGGTCGGTATGTCGTTCGGTTGCCAGTCAAGTCCAACTCCGGACAGTTGGGCGGGTCATATAATCGGGCTTCTGCGTGTCTGCAGCGACTCATTCGCAGATTGTCGCGGGATCCAGTCTACAAGCAGCTTTACACTGCGTTCCTAGACGAGTATCGGGATTTAGGGCACATGGTTCGGGCACCGGAGTCCTCGCTGCATTCGGGTCGGGCGTATTATCTTCCTCACCACGGGGTGTTGAAGGAAAGCAGCGAGACGACAAAACTTCGCGTCGTTTTCAACGGGTCGAGTAACACGGATTCGGGTATTTCGCTAAACGACATTTTGCACACGGGCGCGAAGCTGCAACGGGATATTTCAGACGTGTTACTCTGGGTTCGTCGGTTTCGCTACGTTTTCGCGACGGACATCACGAAGATGTTCCGACAAATTCGGGTTGACCAAGCAGATTGGGATTATCAACAGATACTCTGGGTTGATAAATCGGGCAACACGGTTCCGTATCAATTGACTACCGTCACGTACGGGACCAGACCTGCACCCTTTCTCGCGGTTCGGGTTCTCCTCCAACTGGTGGAGGACGAGGGAGACAAATATCCAGAAGCGGTCGCTCCTCTTACAATGGGGCGATACGTAGACGATATTTTCGGGGGCTCAGACCACATTGACGGGCTTGCAGCCCAGGCGCAACAATTAGTCGGGATTTGCAAGGCGGGCGGCTTTCCCCTTGCAAAATGGCAGAGCAACACGGAGGAATTACTTCGGCGGATCGGGATTAGTTCGGGTTTGCAGTCGCCTCGGGCATTTGACGACTGCGAGACGAAGGTGCTTGGACTCTCATGGCTTCCAAGTCCCGACGTCTTCAAATTCACGACGCTTCCTTACACGGGCGGGAATGTAATAACGAAGCGAGTGATCCTTTCGGAGATCGCCCAGCTTTACGACCCCTTGGGCTTTCTTTCGCCGGTCATTCTTCGGGCCAAAGTACTCCTACAAAGGCTTTGGCTGGAAAAGCTGTCTTGGGACGATCCAGTATCGTCCGAAGTCAGCGCCACTTGGGATTCTTTTCGTCAGGAGCTGACTCAACTCGGCAACATCACGGTTCCGAGGTGGATCAACATTACGGCGAGCTGCTCCGTGGAAATCCACGGGTTTTCTGACGCCTCGCAGATGGCGATGGCGGCAGTCGTCTACGTCCGGGTCACGGGTCCAGGAGACACGGTGAGGGTCTCCATGGTTTGTTCAAAAACAAAAGTTGCGCCAATCAAGCGACTCACCATTCCACGGTTGGAACTCGCAGCAGCCCTGCTGCTTGCGAAACTTACACGGTATGTGCAAGACACACTGGGCCTCGGGAATTCACTGGTTTTTCTGTGGACGGACTCCATGGTCACGCTAACATGGGTCACGAGCCATCCTTCACGATGGAAGGACTTCGTAAGAAACCGGGTTTCAAAAATTCAAGAGCTTCTGCCGGGGGGACAATGGAAATTTACACCGGGCCGGGACAATCCTGCGGATTGCGCTTCACGGGGGCTAACCTTACTTCAGCTCGAGCGATTTTCACGGTGGTGGGACGGGCCACCTTGGTTAGCACAAGATGCGCTCCATTGGCCAATTCAGTCGGGCATCGGGACGGCGGATTCTTCAGCGCTCGAAGAGCGACCAGGTCTTACCTTCACGATCTCAACAACTTCTTCCCCGGGCTTCGATCTCATTCTGAGATATTCCTCCCTCACACGGTTGTTGAGAATTACGTCCCTACTCTTCAAGGCGCTTTCAAACCTTCGGAGACAAGGGCACGGTTCCTTTCTTTCACCGGGCGACCTGGAACATTCACGACTTTACTGGGTAAAGGCCACACAGGCCCAATACTTTGCTGCAGAGCTCAAAATACTTTCCTCGGGCTTGACACTTCCAAGGTCACACGCGATTACGCGGTTAACGGGCTTCATCGATTACAACGGGATCCTTCGGGTGGGCGGGCGACTGAGGCACTCCGCCTTACAACCGGAGAGCAAGAATTCAGTCATCCTCCCTCGGGAGTCACCACTGACAACCCTACTGGTCGCAGACGCACACCAGCGTACGTTACACGGCGGGACCCAAGTCACATTGGCGTATTTGAGGAGGAACTACTGGATAATCGGGGGACGGGCTCCAGTACGTTCCTACATACAGCGCTGCGTACGTTGCGCACGACAACGAGCAGTCAAGGCACAGCAACTGATGGGACAGTTGCCACGGAGTCGGGTTACGCCTTCAAGGCCATTCTTGTTCACCGGGGTCGACTACGCCGGACCGGTGGCGTTAAAGACATGGCGCGGGCGCGGGCATCGTACTTACAAAGGTTGGCTTTGCATTTTTGTTTGTTTCTCCACTTCAGCTCTACACCTGGAAGTGGTCACGGATTCCACTTCGGACGCATTCATTGCTGCATTCCGACGCTTCACCGGGAGACGGGGGGTGTGCCACACGCTCTACAGCGACTGCGGGACCAACTTTCAAGGCGCGGATGCCGAACTACAACGATTGTTTCGGGCCGGGACACGGGAATCGACGCCAGCCGCCACCTTAATGGCAAACGACGGGACAACGTGGGTTTTCAACCCACCGGGAGCGCCACACATGGGTGGGAAGTGGGAAGCGGCGGTCAAGTCCGTGAAACACCATCTCAGGCGGACGATCGGGGAGAGCAGTCTTACGTTCGAAGAACTTACAACTCTTCTGACGCAGATCGAGGCTGTTCTCAATTCTCGTCCGCTTGAGCCACTGTCGGACGACCCAGACGATCTGTCCGCACTTACACCGGGACATTTTCTTATCGGGGAGGCACTCACTGCCATTCCTGAGCCGTCACTACGTGAGGTGAACGTCGGGAGATTGTCGAGATGGCAATACATCCAGGCTCGACTCCAACATTTCTGGGATCATTGGTCATCGGGCTATCTTCAACAGCGACAGGCCATTTCTAAGTGGCATCATCCCTCGCACGAGATTCGGGTCGGGTCCATGGTCCTCTTGACCAATGAAAACTTGCCTCCTGCAAAATGGGCATTAGCACGGGTTCTTGAGCTCCATCCGGGACAAGATGGGCTCACACGGGTTGTCACCATTCGGACGGCAACGAGCACCCTGAAGAGGCCAATTGCCAAGTTGGCTCTTCTTCCAATTCACCATTCGGGATCTTCAATCGACAGCACTGCTGCCGATGGCGGGCGGGATGTTCGGGAATAAGACCGAGTCCTGCGGTAACGCGAGCACTCGGGAATAGGTTCGCGCTTGACCACCGACGTCGCCACGTTCCGAGACTCAATTATCGGGCGAGGGTCAAGCCGCTCGAGCCCTACGGGTGAGAGTTCGCGCTCTGCCGCAGGCGTCGCTAATTACCGCGGCGATGCCCCTACTCGTCAAAATTGACAGGCGCTTCGATCGACGTGATCGATCGCCTCTATCGTCTCTTCCTATTTCGTTTCCGGGAGCCAACGAAGTCACACGGGTCTTAATCTTCCAGTTACTTTTTCTAACGGGTTCACCGGGCGAGTTGTCGGGAATTTATAAAACGACGGGTCGCGATACCTCGCGAATTTATCGGGCAATCGGGCCACGGGAATATTTTCGAGATTCTATTCGGGATTAATCCGACATCGTCGGATATCGGGTCGTGAGTTTGCGTCGTCGTCGGACTCGGGGTTCGACGTCGAGCACGCGGGTTGACGAACTTCGTCACGGGCCACGCGGGCATTTTTTGGGAAACATTCCCACCGGGTTTCTTAAGTCTTTATCACTCTCGCTGTATTTTGTACTGTACAATTTTTTTGTCATAAATAAACGACCATTTTTATTCTGTGAAACTCTCGCCACCGATTTCCACCTACGCCAGATTCCTTGCACACAAAACAATGGTGTTTTGATTTTATTGATCATAGTCTTACATTGGAATTCCCGCGTGATACATCATTTCCAATCCGCCAGAGCTTTCGGAAGTCAGTACGAATTACGAGTCTACCACAGCGGGAACCAACGAATTCACGTAAACCTTTTTCGAAAAAGTTTTTACCGGCACCGGTCGCAGAATTTATCACCCGGATTGTAAATACCATGAAGGAAAGAAACACGCTGTAATAGAAGATGAAAACGGTTGCAAAATTTCGATCATGAATGTACCACAAGAGTGTGTCGTATGCTGCAGCAAACTCACAATATTTTCATACGGTCAGACTGAACATACGTTTATTCGATAATTTGAGCCTTGTCTGACTACACGCAGCAGTTTTGACCAACAAGTCCTACACTCGGGACACGCGGTTTTTCTAGAAGCTCGATAACTTCGTTCGACACAGTCGTTACAATGAGAATGAACACATTGATCATACATACGAAACTTTTTACCCGATTTTTCTTTTTTACAAACATTGCAAGTTTTATGTTTGGTATACATCAAACGCAACGGATCCACATTTGCAAACATCAACCGTTCAATTTTCCTGCTGATAAACTGGTTGTCGTAATGAAGCTGGCCCGTCAGTAGCCTCGACTCATCCTTCATGTAATTAATGACTTTCTCCATACGCCGTAGCTTATTTTTTTTATAAGTATACCTCGTTAACAGCGTCTTTATACTATTAAGCTCGGGGGATTCACACGGCCACATCTTTCCAACAAGATTGTTGATGGTCTCGCTCGACGGTTCACTCTCGGAGTCGATGATCTTGTCTACTCGTGCAAACATCATTGCGACAGAGCTATCGTCCGGTTGTTCTATCGGTACGTTATCCATCATTATTTCGTTAGCCGCAGGCTCCCCCGTACTTGCTTCGTCGCTGCTTTCCGAATATATGCTGTAATGCTCGGCGTCATTATCAACATCTGTGTCCTAGAAATATATCCAGACAAACACACGTATTCACACAATGCGTTAGATAAAAATATTGAACTCGAGTGTTCAGACGAATAAAAAAATCTCTTACCGTCGCGGGTTCCATTGTCTCAACTTAGTTAGAACCGGCACGAATCACGTATAAATACATCAAACCCCCTCCCAACATGTCCGCTTATGACTTCACGAGAGTGAGAGGGCTATATAGCTTTAATAAATCTGCTCAACTGTGTTTCCTGTGCGCTCACGCGGGAGCAAACGAGAGAGTATATGTCACAGATGCTGCAGCCACGTGCAATTTTGATGACACTGTGAATACCTCACGCCCTCGCGAGGCATCGCGTTTCGTGGAAGAGCAGGCGCTATCGGGGCTGCGGCCACGTGCCGTTTTGGCGATGTTGCGAATACCTCATGCTCTCGCGAGGCACCGTGTCCTGCGAGCAAGACAGACAAAAACCCAGCAACGATGATAAACGCCTGAGAACGAATGGTTTTTATGCGAACAACATCTAAGAAGTAAAAAAGGGTAGTAGGAAAGAGCAAACATCCCGCGGCAAATTAACACTCCATGATATAACTCGGGAATGATCGAAGTGACGAGGGCAAACATATAAAAAAGAATATATAACGATTGGAGTATTTAACGGTATGAAGGGACTGCAGACACGTGCAATTTTGATGGCTCTGCAAAAACCATTGCACCTCACGGGTGAGTGAGCGAGAGGTTCATGATGTGACGAGAGCGAGCGAAAACAAATGTTGGTTTCTTGAACACTCTATTGTCCAGGACAGTGCAGTTTTTATGGTTCTGCACAACACGCTGCATATCGCGGCGGGAACGAGTTCTCAGGGTCCTGCTATTACGAGAGCGAGCGAGAGCAAATACCAGTTTTTTAAACACTCTATCGTCCCCTCTATAACTTCATTGAACCTACCCAGCTCTCTGCTGCCTCTTCGGTCCCTAAAGAAATATCCTCGGTCTTAGTCCCACACGAGATATTAGAGTTATGATAGCGATATTTTGACGAATAGCTGAAAATCATCTAACGGAGCGATCTAACTCAGACGCCCGCAACAGCGGAGGGACTGTATTCAGAAGATGTAGACCCGCGCGATTGAAGACGCCCTGTATAGGTAGGGAAATACATATAGCGAGACCTGGTCAAGGTTATGGTGACGCGTTACATCTCGCAGCTTGATGGTATCAGGAGAGTACAACCCGGGTGCAATTTTAATGACGCTGCGGATACCTTACGCCCTCGCGAGGCATCGCGTCTCGCGAGAGAGTATATGCAGACGTGAGAGCGAGCGAGAGGCCATATATTAGCATGAGAGTAAGCGAGAGGGTATACGCCATCGCTGCTGCGACCACGTGCAATTTTGGTGACACTGCGAGTACCTTACACCCGCGTGCAGCACCGCATCTCGCGAGAAAGTATATGCCGCCACGAGAGCAAGCAAGAGAGCATACGCTAGCGCGAGAGTAAGCGAGAGAGCATATGTCACCGATGCTGCAGCCACGTGCAATTTTGATGACGCTGCGAATACCTCACGCCCTCGCGAGACGTCGCGTCTCGCGGGATAGCAGTTTGAGCTCGCTCTTATCACGTAGCTGCAGTATCGATGTCTTCTTCTGCTCCTGTCCATCACCCCATCAGCTATAATGCTATAGTCATAATAAAAATATACTCGCATCAACGTCTTGGACTCTTTGTGTAATTTTAATGACACTGCGAATACCTCACGCCCTCGCGAGGCATCGCGTCTCGCTGGACAGCAGCTTGAGCTCGCTCTTATCATGCAGCTGCAGTATCAATGCCTTCTTCTGCTCCTGTCCATCACCTCACCGCCTATAATGCTATGGTCATCATAAAAATATATTCGCATAAACGTCTTAGACTCTTGTCACGGCAGTCTGCGATCGAAATGCGCGCGAGTATCAACTCTCATCATCATGTATCCTCGTTACCGTGAATATGAATTTCTCCGCTTCGCTTTTGAGTGCCGCGTCGTACGTCTTCTAAGTACGACAGCTATTTATTTAGCCACCACCGATTTTGATGTGGTTTACGACCACATCGTCGAGACTATGCACGCAGAGTTCGTGGAGCGGAGGGCGGGCCTCCCTATTCATCCTGACGAGGTCACGCAGGGGTTAAGCTGTGTGGTAGTGGGACCGCGGGGCTCCGGTATTGCGCGCCGTGGTGAGATTGTGTACGTAGACTACGACGGATGCGCCGAGGTCTATCTGGTCGATCTCGGCGACAGTGAATTTTACGATCTGAGCGCGCTTTACCACACGACGCCAGTGCTAGCGACCATACCGGCCCTACTCCTTGAGTGCACCCTCTACGGCCTCGAATACCTCGAGACCGTTCCTTACGTGGCCCATGAACTGACCCGTTACTGTGAGGGGCGTCTAATGGCCATTCCCATGAGTCACGGGACCCACCACCCCCTGAACGTACAGCTCTTCACCGAGGAAGGCCGGAGTCTTGGGGATTTACTCGTGGCCGAGTTACTGAACCCCGAAGACTACCTCGGGTACGACGAAGGGGGCGAGGATGCCGGATTCGGCGACACCCCGGCCGAGGAATAACCCGCGTGTGTGTGTGTGTGTGTGTGTGTGTGCGGGCGCGTAAAAACAATACCGGTGTGCGGGGCGCAAACAACAATGCCGAACATTACCGTACACCGGCACACGAAAAAACCACGTGCTTGCGCGAGAATACCACGTGCCCCTGAAGAGACACGCTCGTCATCATCGTCATCGGTGAGTTTAAATTTTTTTTCTTTTTTTTCCTCCTTTTCCCCCTAAAAAATTAATAACAAACCCAAACACACCTCCCTGTGACTCAATTAAATTTAATTGAGCAAAAAAATAAAAAAAAACAAGCGTTTTGGGGACACCCCATTACGCGAATTTTGAGACACCCTATAAACTGAAACAAAACGGTGGCACACTATGACGACACACTCACCCATCCCCCCTCCGCACACCCGCTGCCCTCTCGCCCACGACGCCGACCGCTCACGACGGCCGACTAGTGGGGGAAAGGAGTGGGGATAGGAGTGGGGATAGGAGTGGGGGTCGCCATAGTGTGCACCCTACTACTTATATGCGGTTAATGGTATAGCAGTCCTTCTCAAAAACGGATCTCTAATATCTGATGTATGTTTGATGCACAGTTCCATCAAGTCGGAGAGGTCATTAGATTGCAAACTCAAACGATCTTTGCATCTTTCTTCTGATTTTATTTTATACACAACGTTGACATTGCATAAATCTTGATTATGGCCATCTTCTTTCAATTCTCTATCCGTATTTTTCTGCAGGTCGTCCAAATAGTCCTTTGGCCTACGGTTCTTCAATATCATACGCCGAATTCTGCGTTCTTCCCCGTTAATAACGCGGAAAACGGGTCTGTACTTATGCGCTTCATGGGTAGTTTTCAAGTGACCATCACTTGGTATAACTACTTTCGCGACCGGTTGTTCCGAGTAATGAATCCGAAATTGAAAATGCTGTACACAACCAGGGTGCTTGCACATCGCGTAAGCTACGATATCTCTAAGGTTTTCCCGCATGCTTCCATAAAAACTCAGCACGCATGTGCAGCGTTGATCTCCACTCATCATTTTATCAAGCGCTGTTCGTATGATATCGGTGTTTAGGTACCCTTGTTTCGTTTTGAATACCGTCGATGGTGTCTCAACGGTAGCGATTGATATCGTGAAATTAACTTTCTTTTTCACATTGACATTCTTAGTTTTATGTTCACCGTCCTCAGTACATTTTTCCACGTTGTTATTCAAAGGTCTCGAGTTTCCGTCCCGTCTACATTTTTTCTTGGCTTTTTTACTCCGCTTTTGTGAATGATTGCCACCGTGTTGGCTCCAACTGTCTGTTGAATCGGAAAGTACGTCGATTACCGATTCATCAGATTCGTCACTGCATGAGAAAGCATAAATATTTTCTTTTTCGTTGCAGGTAGAGAGGTTGTTTTTTTCATAGCACATTTTTCTAGTCGTCTTCTTACAAGTATCTGTGCTTTCTACGTCTGGTTTCACATTCTTGGTACTCGACACTTGACTTTTATTTTGTGATTGCGAACACTCTTCATTCGAAAAGTCAACGGTGTTATTTCTGGATGAACCATGCTTGTTTTCTTCTGCATCCGTTGAATCCGGTTCTTCGTACGGAAGTACTCTCTTCGGCTCTGGCGATGCATCGTCAGACTCGTTAACAACATTTCGATCTGGAATCACACATCCGTCGACAGTACTTTCCATATCATCATGTGGAACTGCCACAACAGACATGGGAGATTTAGCCACGAATTCAATTTCTTGCAGAGATTCTGTGTACTTGTTGCATAAAGGATCTTGTTTATCCACCTTGTCTCCCATATCAGGATGTGGAACGGCCATAACAGACATAGGAGATTTAGGCACGAATTTAATTTCTTCCAGAGGTTCTGTGTTCTCGTTGCACAAAGGTTCTTGTTCATCCATCTTGTCTCCCATATCAGCATGTGGAACTGCCATAACAGCCATGGGAGATTTAGCCACGAATTCAATTTCTTGCAGAGATTCTGTGTTCTCGTTGCATAAAGGTTCTTGCTTATCCATTTTGTCTCCCATATCGGCATGTGGAACTGCCATAACAGCCATGGGAGATTTGGCCACGAATTCAATTTCATGCAGAGATTCTGTGTTCTCGTTGCATAAAGGTTCTCGGTTATTGTTTGGAAACTCCAGCACAACCCAATGACCACTTCGTTGCGCGCCAGTGAACATCAAGTTCAAGGGTTTGCCATCAAGTTTTTCGTCGCAGGGCAAAGTCATTATATTGATGACATCACCGCACGGCTGCTCACGGTATATCGTCACATGTACTTGGTACAAACGCGCGAAAACTCCGACTTCGTAATCGGTACCGTAAACCCTGTCCGCGCCCATTACATCGTTGTAATGTTCCGCGCTCTCGTATATCTTCTCCTCACAAGTACTAGAGAGTAAGTCGACTTGTTCCGACCACTTCTCTAATGTGTACGTAACGACACTTTTTCTAATTGTAGCATGCAAATTTTCATCACCATAAAGATAATGAGAAAAGCATCGGAACAAGCAGTTGCCGTCTCCTTCTACATTGATTATTTTAAACTCTTTGGGGTGCACGCCACCAATTTTTTGGCAAATATTACTCTTACCCTTGCTTTCAGACGTCATACGAGCAACGTTACCTTGACCATCATCGACCGACTTCACGATATCGACCTTTCCAATCAATAATTGCTCCACTACTGAACGTAAACCAACGCTCTTCCAAAGATAGCCCATTTTTTTCTTAAACTGTCGGTCGTTGGCTACCCTCAGTTCCCGTGCAATCTGTTGAGAGAACCGTTACATGTTTTCAAGTTTCCAAGTTTTTGGTTTTTCAAGACCTTAAACTTTTGAAAAGTCATGAAAGGTCATGAGAAATGGCAATTCAGCCCGATTTTTACAAGGTCTCCACGGCAGCCATTATCATTCTAAAAAAAAGTTCGGTAAAGAATGAACCTTTTCCTATTTTTAAGTCTTTTTGCATTACAGCCCTTCACTAGTAGTGATAACCAGAACGAAAAAACGCACATCGAAATATTAAGAATATATTCTAATTTTTTTCAGAATCCTCATTAACAACATTTTTAATCAGTATTTTTAAATGGAAATTTTTTCATCTTCTAGTTGTATTTGGAAAAAAATGAAAATGGAATATACAACCGAGTCTACAAATAGAAATATGATGCTGAAGTTTGCAACGTTGGAATGCAACCAAATATATTTTTGACTTTATTGATGATTCATGCAATTTTCAATGTCATCCAAGTTTTTCGAGCTGATATGCTTTTCGGTTGGCAAAAATCGATCATTTTATCATCGTAATCACATTTCCCATTAAAATAATTATTTTAGCCAAAGATAAAAAACGAATTCTGTTGCATTCCAACGATGCGAACTTCAGAGTCATATAGAAATACATCCTCTCCATGAGCCCAAAAATCTGTTACAGAACAATCTTATAGAATATGATAGCTGTGATTCACACATTAATATTTTGCAGCGGTCCCTGAGATTTTTTTTTTTATTTGTCTCGAAATTTGTACCTTTTCCCTTACACATTCGTTTCCATTTTTCTACTGCAATAGTTAAAAAATTGTAAATAGTATTTTCAAAACCAGTAGAGGTTTACGAAAGAAAAAATCATGAGAAATATCAAATCATTTCGACTCCAAGAGTATGAAAAAACAAATGTCGAAAAAAAATTCTGAAATAAATCTACAAGGTCCATCATGATCTATTGCAACTTTTCACCCTCTTGCTATTTTCTTCGATCACCCGCCGTTTTTAAGATACGCCGAATTGAATAAAATGATCAATTTTTGTCAAAAATTAGAATATTCTTGGTAAAAAAAATCGCACGATACTTTTTCAAAAACGAAAATGCAGTGTTTAATATCCTCTTTGAAACTGCGATGGATAAAATTGCAAGGAAAATTCTTTAACAGCCAGATAGCCCATTTCCAGGGCGCAAAAAAACATCGAAAAACTGCCATGTTCAAAAGTGCGTGGGGACTATAAAAAAAATTGTAAAAAATTATAAAAAATGGCAAAGTGAAGCTAAAACTGTCCCCTTCAAAACGGTGCTCATTACATTCTCTTACGACCTTTTTCCACCAAGGTATGGAACTTATACCGAAGCTGAAAATTTCGAGAAGTGAACCCATACTTTTGAGCGGGAGTGTATAACCGTAGCTATTCAGAATATTCAACTTCCCCAGCGAGCGCTGCGAATAGAACATTTTTCACTTTTTGTCATCTCTCCAGAGGATTCATCTCAGATTTTTTTTTTAATTGTTGCGAAATAATAAATAATATTACCAATACAAGTAGAGCTGTGAATAAAAACTGTCAACCTTGACAGGCAACCCGTATAAAGAAAAAAAATTAGAAGGAAAGTTTCCTAGCATCTTATCGCAATGAGTTTAAAATTACTATTGCCTAAATGTCCGCTGAGGAGTTTTTTATGGTTGAAGATTTACAATTTGTTTCTGCTTGTTCATTTTTAAGTGGATTAGGCTGCATTGTAACCATCCAGCAAAAAAATATTACATAGTTATAAATTCAAGAATTATATATCAAATATAGTGGGCCGGGGGAGAATGGGGCGGATGAGGAGGGGATGGGGGAAGAGAGACGACACAAAGGTGGTGGCGGCAGCGGCGATGTGTTTAAAACGTTGGGAAAAAACGCAACCTTCGACTATGTTTACTGGGATGATCCGAATGAGCTAGTTGACCGTCTTCGTCTATTACTCGCATCTCAACTCGCTGGCAACTCTTCACATTCCAACGAGATAATTTCAATTATTGAAGAATTGCGTGAAGCCAAAATTATTTATTAATGTGCATGAGCCCCCGATTTTTTACGCATTCTCGACATAACCGTCGACGTGTTTGGACGACAGTTAAGCACGACTGTTGGTTTTGCTGGTAAACCAGGTGTTGGATTCAAGACTACGGCAGACGGTCACTATAATTTAGAGCAAAAACGTGTGTGTAACGTTGGCGATGCCATAGAACCACATGATGCTGTAAATCTGACTATATTACAATCCCATGTTACGGGTCTAAGAGAAAAAATACTAACGTCTGCGATGGATCGATGTGAAACAATGATAATTGCTCTTGAAGAATGTCTCAGAGATAAAATTAGTGAGCTTCGCGTGCAAGTAGAGAGAATTGATGATAAAGCTGTGCGAAAAGTTCCAAAGCCCAACCCACCCAAAAGGGTAACGTTTTTGGAAAATCCAATTGCAAAGACCCCAAATAAATTGAGATCACCACCACCACCACCACCACCACCACCATCGAGAAAGGATGAGTGAGGATAAGAAGCGTGCCGTAGTCGAAGAGTTGCATAAGCCAGCTCGACAGAATTTCCCACGTCGCCATGTGGATATACGCGGTCTGGACGAGACGTGGCAAGCTGACCTCGTTGATATGTCTGCATATGCTCAACACAACTCCAAACACAAATTTCTCCTCACCGTCATCGATATTTTCTCCAAATTCGCCTGGGCCAAACCTTTAAAAACGAAGAGCGCGAAAGATGTCACCGCTGCAATGAAGTCTATACTCGAGGAAGGACGTGTACCAAAAAACCTACACGTCGATCATGGAAAAGAATTCTACAATTCTGATTTTAAGAAGATGCTGAAAAACTTCAACATTCACATGTATTCTACGTATAGCCACTTAAAAGCATCAATTTGTGAACGTTTCAATCGTACACTTAAGAACAAAATGTGGAAAGAGTTTAGCTTTCGCGGAAGTTGGAAATGGCTCGATATTATTGATAAGATAATTAATGAATATAATAATACCACCCATCAAACCATCAAAATGAAACCGAAAAATGTCAATGCTACGAATGAAAAAGAAATTTTGTTTAATATTTTCAACGAAACCGCTGTTGCGAAAGTGGTGAAAAGGTCGGAGAAGAAAAAGAAATTCGGCGTTGGTGACAAAGTTCGTATAAGTAAATTCAAGAATGTATTTGAGAAGGGTTATACACCCAATTGGACAATACGGAAATATTCACGATTGATCGAGTAAGAAAAACCCATCCCATAACATATAATTTGAGAGATTATCAGGATGAAGCGATTGCCGGTGGTTTCTATCAGCATGAACTACTCCCTGTGAAATATCCGGATATTTATCTCGTTGAGAAAGTGTTGAAGAACCGTGGTAGCCAGTCATTTGTAAAATGGCTCGGTTTTGACAAATCACACAATAGCTGGATAAATAGTGAAAAAATGAATGAAATGTGAAAGATTTTATCAATGGATTTTTGTTTTTTTCAACCTGCCGGATGTGGCCTCTCTCTTTCGACAACACTTGTCCATGTTGAAAGGGTCAACGTATTGTGGGGCATTTTTCTTTGGAAACGAAGATGCTATGACACACAATTAGATCCCACTTGTAAAATGACTCAATTTCGACAATGTACACAATAGCTGGATAAATAGTGACAAATAAATGAAATGTGAAAAATTGTATCAGCGGATGTTTGTTTTTTTTCAACCTGCCGGATGTAGCCTCTCTCTCCCTCTCGACAACACTTGTCCATGCTGAAAGGGTCAACGGATTGTGGGAGGGGTTTTCCTTGGAAAAGAAGATGCTATGACACAAAATTAGATCCACATTTTTTTTTATTCATTTTTTTTTTCACATTTGCCGGATGTGTGACATGAATAAACTTATTTAATATTCATAAAATAAACTTATTTCACATTCATAAAATAAATAAAAATTAGAGTGACACTCTGTAGTGTCCCCATGGCAACGTTCGAACACTCTCAGGAATTATATACCTTTTGTCATCGTGGGGACTTAAGGCAATTTTTGTTTCAGAGATGGTATATACTTGATGCGGTGTCGATCGAATGCACGATTGACTGCGAGTCATTTCTATATCATCTCTCAAACATTTTAAATAATCGTCAAACACGATTGTCCTCGCAACGACATTAGTCTTGACTCCCTTGACTTTTTTTGTCTCACTCTTTCCATCAACGCGGGTCGCATACATTTTTGACCTGAGCCCAACAAACTCAGTCATAACCGCGCCATTGTTCTCATGAGTCCCGGGACCTTTTTGTTCACGCGGGGAATATTATATACATTGTCCGCGGGATAGTCACTCGTGTCGAATTTGTTTAGATTTCTTCGCATATCTTCATAAATATCGTCACATTCAATCTGGTATATGAGACTATCAGTGTCCGTATACATCACAGTGCATTTATCACGATACAGTGGAACCATAAAATCATGATGAAATTCATACAAGCATGTCTTAGAAATATCTAAAATTGCCATACCCACATATATGGGTTTGTTGAATTTCACCTCGAGATTACGCAGCTCCACTGCAATCAAATTCTCGGCAAATATACTACGACTATGGAAATTCGGCTTTGCGATCATTGCCTCTGCACCATACCTGCCTTCCCATTTAGTCAGGAGTTTGACCTGCACATGGCCGCGTACATCTTCCATCGTTTTGCCAAACACCGCGTTATTCATCAATTTGAATTATGTTTTTTCAAACTCATTCTTGGCGTTTGTTCGAAAATGAGTATTCAACTCAATATACGTTCGCAGCCAAGACGATTGTTTGAATTTCATTATTCTATGGATCTTGGAAACCCGAAGGCCATGCTGCAGGCATTGCTGGAGCGCACGATAATGTATTACATAACGTGTTTTGTCATGCACCGTCGCCAACAATTTTTCCTGCTTCTTGCCTGGGGGCTTACCATGCGTTGGACAAAACGGTAGGTCAATGTGCGCGTCGTGCAAATTCTGCGGATATTCTAAGTCGACTTCGAGGATATAACCATACGGTGAATCAAGCGCGATCGATTCAATATTAAAAGTAGACACATCTTCGACCCATTTAAATTCCGCGTAAGGGAGAGGTTGACTCATTGCCCAACCATATAAATTATTGACATCGTAATACATTAGGTAAGACGATGGACTCGATGAATCAAACGATTGCATGTATTTATTATTTGCTTTGGCATACCTGGCGGAGCATTGACTCAAACCACCGCGTATACCTCTCTCAACGAATAAAACCATGTCAATGTCGGTTAGCAATTCAAATTCCACGCCAGTTCTTTTCATCATAGCATCCCAAGTGTAGCCGGGGAGGGTATAATAGTGTGCCGGGTCGAGGGTATAGCTAAGCATGCATGTGTCACGAAAGTTTTCGAAAACGTCGGCCAACAGCAGGACATCTGTTTTTAAATACAAATCGCTGTATTCACCGAGCGTTCGCACTGAAAACCTTTCCCATACATCCTTAGCATGTGCATACTCCGACTCACTTATACTCTCACCCGTCAATGAACTGTAAAATGCATCTTGGGATGGTAGCGATGTCTCATCTAACTTTTCTTTGCTATCTATGTATTCGTAGGGAAATACACCCTTACGAGTTAATAGCATAAAATCATCAGATGATAAGCTCTGGAATTGCGATTTTAAAATTCCCAATTTATCAACGGTTAAAAATGAGGTCAACTTGTCCAAACTAGCCGCAAGAAATTTAAATGAGTCGATGAATCTTAGTTTAATATTTTTTCTCCAGTCCTTCGACGTTTGAATCGTTTTGGAAAATGAGATGTATTTTTCCTTCGTTAGAGGTAGGACATCGGTTTTACCCTCGAACGCCGTACTGACCTCTTTAATTATAAAATGTGCATCGTAACCAGATAAATTATGAAAAACTATTGGAATGAAAAAAGGATTTTGATGATTCAAATTGCAGTCCAAATGGGCTGGACCTCTAAATTGTCCGGTCAAATGGCAATGATCGCGCACCCGTTGGTCTAAATTTGAAAAATCTTTTTCACAAATGTGACACGCTCGATCCTCACGAAAAAGCCTCCATTCTAAGGGCGTTAGCGCGCGCATAGGAACATTTTTCTTCAAGATTTTTTCGACCTGCAGAGCTAACGCCTTTAAATGGTTGACGAGCCATTCAATACAATCATCCCCGCGGTGAGCATAATATCCCGAAAGGGAGTCATCATAAGAACATTGAACATAGCAACCTGCACTAAACGGATGATGCTGCTGCTGACGTCCGCTGTTCCTCTCCTCTTCTTCGGAAGTTTTTTCGAGAATGCATTCAAGGTCCGCATAGACAATGAATGGTACCCGCTCCTTCCGCTGAGAATTGGAGAAACTCAGCCACTTGTCCTCCTCGCTGGGTAGTCGAACCGCACAGTTGTTAATTTTCCCACAATCCACATCATGCAATTGCAGCTTCTCCCTCGACGAGAAATAGTGTAGGCATCTAGAAAAATTGAAAAAAATTTGAAAAAAAAAACGATTAAATACCAATAGGGTGACATTTTTTTTTTCATTTTTTTTTTTTTCATTTGAAATTTATTTTTATCCACTTACCGATCGCAGATATGTTTCTCGGCTCTATGCCTACTCAAGGTGGAGCTCACTAGGCGTGAAAGGTTTTTGGACTTGATCCTCCCCACCAGCCTCCAAATAAAGCAGGTTGATGTGCCTGTCCTTTTCCTCCGCGGTGATGCGAATAGGCACAACAACATCCTTTTGCACTCCATACACGTTTATTGAGAGATTGTTCAAAAGTTCAAATCTTTTAACTTTGTTCAATTCAACGGGGAAGCTAATGCCATTGAAATTGAGAATGGTACGATAGTCGGGATATGATGCTACACGATCACTATTTGCTGTTACAGGATAAAGAGCTGCCATCACCGCCCATGCAAAACAGGCGTTATTGTCCCGCGATTGCACATTGACGACAGCCTTTTTCAATCGTATATTTCGTGGTAGTATAACACGACGACCCGCACTCATTGGCCTGTATTTATTAATATTCAGAGTCAGGTTGAGAATGCGTTGTAACGACCACCCGCTGTCTTGCTCTTGAAACTCCTCGAGCTTAGCCAGGGTAGGCTCAACGACCTGCTCCTCATACGACACATTCTAATCACTCGTCTGTAAAAGTTCGAAGTTCCGTGTATTTATGCTTTTATATGCATGTTTGCCCCCCACAGCAAATTCACCACTAAAAAGAGTATTCACCTTAACACAGTTGTGTTGATGAATAGCCTCTTGCACTTTTTTAATGGCCATTTCACCCGCATCCATGAGGAATAATCTCGGATCTATATGATTCTGATTAATAATCGCGCCCGTTTTTACACGCGATTTAAATGCGCTCTCCGTCTCACGCCATATTAGCTCACTATCACTATTATTATTTCCAGCACCGGTGTGTATAAAACTTTGACTGGTTTTATGCTTCAAACCCTCTAAACGAAGAATTTGAGCCTCCACCCACTGATTGTATCCCAATCGCAAACGTACACGCTGCACTTGAGCCTCACTTCTCAACGCCTCAATAAAATCATAACACTGTTTTTCCCACTCAATATATTCTTCAAGGGTATTAATTACTGCTGCCCGTGCAGTTAAACTTTCTTCGGATTGCGACATGATGTAAAAACGGATAAACGCCAACACCGATATAAACTACGTGATGCTCCGGGTGCAACTGTACCAATCACTCTAGTCTTTCACGTAAAAAACCTTTTTTTTTCTTTTTTTCTTCATCTTATTCACTCCAAATAAAAAATAAAAAATGGAAATTTGTCATAGAACATGAAAGAGTCCATTGAGTCATCGCATGTGTACGCTAGACCCACCCTATAGCTCGAGGAAATGCACTCCAGAGCCGCTTTCTCATAACCATAGTGAGTTTTCTGACTTCCTGCGACAAATTTCCATATTCAAGACAAAGAAGAAGAAGAAGAATGAACAATAAAACAATTAATGCAGTCATATGGTGAAGCATCATACAGTCTACACCGATACCTCCTCTTTCCTTTTCTATGAAAAAAAGAAACTTGGAGAAGAGAAACGTTTCTCATGAAACAGAAGAAAATTTCGAGGGGGTGTTGGTGGGGAAAAAAAAGGAAGTAGTGAGGGGTTTTGGAAAAATTCTAGCAAATTTTCAAAATCGGTTCATAACTCTCCGAGAAGTTCATCTCGAACGTTTCACGCTCTCAACAATTTTTCACCGTGTTTGTGCGCGCTCTCGAAAAAGGCAATAGAATGGCCTCGAAAATGGTATCTGTGTGTGATAGTACTTTGGAGTGCAAGCCGACGAGATCAGTGCATCGCTATAGCGAGGAGGAAAAGGATGCGGTGGCATCCACATCCAGAACAGGTGTTGTACACATGTACTGGAAATCGCAAAATTGCCCCGGCGGAACAACGCAGAATCTGTGCGGGGTCTGCGTCCATGAGGACGGTGGGGCGCAATACCACCAATTAGCGGCCATCAGGAGGCACGCGTCGGGCCCACTTCTGGAGTTGACCCTCCAATATTGCAGCGAGTGCGACAAGAGATTGTTTCAACTCGTGCCGGAGCAGATTTGTCCGGATTGCAAAGTGTTGTTCCGCGAAGTATTAACGCCAGCCGCCATAAAAATACAGCGCTGGTGGCTTCAGCATTATTACAAACCCGGTTCCAAATACTTTAATGAAGTCGAGGCCCATTTTTATAAAGTGTCGCTGGAGCATAAGCGAAAAAACAGTGGTGAAATAGACATTTCATCAAAACGTTTGCGCCTCGATTAAGTCTACGTGGATTCGTGTATCCTCTCCTTCTCTCTCTCTCTCTCTCTCTCTCTCTCTCTCTCTCTCTCTCTCTCCCTCATGTATACCCCTCGGCACAGCGCTTTTCTCTCGAACCAATTACCATCAGCATCTATCCAAAAATTTCGAGGGTGCTGGTGGGGAAAAAAGAAATTGGAGCAGAGAAACCTTCCTTATGAAACAAAAGAAAATTTCGAGGCGGTGTTGGTGGGGAAAAAAAAGGAAGTAGTGATGGGTTTTGGAAAAATTCTACCAAATTTTCAAAATGACTTCATAACTCTCCGACACATTCATCGGAAACGTTTCGCGCTCTCCAAAAAATATTCTTTCGTATGTGCTCTCGAAAAAAAAAAAAAAAAGAAGTTCAAAAATGACCTCACAAATTACAACAAGTGTTTGCGACAGTACGACGTCGTGCAAGCCGACCAGATTGGTGCACTTGTACACTGAGGAGGAAATGGATGCACTGTCAAGGACATCCAATACATGTATCGTTCACATGTATTGGAAAAGTCAAATTTCCCCGCGCGGAACAATACGAGACCTCTGCGGGATCTGCGCCCATGAGGGTGGTGGTGCGCAGCTTTATCGATTGGGAGCCATACGAAGACGTGGGTCGGGTAAACTTCATGAGGCAACGTTGAAGTATTGCAATGCGTGTAACAAGCCACTGTTCCAAATCGTGCCGCAGCAGATCTGTCCAAATTGCAAATAAGGTGAGTTTTTATTTCAACATTTTGTTTTTTTTTTAAATTATGAAGCGAGGGTGACTTCGAGTTACAAATATAAAAAAAAAAATTTTTTTTACTCTGTTTCAGATTTCACCATGCTGAAAGTGAATTTTTAAGAATTTTTTTTTTACTGTAGAATCAAAATTGCAATATTGAAAAGTGTTTTCGCATTACTATGAAATTTGTGAGAAATTTTTTGTCTGTTTCTATGTTTTATCTATCTGTATAAAGAAAATGAAGATTTTTTCAAAATAAAATGAAAAATGTGTGAATGTGTGAATTTTTTTTCTTTTAAATATCCCTCTTTCGCACACCCCATTATCCTTCCCGCATATCTCTCTCTCTCTCTCTCTCTCTCTCTCTCTCTCTCTCTCTCTCTCTCTCTCTCTCTTGCGTTTTGTCTTTGACTTGCGACGAGACGAACATGTCTCCTCTTTTCGCCGTCGCTTAAACTGGCTATCAGTCAAAAACAGACGCTTGTATTTCCTGGGCATCTCTACGTACAAGCTTCTTAATATGCAATATCCGCCATATCTAACTGAATTACTACCCAGGGTTGACGAGAGTAATCGTCACTCAAGCAGACTACGAACAGCACCCCTCTTCTCAACGCAACTTTTTCAGATCCCTCTACACAGGACAGAAACATTACATAGATCTCACCGTCTTTCCTCTGCCTATTTCTGGCACTCGCTTCCCCCCGAGATTGTTTCGGCTACCTCCATATCAATATTCAAGTCAAGACTTTTCGACTTTTTGCTCTGCTCTGAAAGCACAGCTGCTCAATCCTGAGCATCTTTTCTTCTTTCTCTTTTCTTTTTCACTTAGCACATCTAATCATAATTCTAATCCTAGGTCTAAGTTTACTCTTAAGTCCTCCTCACAAAATTGTTCATTACTTTAAGATATCATAGGCGATCTTTTCTATTCTTTTCTATTTTTATCTACTCTTACTTTATCTTTACGCTTACTGCTCGTCTCATGTCTGCGCTATATCTTACTGTTCGCTTATACCTTATCTACGCTTGAACATTGTTCTTCCGCTTCTTTTATTATTTTTACCCTACCAGCAGCCTAAGCTGCATATTTTGTATCCTACTTTATTTTATTATTGCCCCAAAGTTCGCTAGGGCATATCAATAAACTCAATTCAATTCAATTCAATTCTCTCTCTCTCTCTCTTCCTCTCATGTATACCCCTCGGCACGGCACTTTTCTCTGGAACAAATTATCATCCACATCTATCCTTCTCCCTCACACTCTTCTCACCATTTACCTGACTCCCTCACACATAGGCCCAACCACGAAGGGCTCATGCCACCGCATACCCCGCACCACCATCTATCCCGCTTCCTCTCACACACTGCATGCAACTGGCCCAGCTCCACGTCCATCTCTCTCACACCCATCAGTCTTCCCATCCATCCATCTATCCATCTCTCTCACACTTCGAACCATCCACAGTCCCAAACAACCTATGCGGGCGGGGCATGGTGGGAAGTTGCGAGGACTCCATAGCTCCTAGGTAAGAGACCTGCGGTGGCGGGCTAGCCCAGCTCCACATCCATCTCTCTCACACCCATCAGTCTCCCCATCCATCCATCCATCTCTCTCGCACCCATCATTTGCTGCATCTATCCATCTCTCTCGCACACCCAACCATCCACAGCCCCAAAACGGACAACCTACGCGGGAGGGGCGTGGTGGGGAGCTGCGGGGACCCCACAGCTCCTAGGCAAGGGACCTGCGGTGCCGGGGCCGCCACCCACCCCGCCTCCGCATACCCCTCACTGCCACTACGACCCGCCTCCCCCGCCACCGCATACCCCTCGCCTCTACTTGAGCCAGAATCAGCCTGGTTTATCTACTGACCTGCTGAACTCGAATTTCAAGTCAGTTTAGGCCATCCAGCCTTCAATTTCGAGTAAATTGCAAAAAAACCTAAACATAGCGAAAATTCGCTATGTTTAGGCTTATTTTTTTTGCAATTTACTCGAAATTGAAGGCTGGACGGCCTCAATTGACTTGAAATTCGTGTACAGCGGGTCGAAAAACATGCCCGTAGATAGGTGGCAGCCGGTGTACAGTCAATTTTTTTTTTGTGTGCCGGTGTAATTAGTTCTCGAGTATTTGATTGTTAGAATCGAAATAATTTTTTTTTGCTGTGATCGACGATTACTCCGCGCCATAGCATCGTACGGAGCTCATTAAAAAATGATATTGAAGCGGAAGTCGAGCGGAAATTTTGAGAATTTTTTCTCCGCTGATTTTGGGATCTCGGGGACTCGGAAACTGCCTGTGCGAAAAAAAAATTAACGGCTAAATCTGGAAACCAGAAACTTCAAATGAACGTTCATCAAGCGAACAATTGCCGAGTTTTTGGTCATGTACTGGGAGATTGTCGTGCATTTGCCAAGCACTTTGTCCGAATTATTTTTCAACTTTATTTTGTTCCGTATTTGAAATGGTTTTCGTATCGAAATTTTTTTTTCTGGTACTCGTTGTGCAAAACGAATGTATTATAGAGCGACTGTACGTGAACTTGAATACGAGACTTTGTAATTATCAATACTTTTGAATGCTTTACATCAATCAATGTTTTTGAAATTTTGATTTATTCCACGACTTTTCATATGTCGACGCACTTTTTGATCGCTCGAAACTCTGTTTAGCGTGGATAAGTATGCTTGACTCAACTTTTTATCACAGAATAAATAGGGGAAAGGCGGGCAAAGCGGAAGACCCGGGTTAAGCGGAACACCCCGCCAAAAACGTGAATTTTTTTTCACTGAAAATCTTAGAAACTCCGATCGTCCATCTTAAAATATTAAGTGACGAACCATTTTTAGAGAAAGAAAAAAAAATTCGAAAAAATAAAAAAATGAGAATTCGGCTGAATTTTTTATCTCAAATAGTGTTTTTTATCGAAAAAACTTTTATTGATTGTTGAAATCATCGTTCTCGTTGAGACGATGAAAAAAATTCCGCATAAAATTTTTTTTTTTGAATAATCGTTACTGTTCAGGATTCCGCCTTTCCAAAAACTCGGAGCTAGCTGCCTTATCGGCCCGCTCCGGGGCAGCACCTCGCGGACGCTCTCGTTTCGCCTCGGTGCGCAGGATCTGTCGATCCTCGTGCCTATCGGCGTGCGAGAGCGCCCAAAATTCCTTCTATTCGTCTCTAGCCGCGCCCGGCAGCACATCGTTGCTGGGCAGGTTATCCTTTCTTCGCGTGTGGCCGTGCTCGGTAGCACACTGCTGCCGAGCATGGCAGCCATTTCGTGTAAAGCCACCCGCATAATGTCCGCGTAACATTAACGCATCGCGAACGTGTGCCTTCTGCACTCGTTAATCCCGCTCGATTGGCGCATCAGGCGCAATCGACATCGCACAAGTCTACATCGCATTTTCGTAATCGTAAACTCACTGCGTGGCCGGGCCGAGCCACGTGTGTCACCAAAGTTCCACTCTGGCCCCGCACCCACGTCGTGATTGAGCCGCAAGATCAATAAAATCAGTGCGCGAGATCCGACGATTGCTACACCGCTTTCGTATTATCAATTACCGCTATCATTGTTAAAACCGCGTCCTTCACCCGCTAACAAGGGTGCAATCTGTACATAAACCACTGTAAATCTCCTTTCTGTAAATAAAACTCGACAAGCGGATCCCCGCGCTAACAATCGCGTCTTAAAACAACCTTTCTTCCTAACGTCGGCACGATCCCCAACATCCCGGCAATATGTATGCACTCAATTCCTGAACAGTTACCATTTTTCAATGTTCTGCATGCAGATGATTTTATTTAAAAAATTTGCTAGTTTCCGACAAACGGAATGAGGAAAATTGTTTCGGTGTCGAAAATTTTACAAACACAACTCGAACACAACGAGAGACACGAGAATTTTTTTTCTCGTTATGCCGGGTTTATGAAGGACTTCCGATTTTTTCATTTATCTTTGAACGTTGTAAGGTGAAGTTTGATATTTTTTGAATGCTTTGTGCGTGTGTGTGGAATGAGTGGTTTTTTCAATCTCGAAATTTGAATTTTCTTCGATTCAAATTCGATCGAAAATGTCAAATATTTGAGATTGTAGAAAACAAAAATTCAAGTTTTTCTTCGGATGTTCCGATTTTTCTGAAAATGCGTGGAATTGTCAATTTTTTTAACCTCAAAATTCAGAATTTCGCCGATTTAAATTTCATCGAATTGTCCCATTTTTGAGATTGGGGATAGGGAAAATTCCAGCTTTTCTTGGGCTGTTCCAGTTTTCCTGAAAATACGTGGAATTTTTGTTTTTTCCAATCTCCAGAATTGGACAGCTTTAATCAACTTTAAATCGGTGGGATTTTGAATTTTGAGGTCGAAACAATTGACAATTCCACGCATTTTCACGAAAATCGGAACATCCCAAGAAAAATTTGAATTTTTGTTTGCCACAATCTCAAAAATTTGACAATTTCGATCACGTTTTAATCAAAGAAAATTCAAATTTCGAGATTGAAAAAATTACTCATTCGACGGTTTTTCAAAAAATATTAAAAATTGCACACAACATTTGCCCACACACACGCACACACTTACAACGTTCGAAAAAAAAATGAAAAAATCCGAAGTGCTTAATAAACCCGGGATACGAGAAAAAAAATTCTCGTGTCTCTCGTTGTGTTCGTAAAATTTTCGATACCGAAACAATTTTCCTCATTCCGTTTGCCGGAAACTAGCAAAATCTTTTATATAAATCATCTGCATGCAGAACATTGAAAAATGGTAACGGTTATGGAAAAAAAAAAAAATGTATGCGGAAGTTCTTTCATCGTCTTAACGAGAACGATGATTTCAACAATAAAGAAAAGATTTGTTGATCGCAAACTCGCCCTTCGTAGCGAGGAATCTTATTTAATTTTTATTTTTATGCCGGTCCAAAGTCAAGCGAGAGGGAATCGGGGACAGGACGAGGCGTTACAATTAGTGGTGACGAAGCAACACGTTTTTTGTGTAGATTTTCACTTGTCCTTTATTTCACTTGAAAAAACGTGGATCACACGGAATCGTTGCCCGGCGCTGTACTTGCGCGGGTTTGAAAAAGGCCAATGTGCCTGGCAGAGTCGTTCGTCTCGTCTCGACTCGTTCTCTTATACTGATTTTCGGTTGACAATTTGCGACACCGGTAGGCATTTGCGGGGAAGAGAGGAGCGAGTTTACAGCCTCGAGGAACTTTGGACTAAGGCGATGAGAATAGAGGCAAAAACAGAAATGTGGAATTCGTGGCAATAAATACGTTCTCTCTTATTCTGAACATTTGTCGATAAAAAATACCATTTGAGATAAAAATTTCAGTCGAATTCTCATTTTTTTATTTTTTCGATTTTTTTTTTACTCCAAAAATGGTCCGTCTCTTAATATTTTAAGACGGACGATCAAAGTTTCTTAGATTTTCAGTGAAAAAAAAATTCACGTTTTTCGCGGAGTGTTCTGCTTTGCCCGCCTTTCCCCTACTCTTATTTCAATTGTTTCACCGGTTCAAAATATACCGAAAATTATACTTACAATATACTATTTTCGGTTCGCTTTGATGTGATGTTGTTTTCCCGAATGAAGTCATCCATGTATTCACCATGGGCAGTCACAAATTTTCGCATGTATCCACGACGATGCGGCGGGAGTGGGTTCGAGTAGACCGAGTCTACGATCTTGTCGAGGTCTCGCGATACCAGCGACCGGGGATCCGATCGTGCAGTCTCGCGGGACGCTGCGACTGCTACGATGACACGGCCGTAGACTTCCGGAACATTTTTGATGTTTTTTTCAAATTTCGTTATTTTCGAACTATCGTACCCTTGAGCCATCTTGATCACTAGACTGGTTTAGGCGAACTGAGGAGATATTTTTCCAGCAACGAGGCACGGTCACCTCTCGACGTTGTTTTGTCTTCCCCTGTAACTTGCGGGGGCCAAAAGTTGACACGGTGTCCAGTTGAACGGTACCAACGCGAGACCATCCCAGAGACGTCGCGCTAAACGTCATCTGATACTGTTCACACTTAATCTGTGATACCAGTTTAAAAACATGCGGATGCTGACTTCGGCACAATGCGATATGAAATAAAATAAGCTCCACAATCAGTGGTTTCAACTCCCAAGATAATTAAGAGCAGTTCAAAGCTCTTGAGAATTTGATAATCGACTTCAAAATATAGATCATCCTTCCAAATTGGATTCGCCACACGAAACGCTAGTTTTTGTCGAATTGCTGGAGCGATCTTTGTTTTTCCTATTGGATGAAGGGTCTTCAAGGAGGTTCAGCTATCGTCATCAATATAGGGAGATGAATCCAACTATCGTCGTTTTATTTTCCGTCTACGAATGTCAAACAATGAATAAAGGAATCGAATTTCGCATGGGGTTCGTCTCCATTGTTGAGGAACCACGACTTTTGCAAAATTAGGGAAGCGATACTCGTACTGATTTATCTTGAGATCATTCAAAAGACGTCGCGCTAAACGTTATGTGATACTGTTCACACTTGGGGTCTGATAACGGTTTGAAAACATGTGGATGCTGACTTTGGCATGATGCCATACGAAATTTAATAAACTCTTGTAAAATAAAACTTTTCCGTTTGCTTTCGATATTTGTTATCTGAAACGGCAACCGCTATCAGTGGGTGTAACTCGCTGAAAGAATGAAAGCAGCTCAAAGATCTCAAGAATCTAACATTTCACTTCGAAATAGATATCGCTTTAAGAATTTGGATTCACCTCACGAAACCCGAATTTTTAAGGAATTGGTCGAGCGATATCTGTTTCTCATGTTGGATAGAGGGTTTTCAAAGATATTCAGCTGACGTTATTAATACAGGGAGATGAATCCAACTATTGTGAAATCTTTCTCGGTCGAACAATGTCAAACCCTGACTCGAAAAGTCAAATTCCGCATGGGATTGGTCTTCATTGCTGAGGAACCCAAATATTCTCGACTGGTTAGAGCGATCTCTGTTTGTCATTTTGGATAGAAGGTTTTCGAGGACGTTTGGCTTCCATTGTCAATACAGGGACATGAATCCAGCTATCGTCGTTTCATTTCCAGTTGAGAAATATCAAACTCTGTAACGATCGATCAAAATCCGCATGGGATTCGTCTCCATTGTTGAGGAACCAAAATATTCTCGAATAATTGGAGAGATCTCTGTTTCTTGTATTGTAAGGAAGGTTTTCGAGGACGTTCAGCTCCCATTATTAATACAGGGACATGAATCCAGCTATTCTCGTTTTATTTCCGGTCGAACAATGTCAAACCCTGACTCGAAAAGTCACATTCCGGATGGGATTCGTCTTCATTGCTGAGGAACCCAAATATTCTCAAGTGGTTAGAGCGATCTCTGTTTGTCATTTTGAATAGAAAGTTTTCGAGGACGTTCAGCTTCTATGATTAATACAGGGACATGAATCCAGCTATTCTCGTTTCATTTCCGGTCGAACAGTGTCAAACCCTGACTCGAAAAGTCAGATTCCGGATGGGATTCGTCTTCATTGCTGAGGAACCCGAATATTCTCGAGTGGTTAGAGCGATCTCTGTTTGTCATTTTGAATAGAAGGTTTTCGAGGGCGTTCGGCTTCCATTGTCAATACAGGGAGATGAATCCAGCTATTCTCGTTTCATTTCCGGTTGAAAAATGTCAAACTCTGAAACGATTGATCGATTTTCGCATGGGATTCATCTCTATTGCTGAGGAACCAAAATATTCTCGAGTGACTAGGGCAATCTCTGTTTCTCACTTTAAATAGGTTTTCGAGGACGTTCAGCTTCCATTAGCAATACAGGGACATGCATCCAGCCATCGTCGTTTTATTTCCGATCGAGGAATGTGAAACAGAGAAAAAAGAAATCAAGTTCCGCGCGGAATTTGTCTTCATTGTCGAGAAACCGAAATTTTTGCAAAATTGGGGGAGCGATCTCTGTTCTCAACTTGAACGGCAGATTATCGAGGACGTTCAGCTTCCCTTATCAATACCGGGAGATGAATCCAACTATTGTGAAATCTTTCTCGGTCGAACAATGTCAAACCTTGACTCAAAAAGTCAAATTCCGTATGGGATTGGTCTTCATTGCTGAGGAACCCAAATATTCTCGAGTGGTTAGAGCGATCTCTGTTTGTCATTTTGAATAGAAGGTTTTCGAGGGCGTTCGGCTTCCATTGTCAATACAGGGAGATGAATCCAGCTATTCTCGTTTCATTTCCGGTTGAAAAATGTCAAACTCTGAAACGATCGATCGATTTCCGCATGGGATTCATCTCCATTGCTGAGGAACCAAAATATTCTCGAGTGACTAGGGCAATCTCTGTTTCTCACTTTAAATAGGTATTCGAGGACGTTCAGGTTCCATGAGCAATACAGGGACATGCATCCAGCCATCGTCGTTTTATTTCCGATCGAGGAATGTGAAACAAAAAAAAATCAAGTTCCGCGCGGAATTCGTCTTCATTGTTGAGAAACCGAGATTTTTGCAAAATTGGGGGAGCGATCTCTGTTTTCAACTTGAACGGCAGGTTATCGAGGTCGTTCAGCTTCCCCTATCGATACCGGGAGATGAATCCAACTATTGTGAAATCTTTCTCGGTCGAACAATGTCAAACCCTGACTCGAAAAGTCAAACTCCGCATGGGATTCGTCTTCATTGCTGAGAAACCCAAATATTCTCGAGTGGTTAGAGCGATCTCTGTTTGTTATTTTGACTAAAAGGTTTTTGAGGACGTTCAGTTTCCATGGTCAATACAGGGATATGAATCCAGCTATCGTCGTTTTATTTCCGGTTGAGAAATATCAAACTCTGTAACGATCGATCAAAATGCGCATGGGATTCGTCTCCATTGTTGAGGAACCAAAATATTCTCGAATGATTCGAGAGATCTCTGTTTCTCGTTTTGAAAGGGAGATTTTCGAGGACGTTCAGCTTCTATTATTAATACAGGGACATGAATCCAGCTATCGTCGTTCCATTTCCGGTTGAAAAATGTCAAACTCCAAAACGATCAATCGAATTCCGCATGGGATTCGTCTCCATTGTTGAGGAACCAAAATCTTCTCGAGTGGTTAGAGCGATCTCTTTTTCTGATTTTGAATAGAAGATGTTCGGGGACGTTCAGCATCCATGGTTAATACATGGACATTAATCCAGCTGTATCGTCGTTTTATTTCCGGTTAAGAAATGTCAAACGCTAAAACGATTAATCAAATTCCGCATGGGATTCGTCTCTATTGTTGAGAAACCAAAATATTCTCCGGAGTTTGATTTCTTCTTTTTTTGTTTCACATTTCTCAACCGGAAATGAAACGACGATAGCTGGATTCATGTTCCTGTATTGATTATGAAAGCTGAACATCTACGAAAACCTACTATTTAAAATGAGAAACAGAGATCGTTCCAACCACTCGACAATATTTTGGTTACTCAACAATGGGGACGATTTCCATACGAAATTTGATTTCTCGAGTCAGGGTTTCATATTTTCCGACCGAGAATTCTTTCGCATTAGTTGGATTCATCTTCTCGGATTGATAACGGAAGCTGAGAATTCTCGAAAACCTTCTATTCGGATTAAGAACAGAGATCGCTTCCTTAATTTTGTAAAAGTCGTAGTTTCTCAATAACGGAGACGAATCCCATACAGAATTCGACTTCACGAGACAGGGTTTGAAATTATTCAACCGAGAAGGATTTTACAATACTTGGATTCATCTCCCGGTATTGATAAGGAAAGCTGAACGTCTTCGGTACCCTGCCGTTTAATTCGAGAACGAAGATCGTTCCCCCAATTCCACAAAAATCGTGCTTTCTCTACAATGGGACTATGGGTCGGAGCTATCTCTGTTTCGTCGTCGTGCGCATCCCCGTCATAGTCGTCATCGTCATCGTCTCCATCCCCGTCCCCGTCGGTTTTTCCCTCGGTCGTATTAAAAAATTCACAATGAAATTATAAAATTCAGTAAGAACATTTTCAACCGTTTTATTTTCACTGGTTTACATTTTTTTACACTTTTCTTTTTGGTAAAAATAATCGTCCTTTGTGCCGATTTCGTCTTTCTCGACATCTTTTTCATCGCCTTCCTCGTCGTCATTACCGCCTCCGTATCCATCGTCGTTGTCTCGGTCTCCGCCCCACATCATCTCCGTCTCAATCATTGTCATCTTCGTAAACATCCTTATATCCTCTCTGTCTTCGCACGTCGTCGTCTTTTTTCCGTCTCCTTCTCCCGCATTCTCGTCCTCATATTTATTATAATTTATCAATACAAATCACTTTTGAATAACCGAAACCTTGGGAAAAAAAAAAATTCACTGACACTCTTGTGACGAGGCACGGTCCAGCAATAATGAGCGAATAAAAAGGTGATCCGAGTGGGACTCGATCCCGGGACCCACGGAATCGTAGTCCGGAGCGCTAACCACTGCGCTAGGGCCACCTCTAGATCTCTCATTATTGCCAGACCGTCACACTCCCCCTTTTACGGTGTTCGACGTCCTCGTCGACTAACGTCACATTTTACTGAAGATTTTGCCTCTCTGGGCGATTCGAAGTATTCTGCCGCTCTGGGCGATTCATTTTTGCCGCGTTGGGCGTTTCATTTTTGCCGCGTTGGGCCGTAGATTTGTGCCTCTGTGGGCCGTAGATTCTGCCTCGATGGGCCGTTGATTTTGAGTGAGCGTGTAGTCGGTTCGGAAACTTCTGACACCATTATGTGACGAGGCACGGTCCAGCAATAATGAGCGAATAAAAAGGTGATCCGAGTGGGACTCGATCCCGGGACCCACGGAGTCGTAGTCCGGAGCGCTAACCACTGCGCTAGGGCCACCTCTAGATCTCTCATTATTGCCAGACCGTCACACTCTCGTTCTAACGATTTTTCTCATTTTCTTTGACATCTCATCTTTATTATCTTCTTTTTTTACCCCTAGAACTTGACCTAATTAGCATCTAGTGCTAGACTTTTGTGGTTTGCGCGCAACATCGTCTGTCGCTATTATGTTTTCCAAGGGTTAGAACGATCAAATAACTGTGGTTATGACCGAGCGATCACGTCAGCTGATACATTCCTAACGTCACACGACACAAACATACTTTTCGCGCGAAAGTCATGTCGTGTGACATTACCTTTGAAGCAATTGGCAAAAATGTTCGCTCTGAATGCGAGCGAGAGCCCCGTCCTTTGCCCCTATGTCAGACGACACTGAGGCGTCGTACATCATGGCGGCAGGCCACCTTCCTATTGGCTGAAATAAATCAAATTCGATTGCCAACCATTTGAAAACTACCTTAAATTTTTCAAAACAGCTAAGTAGGAATCTTTGGGTGGGAATAATATTGTCGAATGACAAAAATTTTGAACAGCTAAAACCTCTAATTTATGGATTTTATAATGATAATATTCAGTCAGATTGATTTTACGACAGCATTCAATATCGAAAATCAATAAATGAGAAACTTTAAAGTTCGAAGCATATTTACATCGGAAATAAAATGTAACATTTGACGATAAATCGATTGCTAAAATATCGATTTTACCAAAATTCGAAAACTACGCCGTCGAATGATGGATTTCTAGAAATTCTAGAACCAGCAATGCTTCGAATATTTACAATTTCGAAAATATAATAGCGAAGGACTATTTAATGCTGAGCCTGAAATAGCGAAACTGAGAAAAGGCGAATGGTCAAAACGGCGAAACACCCGAAAGGCGAACGTCCAAAATGCGATAAAAATGTGATAAGTGAGACGAAAGTGAAATGTGTAAGGTCTCGAAAAAAATCGATAAACATAATTCGTGCTTTCTAGCGTATGAATGTATTTCGTGCCTGTGGAAAATTAGGTGGAGGATCGACTTCAGTCAGGTAAGTAAACGATCAGATATTTGAGTTAAAGATGAAGCTGGAAAAAAAAACTGCTTCGGTAATTCATTCTGGCAAGCAAAACATCGTTTATTGATAATCGACACAGAGTAGCCTCAATTGGTTATGATTAGTACAAGCCTTCAAGGCAGTTAATCAATTTATCAAGATCCGATCCTTACATCCTTACAACGCAAACAAAAAGTTCCGCGAAAAAAAAATTTTGCAAGATAAAAGCGCTGTTAACTTCGAATAACTGTTGTGATCCTCACGCCACTGAATATAATTTTAAAAATTTCTCCTCATACCGACTGAGAACGGTGAAAAACCATAGATTTTCACGCAAAAAATTGCGTTCGCGTGGGCTGCTTCCTAGGACGCGCTTGCATTTGTTTATCCGCTCGCTTGTTTTTTTTTTTTTTTTTCCATTCACAGTCTGTACTGACACGTCCTTCCGAGCGTATCAAATTATCAGAAAGTTTTCCCGTATTATTTCACAGCTTCGTTTCCAATTTATTCATTTTCCTTTTCTTAACAGAATTTAGTTGCGTAAGAATCGGCTATTCATTTTCCTTTTTAATATACTAGTGTACATTATTTATCGTTAGTTTTGTATCTTTGTTTCGCGGATTCTTTTTGTGCGTTTTTTTCGTGCATTATTTCCGTCGACTTTCTTCCTGCAATATTTCCGTTTAGTTTTTTTGTTTATTATTTTCGGGTATATCATTTTTTGTGTTGTGAAACTTCAAAATGCCACCGAGACCACAAAGGCGATTGCCATTATCGGACCGCATTAAGGATGGCCGAATTTATCAAAAGAGCGGTACGTCCCGCGATCGCCAAACGATGTAAGTCGAAAAATTCTCATTTCTTTTCATCAGGATTTATATTGCTTGATAGTACTTGGTCACGCGTTTGAATGAACGCGGTGCGTGCGTGTGTAACCAAAAAAGCCTTGGTGAAAAAAAAGTCATATTTTGAATCAGTTTTCATATTGCACATTATGCGTTAGCCTTAAAACCGATGCACCAATTGTGTAAAGTATTTTTTCCTTCATCAGTTATCGTTGCATAACAAATTAGAGAAAATGATTGTACGAATAATTTTTTTTTCTGGTCAATATCTTCTGGAATATCGATTCCTTGGTCATTTTTCTCGTACGACATCAGCCAAATTGTCGTCAACATAGAAAAAAAAATAAAAATTCATTTATGCTCCATTTCATTAATTAAGAAAAGACTATATATACATTCACGTCCACATATAGACTGTATATAGATTAGGGTGCTTTTTTTTTTGGCGACATTTTTTTTTTTTCACTCCCATCTCGCATTTTTGTGGGGAATACCTTAAAGAAAATTCCCTGAAAATTTGAGCCCTTAATATTAATTTTAAGTACTCGCCCAAGGCGTCCAATGATTTCCCCTTTAAAATACACGTAAAGTTCGATTTTTCTTCTTAAAAGTTCTACAGATCAGAGGCATTTAAAGGTACGATCTTGGTCGACGAACCGATTTATTCATAATTGAATGCTCTACAAAAGTGTCCATTGTGACGTGATTGTAACTCGAACTGGCGAGGTCGTACGGGTCACTAAACCCAATTTTTTCATGAAATTCTCGTTTTTTCACCTCTATCTCGTAAATGACAAGAGCTACAGGAAAAATAAGAATGACAAACTTGGAGGAAATTCAATTTTCTACAAAAAAGTATTGAAGCACCAAATCGCTAACATCGATGTTTCTTGAGATATTGGGCTTTTAAGTTGAGGTAGTATGGAATTTTCATGGATTATTGAGCTAAACTGTATAAGTTGTTAATTTATTATTCATTATTGTCATTTAAATCATCAAATATTTATTCGTTAAGTTGCAAATGATTGGAAAGTTGAATAATTGAACGTTTTGAAACTGAAATTCGAGAAAAAAACACATTTTCAAAGTCCTTAAAATTATTTTTTTCACTTTTCACGAATTTTTCAATTGATTTTCTCCCGATTCTTCTAATTTACTTACCAGTAATTGAATACCTATGAATTTCTAGTTGAAAATATGTTGTAAATTTACAAAATTTTCAACTAGAAATTTACAAATTTTACAAAATTTTTGTAAATTTACAACATATTTGTAACTAGAAATGTATAGGTATTCAATTACTGGTAAGTAAATTAGAATAATCAGGGGAAAATCAATCGAAAAATTCGTGAAAAGTAAAAAATAGTATTTTACGCAACAAGTGCGGAAAGCGACGAATTACATCGCGCGTGAAGTTGCCGCATGAGCCGAAGGCTTATGATACATATTCGCACGAGTACGAGTGTGAATTGCGGCACGAGCCGAAGGCGAGTGCCGTAATACACTCGTACGAGTGCGAATATGTATCATAAGTCGAGGCGAATGCGGCAAACGCGCGATGTACTTCGTTGTTTTTCGCACATGTTGCGTACAATATTTTTTGTGATACTTGCCTCGAAAGTTCGATTTGAGGATCAAAAAACATCGACTGACATCTGACAGTTAAGCTATTTGACATATGAATGTCCGCACTAGTGCGGTAAAGTCTTCTCACCGTGCGGTAAAGTCCACATTACCGCACTAGTGCGGTAAAGTAAGACAAAAGAGCAAGCGTTGAGAAATAGGCTACTTTCGCCACGGAAAACGCCAACCGAAAATCGCACTTTCGAGGCAAGTATCACAAAAAAACAATTTTGGGCACTTTGAAAATGTGTTTTTTTCTCGAATTCCAGTTTCAAAACGTTCAGTTATTCAACTTTTCAATCATTTAGAACTTAACAAATGAATATTTGATGATTTGAATGACAATAAAGAATCATAAATTAACAACTTACACAATTTAGCTCAATAATCCACGAAAATTCCATACTACCTCAACTTAAAAGCCCAATATCTCAAGAAATATCAATGTTAGCGATTTAGTGCTCGGATACTTTTTTGTAGGGAATTGAATTTCCTTCAAGTTTGTCATTACTATTTTTCCTGTAGCTCTTGTCATTTACGAGATAAAGATAAAAAAACGAGAATTTCATGAAAAAATTGGGTTTAGTGACCCGTACAACCTCGCCAGTTCGAGTTACAATTACGTCACAATGGACACTTTTGTAGAGCATTCAATTATGAATAAATCGGTCCGTCGACCAAGATCGTACCTTTAAATGCCTCTGATCTGTAGAACTTTTAAGAAGAAAAATCGAACTTTACGTGTATTTTAAAGGGGAAATCATTGGACGCCTTGGGCGAGTACTTAAAATTAATATTAAGGGCTCAAATTTTCAGGGAATTTTCTTTAAGGTATTCCCTATAAAAATGCGAGATGGGAGTGAAAAAAAAAAATGTCGCCAAAAAAAAAAGCACCCTAATATAGATATTCTCAAAGGCTGGGTTTCAACGCAAAAAAGGAGAAAAAACAGCAAACCTAAACGAATTTTCGAATAATCCTAAACAATTGGAAAAAAAATCAATTAAATGTTCCGGAAATCAAGAGTCGCGGCAGCGGCTCGACGCCAAGTTTAAAAGAAAAGCGTAGCGCGCGAGCCGGCCGTACTCTTATATACAGTAAAATAGGCATTTTATGACGTCACAGAAACTTTAAATCGTTCTCACAGGAGAACGGGTTGAGGGAAAAATCTCATATTAGATTTGAATTTTCTATGATTTTTTATCTTTCGAATGGTCCTTGGTAGAACAAAATCCGTTCAGCCAATCCAGAGAAATCTAACATTGAAGATTTTGGACACGAGGTTTGGGATCCCTTCTGTTTCTTAGAGTCAGAAAGGCGTAAGTTATGTGCGCAGGCGCTTGGACATACGCCCTTACGTGCCTGGTGGACATTTTCGGCCCGTGACGTCACCCGCCCCGCTAAACGTGGTATCCCCACTCTTTGCGCGCCACTGAGCGAGAGAGACAGACTATATCGGGCCTCTCTTTCCGTATGGTTTTCGTTGTTTAGCTACCATGGTTTTCGTTGTCTAGCTATCATGGTTTTCGTTGTCAAGGTACACGGCTCCATGGTTTTTCTTGTCTAGGTATATTTCTCCATGGTTTTCGATGTGTAGGTATATTTCTCCATGGTTTTTGTTGTCTCTGTATATTTCTCCATGGTTTTCGATGTCTAGGTCGACGGCTCCATGGTTTTCGTTGTCAAGGTACACGGCTCCATGGTTTCTGATGTCTAGGTATATTTCTCGATGGTTTTCGATGTGTAGGTATATTTCTCCATGGTTTTCGATGTCTAGGTCGTCGGCTCCATGGTTTTCGGTGTCTAGGTCCACGGCTCCATGGTTTTTGTTGTCTAGGTATATTTCTCCATGGTTTTCGATGTGTAGGTATGGTTTTTGTTGTCTGGGTATATTTCTCCATGGTTTTCGTTGTCTCTGTATATTGCTCCATGGTTTTCGATGCCTAGGTATATTTCTTCATGGTTTTCGTTGTCAAGGTACACGGCTCCATGGTTTTTTATGTCTAGGTATGTTTCTCCATGGTTTTTGATCGCTAGGTTCATGGCTCCATGATTTTCGATGTCTAGGTCGACGGCTTCATGGTTTTCGACGTCTAGGTATATTTCTCCATGGTTTTCGATGTCTAGGTCGACGGCTTCATGGTTCTCGATGTCTAGGTATATTTCTCCATGGTTTTCGATGCCTAGGTATATTTCTTCATGGTTTTCGATGTCTAGGTATATTTCTTCAAGGTTTTTGCTGTCTAGGTATATTTCTCCATGGTTTTCGATGCCTAGGTATATTTCTCCATGGTTTTCGATGTCTAGGTCGTCGGCTCCATGGTTTTCGGTGTCTAGGTCCACGGCTCCATGGTTTTCGGTGTCTAGGTCCATGGCTTCATGGTTTTCGGTGTCTAGGTCCACGGCTTCATGGTTTTCGGTGTCTAGGTCCACGGCTCCATGGTTTTTGATGTCTAGGTATATTTCTCCATGGTTTTCGATGTCTAGGTATATTTCTCCATGGTTTTCGATGTCTAGGTCGTCGGCTCCATGGTTTTCGGTGTCTAGGTCCACGGCTCCATGGTTTTTGTTGTCTAGGTATATTTCTCCATGGTTTTCGATGTGTAGGTATGGTTTTTGTTGTCTGGGTATATTTCTCCATGGTTTTCGTTGTCTCTGTATATTGCTCCATGGTTTTCGATGCCTAGGTATATTTCTTCATGGTTTTCGTTGTCAAGGTACACGGCTCCATGGTTTTTTATGTCTAGGTATGTTTCTCCATGGTTTTTGATCGCTAGGTTCATGGCTCCATGATTTTCGATGTCTAGGTCGACGGCTTCATGGTTTTCGACGTCTAGGTATATTTCTCCATGGTTTTCGATGTCTAGGTCGACGGCTTCATGGTTCTCGATGTCTAGGTATATTTCTCCATGGTTTTCGATGCCTAGGTATATTTCTTCATGGTTTTCGATGTCTAGGTATATTTCTTCAAGGTTTTTGCTGTCTAGGTATATTTCTCCATGGTTTTCGATGCCTAGGTATATTTCTCCATGGTTTTCGATGTCTAGGTCGTCGGCTCCATGGTTTTCGGTGTCTAGGTCCACGGCTCCATGGTTTTCGGTGTCTAGGTCCATGGCTTCATGGTTTTCGGTGTCTAGGTCCACGGCTTCATGGTTTTCGGTGTCTAGGTCCACGGCTCCATGGTTTTCGATGTCTAGGTATATTTCCCCATGGTTTTCGATTTCCAGGTATATTTCTTCACGGTTTTTGATGTCTAGGTATATTTCTCCATGGTTTTCGTCGGCTTTGTATATTTTTCCATGGTTTTCGATGCTTAGGTATATTTCTTCATGGTTTTCGATGTCTAGGTATATTTATTCATGGTTTTTGCTGTCTAGGCATATTTCTCCATGGTTTTAGTTGTCTCTGTATATTTCTCCATGGTTTTTGATGTCTAGGTCCATTCCTTCATGGGTTTCGGTGTCTAGGTCCACGGCTCCATGGTTTTTGATGTCATTTGTTTTTCATCTCAAAAATCAAAATCTTCTTCATTCAAATTTCGGCAACATAAGAAATATTTATCAGACTTTATGATTGAAGGGGTTGACCGGGGGTTGCCACGGAAGTTTTTGACCTTTGCACGGTAACCTTATTTTATTTAAACTTTCCGGTGACGTGGGGTCATAAATCATCCCAGTTTTAAAAACTCCCTGTCTCTTCTAAAATTCAATGAAAATGATCCACCTTGGGCTTATTCTTTTCGTTTTTTAATGCAGGATCACGTGAGCCTGGGGCAATTTCGCTCGAAGTCAAAAAATAAGCCATAAATGCAATAAAACGATTAAAAAACGGGAGAACGAAGGGAGAAAGGGCACGAGGGAGAAGGGTTAAGTCTCGTCAGGACTTTTTTGAGGGATTGACGAAGAGTCTTGACGGAATTTTTTAAGGCGCTCACCAGTGGTCTCGAACGTGGTTTCTTAAGAGTTAGTTAATATTTACTAAACTCAGAGTCTCGTCACTATGGTTTTAAGGGATTAACGAAGAGTCTGGACGACAATTTCGAAAGGGTTAACCAAGGCTCTTAATGGGAGTTTTTAAGGGATTAACCACGAATCTCGCCAGGACTTTTTTAAGGGATTGGTCAAGAGTCTGGACGAGAATTTTCAAGGGGTTTATCATGACCCTCGCCGATATATTTTGAAGGGATTCGCGGAAGCGGTGTCGACGGAAGTTTTTCAAGGCATTGAGTGGAAGCGTCCAGAGACTTTTTTTATGGGATTCATAAAGAATCTCGCCGCGACTTTTTCAAAAGATTCATCGAGATTCTGGTCGAGACTTGTTTCAACAGATCGACCAAGAATCGTGCCAAGACTTTTTTAAGGGATTAGTCAAGAGTCTGGATGGGATTTTTTAAAGAGTCGACAAAAAGTCTTGACGAGATTTTTGCAACAGATTAGCCAAGGGTAGACGAGCTTTTTTAAGGGATTGACTAAGGGCCTCACTGAGGTTTCATTGAGAGATTGACCACGAGTCTCTTCGTGGTTTCCTTGAGGGATTGAACAAGGTTCTCGATGAGAGTTTTTTAAGTCTTTGATCATGACTGTTGTCGAGATATTTAAAGGAATTTACCAGGGGTGTTGACAGAAGTTTTTGAAGAGATTTATTTTATTTCAAGAATAACCAACCAGAACAAATAATGCCTCTATAATTACAAAAAAATGTTGATGAATATCCCGCTTTTCAAAAAGAAGAGAAATCCGTGGAAAAATACTTTTGAAAAGTAAAAAAAGAACGCCAATTTTAAAAGATCGCAACCTCAGTAGAAAATTAATTACTCAATTTTCTTCATATCACTTTGACATAAAAAACAATTTAGATTTACAAAATGTAATGCATTTTTCCTTCCCTACGAACGATATTTTGAAATTCCCCAAAATTTTCTCAAAAACTCTCAAGCTCAATCGACAAAAAGAAATGAAATCATTGCAACATAGCCAAGAATTAAAAAAATAATGAATAGCTACATTTCACAGGGAAACATGTGCACCCTCAATACATTTTGTGTATTTAAGGGTCTGCAAAGGCTCTACAAAAAAATGCAAAAAATTGGCGTGCATGGTTAACTAAAAAAGCCCGGAAAGATAAAGAATCAATTTAAGGGAGAGGCGGACAAACTTGAACAACTGCCTAAAATAGAATTTCCGTTTTTCATCTGAAAAATCGAAATCGTTTTCATTCAAATCTCGTCAAGATAAAAAAACATTTATCAGATTGCATGGAATGAAATTTTTTAAAAGTTTCGTTCCCCTTGGCTCTCCAGACTTTGAAAAATGATTATTAATTGTGCAAAGAGGAGAGATTTTTGTTTAATATGGAAATAGGAAATATCATCGCAGAAAGAGGAATAGGATAAACAGCTAACATTTGGAATAATATGGAATTATCATCGCGGAAAGAGAACAGAAAAAACAGCGAACATTTAGAATTTCGGAGGATGTTCCATTCCCCATTACATGACGTCATAATGCTACTTTGCGCGTGCATGCGGAAACTTCTAATAAGAACAGTGACGCAGGCCTTCGCCGAACTTTTTTAGTTAACCATGCACGCCAATTTTTTGCATTTTTTTGTAGAGCCTTTGCAGACCCTTAAATACACAAAATGTATTGAGGGTGCACATGTTTCCCTGTGAAATGTAGCTATTCATTATTTTTTTAATTCTTGGCTATGTTGCAATGATTTCATTTCTTTTTGTCGATTGAGCTTGAGAGTTTTTGAGAAAATTTTGGGGAATTTCAAAATATCGTTCGTAGGGAAGGAAAAATGCATTACATTTTGTAAATCTAAATTGTTTTTTATGTCAAAGTGATATGAAGAAAATTGAGTAATTAATTTTCTACTGAGGTTGCGATCTTTTAAAATTGGCGTTCTTTTTTTACTTTTCAAAAGTTTACTATTACATAAGTTACGGAACGAAAAAAAATGGACAAAAATGGACAGATAATATTATAATTTCTTCGGTGATTAGCTTCTGGAAATTCAATTCCTTGGTCACTCTTCTCATCCGACATAAGCCGCGATTTCTTCATCGCAAAAAAAATGATTGAAATTATTTTTATACTCCATTTCAGAAAAAGTTCAAATCTTTTCCATACTTCATTTTGGTATAACGAAAATTTCAGTAATTTTTTCTACGTTGATAAAAATTTGGCTCATGCCGTATAAAAAAAATGATTGAGACTCGATAACTGCATTGAAAAATTCTCATCGAAGATGAATCGATCACTATTAGGCCATTATTGAAGTCCGATCGAGGTACAATACATAACGACAGAAAGAATAAAATGATAATTGTCAAGGAAAAAAAATCCGTTAGAAATTTAGTAATTTATTAATGAAAAATGAATTACAGAAATCGTTCCTTTTTCCATTATCCGTTGAAGTACTTATAGAACAATGTGCACAGTACGCTTGAAATAGTCAGAAATTTTCAAAAATTTTAAGCATAAAGAAATAACAGTATAAAATTTCTTAACGCACGGCTCTGGAGAAAATTCCATCATCCGTAGATGTGAACGATAATTTTTTTCCCTGCTAGCTTCTGGAATATGCATTTTTTTCAATCGAATGATTTTCTTCGATTGTGTAAATCGTTCGTCTATTCGTAAAATCGTTTTATTTGGCTATTTTTTTTTCTTTTTTGTATTGAAACCCAGTTTTTGAGGATGTGTGGTTCTTCCACGTTTTTCGGCAATATTCTCCAAGAAGCTCGGTTCCCTGCAAGAACTCTTAAGCACAATCCGTTCGTGGATCGAGTAAATATTTAGAGACGCGGTAGCGTCTTGACGCCAAGTATTAAAAAGAAAAGTTTGAATCGACAAGGCAAGTTGCACCGCGTGTCTATATACTCGAGATTGGGCGTTTTTCCGTTACGTTTAAACTTAAAGTGGTCGCCATTTAAAAATGCGTTGGTTTATAAAAAATGTAATTGCAGTTTATATATATATGTCGTAGGTGGTGCATCTAATGGTCCATGAATTTTTTACCTGTGACCTTGAGAAGTCCGTCAAACCGTGACATCAGTGTTTTACCGAGCCCGTTTTCATTATCGAAAAATTATTCCACAGTGACGTCACGAAATATATATATGTCTATTCCAACGCTGTGGCGACTTCAGGGTAATGCGGGTCAGCAACTTTGCCCACTAGGCAAGCGAATGGCGCCCAATGGGGGTCGAGGGGGCGGAGCCCCCCGCGCGGGGGTCGGGGGGCAGAGCCCCCCGCGGGGGTCGTGGGGGCGGAGCCCCCGCGCGGGGGTCGTGGGGGCGGAGCCCCCCGCGGGGGTCGTGGGGGCAGAGCCCCCGCGCGGGGGTCGTGGGGGCGGAGCCCCCCGCGGGGTGGAGGGGCAGAGCCCCCCCCGGGGGGTTGGGGGGGCGGAGCCCCCCCGAGGACGGAATTACTGTTTTTAAATAGTCATATCCATTCGCACAGCCTCACACCCACCCACGCATCCACATACACATTCATACACAGACACGCTTCCGGGCAAGCACACACGCACGCATCCACACATCAACCCCCGAGGATGGAATTGCAATCTTCAAAGAATCACCATCACTCGCACACCCTCACACATGCCCACGCATCCACATACACATGCACACACCACTTTTGCGCGAAAGCACACGTACGTACACAGGCACGTTTACGTCCAAGCACACATACAAACAGAGACACGCTTGTGTGAAAGCATACATAGATACACGCTTGCCCGAAAGCACAAGTACATACATAGTACATAGACACGTATACAATAGACACACATGCATGCACGGACACGTTTGCGCGGAAGCACACATACCAACACAAATACGCTCGCGTGCAAGCACACATCCATATACAGAAGCACACAGGCTCGCGCGCGAGCTCACATGCATACACCGACGCTCTCCAACAAACACACAGACCGAACCCTAAGGAACCCAAACTCCAACCTTCCAACTTCCCAACTTTCCAGCTTTGAAATTTCCTTAACACCAAGTACTGTTAAAGTGCGCAAAAATAGTTTTCAGACGTGCACTTTTTTTTGTGAAAACCATGCCTCCAGCTTTTCAGAGCCGGCTTCGCCACAAAAAAAATTTAGCCTGATTGGAATTGTTCCAAGCCCTGTAGCTCTAACCGTTCTCGAGTTATGAACGTTTGAGTTTTACACTACTAGAACACACAGTCAGACATACACGCACGCACACGATCAAGGGAAAGAATGATAAAACATTTCATTTATTTATTTTGTTGGTATTTTATTTTATTGTTTTAAATTCTTTTATTGTGGAGGAGCGCCGCCTCTATTTGCGCGACCTCCTCGCCACCACTTTTTTTTTTCGCTGCCGAGACGCCCTGCCGATAGATTTTTTATGGCCTCGGCGAGGAGAGCGCCTTGGTAGCGGATCAAGGTGCGCTCCCTCACCTGCCACCCAGACCGGCGTCCTCGGTGTCGCCGCCTCGGCCAGCTCTGGAAAAAAAAAATTGGAATATTGGAAATTGAAATATATCCGGAAAATTTTTAGACGCGGCAGCGTCTTGACGCCAATTATTAAGAAGAAAAGTTCGAATCGAGAAGGCAAGTTGCACCGCGTGTCTATATATTCGAGATTGGGCCTTTCTCCGTTACGTTCAAATTCAAAGTGGTCGTCATTAATACATATATTTAGAGATGCCGCTACGTCTTGACGCCCAGTATTAAAAAGAAATGTTCGAATCGACAAGGCAAGTTGCACCGCGTACATATATAACTCGAAAAGGACAAATAGTAATTGAATAAATTAGCATAGTACTTACAGGTTCGTCAGTTTCCATCTCTGACGGTGGTGGAGGGGGCGGTGGAGGGGGCGGGGAGGGCGGCGCGTCCCCCGGCTGCAACTGCGGCGGTCCATCGTGCCTTGCTGTGAATTAAAAAAAGTAAAATAATGGATGTGAGACGTCACTGAAGAATTCCGGTTTCTAATTAATAACGAGAAATTTTTCAACTACTCACTTCCTGGCGGTTCTTGCGACCCTCCTGGAGGTCCCGTGGTTATGATTCCCTTGAAAATAAAACAGGAAAATGATTCGATAAATAAAATAAAATTCGATAAATAAAATGCAATTAAAAGAATTGAAATTTTGATTGACAAATTAATTCGTTCAAATGAAGAAATAAAACGCAAAACATAATAAAATGAAATAACAAAATTAAAAAAATATAAATTCTATAAAATTGAATAATTTAAAAAAAATAAAAAGAAATTTAATTTAATAAAATTTAATAATTCAAATAACATAAATTATAAAATAAAATAATATAAAATGAAATAGAATAATAAAATGAAAAAATAAAAAAATCTAATCAAATTAAACAATTTAAATAAAATAAAAAGAAATTCAATTTAATAAGATTTAATGAGTCAAATAACATAAATTATAAAATAAAATGATATAAAATGAAATAAAATCATAAAATAAAAAAATTATAAATCTAATCAAATTAAATAATTTCAATAAAATATAAAGAAATTTAATTTAGTAAAATTTAATAATTTGAATACAATATTAAGATATTTTATTTAATAAAATTTAATAATTCAAATAACATACATAAATTAAAACAATATAACATGAAATAAAATGATAAAATAATAATATTAATAAATCTAATCAAATGAAATAATTTAGATAAAATAAAAAGATATTCGATTTAATAAAATTTAATAATTTGAACAAAATAAATTATAAAATAAAATAAAATAGAATGATAAAAAAAATAAATTGAATTTGATAAAATTTAATGATGATTTCAATAAAATAAAAAGAAATTTAATTTACTAAAATTTGATAATTTCAATAAAATAATGAGAAATTCAAATTTATAAAATTTAATAATCTACATAAAATAAATTATAAAATAAAGTATAATGAAATAAAAAAATAATAAATTTAATAAAATTAAATAATTTAAATAACATGAATAATTTACATAAAATAAATTATAAAATAAAATGAAATAATAAAATAAAAACGTTTCAATTTTGATAAAATTTGATAATTTCAATGAAATAAAAATATATTTGATTTGATAAAATTCAATTATTTTAATCGAATAAAAAGTAATTTAATTGGATACAATTTAATAATTTTAATAAAATATAAAGAAATTGAATTTATTAAAACTTAATAATTTCAATAATATAAACTATAAAATAAAATAATATAATATAATATAAAATAAAATAACAAAATGAAAATATAATAAATTTAATAAAATGTAGTAATTTCAATCAAATAAAAAGAAATTTAATTTAATAAAATTTAATACATATAATAAATTAAATTATAAAATCAAATACTAAAATTTGATCATTTAATAATTTAAATTCAATAGAAATTCAATTTAATAAAATTTAATCATTTAATAATTTAAATTTAATACAAATTAAATTTAACAAAATGTAATAATTCAAATAATGAATGAATGAAAATAATGTAATGCAAATTTTGAATAGATTATTGGAATAAAATAAAATTTCGTGAATAAATTTGCTCTCAATATATATTTCGGGCATAAGAATTCTGATTTAACGCTGAATTACTCGATAACTAGACAGATAAAAATTACGCAACAAAATGTGTTTCCGCGGTTGATTCTGAAGAACGTTAATAATAATTTTTATCAATTTCTCAATATTTATACTTTCCTACTTAAACTTCTTAATAATTATTGTGACAAACTTATTAAGCGTACTTACGTTTTCATCCATGGTCGCAAGCGTACTAGAGAAGCACGATTGTACGCGTCAATGATCACGACGTGTAGAGACGGGAGGGGAAAACGTTACATAGCTCCGGAGCTTATTACGAATGAACATAAAGGATAAACGGAGAGCGTAACCACCGTTTAATACAGGTGCGATAAAATGAGATAATACAGAATAATGCTTACCTCGGAAAATCCAATCTCGCCGAATTTGTTTTGAATGCGATTGTAGTTATATCGTTTATATGTGTTCCCCATTGCCATCGGGATATTCTTCCCCTCTTTGCCTATATGTACTAAGTAGTCTTGCTGTTTCGGAGACCACATTGCTACGATATTACGTTTCAGTTACAATATTTCGCTACTTGTGAAAGTGTTGTTTTTTCGTAATTTCCAAAACGATTTCGTTTCGATCGGAATTTCACATCGTGGTGAGTCAAAAAATGTAATGAAACTATTATGATACTTCCATGCACTGCTCAACAATATATGCGAATGCATAGGGATGGTTATCAACTAGTTATCAATATATCAAGAGACGCGGTAGCGGCTCGACGCCAAGTATTAAAAGAAAGCTACCGCACTCTTATATACGCGAATATACCGGAAGTGATGACGTCACAGCGCCTTTAAATCGATCTCACAGATAAACGGCTGGACCAAACAATGTCAATTTTTCTATTGAATTTTTTTCGATTTTTCTCTTCCGATTGGTCTTTGTTGCAACAAAATCGACTCGGTCCATTCTGAGAACGATGATGTTGGTGAAAAATTTTTGAGAATTTGTCTCAAAAGGGGACATTTGTCCCGCTGTGACGTCATCGCGTTTCGTCGTTCGTTTTTCAATTTCAATTATTTAAATTCGAATTTAACAAATAATGAGATATCTTAGTAATATAAAAATAAATAAATAAAGTAATGATCTCGTACGAGTGTATTAGTAGTGAAGTAGTGAATGAACTCGTACGAGTGTATTACGGCACTCGCCTTCGGCTCGTGCCGCAATTCACACTCGTACTCGTGCGAATATGTATCATAAGCCTTCGGCTCATGCGGCAACTTCATGCGCGATGTAATTCATCGCTTTCCGCACTTTGTGCGTAAAATACTATTCCGTTTGAAAATAAATAACTATGAAAAAGTCTGATATATCAATGCAAATTAAATGGAAAATAATACATTTTTTGAAAACAATTAACAATTTAATCAATCGATTGAAATTTATTAAAAAAACGTTTTATTTTTATAAAGAATTATTTTCAATTATTCTTACAATTCGAAAAATGTCTTTTATAAATCAAATTTTCATTTATTAATCAAATTATGTCAGAATCAATTAATTTCCAATTCAAATAAAATTCTGAATAAATTTTAATTGCAAATTTAATTATTTCAAAAGAAAAAAATCGATTTTCATTCAAAAATGGATGATTGGAATAATTTGATTAATTAATGAACATTTCATTAAAACTTATATATTTTTAGCAATAAAAGAATAATCATATATTTTCTTCTTTAATAATAAATTTTTTCGTAAATAGATACCATTGAAAAACTTTCAAAAAGTAAAAAGAACGCCAAGTATCAAAAGATCGCATTTCAAGTTACAGTTTCCCTGAAAAAAATGAATAAAGCAAATTCCAAAAAGACGTGAAATCCGTGGAAAAAACTTTCAAAAAGTAAAAAGAACGCCAAGTATTCAAAGATCGCATCTTGAGTTACAATTTTTTCCTTGCAGCTATCACTTTTCAAAAATAAATCAATCGCACTTACGAAAAAAAGAAATTGAATCGGAAAAAATTTCAATCCCTACAAAGGGCCACTGCAATAATTATCCAGAGAAATTCTTACGCGTAAAGTTCAAAAATTGAACGAGCAAAAAAAATTGAAATCATTGGTTTCGGTAGCAGCCAAGAATCGGACGTACCGACCGTTATCGGTACTGTAACAACATGTTGTCAAAGGGCACTGAAAAACCAATGCGAAAACTTGGCGTGCATGGTTAAGTGAAAAAGTTCGGCGAAGGGCTGTGTCATTGTACTTTTCAGAAACTCGCTCCATGCACGCCCAAAGTAGCAGTATGACGTCATGGATTGGGGAATGAACCAATGCGAGCCCTTTTGCAGATTTGCATATTCGAGACCTCCATTCTATCCTTTCCAGCCACCTATTTATGGCTTATCCGGAATTTTCGATTTTTATTCTGGTCTTCCTCCCCGATTCGATAAACCGTGTACATCCATATGATATTTCCATATTAAATGAGAATTTCTTTTGTTTGCGTAATTCATGATAGTCTTTTCAATTGAGGAAGAGCCAGGCAAAGCGGAACAGACGGGCGAAACGGGTCACCTCACCAAAAAAAATTATGATTTTTACGAAAAGTATCATGTTTACGAAATTTGAATTGAAAAGGTTTAGATTTTAGAGATTAATGAAAATGTAAAATAGTATATTACACACCTAGGGCAGGAAAATGAGAAAAGTCTCAGATCACACGTAATCACTGTCGGCCGAGGCGAAGCCGAGGCTGACAAACATGTGGTCTGAGGCTTTACTTTTTCCTGGCCGAGGTGTGTTAAGATTTTTCTGTCCGACGCAGCCGGAATTTCGGGCCGGAGGGCAGAAAATTTTATTTTTTTAGGCCATTGTTGTGCTGTTGCTCCACCTCTCCAAGAGCCAGGCAAAGCGGAACAGACGGGCGTCGGGTCACCCCACCAAAAAAAAATTATGATTGTTACGGAAATCATCATTTTTACGAAATTTGATTTGAAAAGGTTTAGATTTTAGAGATTAATGAAAATATAAAAATTTCATTTTTCAGGCGATTATTGTGCTGTACCCGCCTCTCCGCGAAAACAGATTCTTTATCTTCCCGGGCTTTTTCACTTAACCATGCACGCCAAGTTTTCGCATTGGTTTTTCAGTGCCCTTTGACAACATGTTGTTACAGTACCGATAACGGTCGGTACGTCCGATTCTTGGCTGCTACCGAAACCAATGATTTCAATTTTTTTTGCTCGTTCAATTTTTGAACTTTACGCGTAAGAATTTCTCTGGATAATTATTGCAGTGGCCCTTTGTAGGGATTGAAATTTTTTCCGATTCAATTTCTTTTTTTCGTAAGTGCGATTGATTTATTTTTGAAAAGTGATAGCTGCAAGGAAAAAATTGTAACTCAAGATGCGATCTTTGAATACTTGGCGTTCTTTTTACTTTTTGAAAGTTTTTTCCACGGATATTGCAATACATTATTAACGAATTCATGAATTGTATTGAATTGATCAATTTGACATTCTGTTAGAAAAAAATTGTCAATAAATGAATGACCAACGGTTCAATTTTCTAAATCATCTGAATTATAATTTGTTTAATTTTATTTCAATTAGTATCGACATCATATCGATTAATATTAAGAAATAAAATGCAATAAAAGTATTAAAATTTTAATTATGATATTCATTAATGATTAAGAAAAAAAATGCAAAATAAAATAAAATAAAATGGTAATTTCGGTAATAAATTTAATTATAAATTTGAAGATTTCGTTTCGATCGGAATTTCACATCGTGGTGAGTCAAAAAAAGTAATGAAATTATTATGATACTTCCATGCACTGCTCAACAATATATGCGAATGCATAGGGATGGTTATCAACCAGTTATCAATATATATTGCAATAGATTATTAACGAATTCATGAATTGTATTGAATTGATCAATTTGACATTCTGTTAGAAAAAAATTGTCAATAAATGAATGACCAACGGTTCCATTTTCTAAATCATCTGAATTATAATTTGTTTAATTTTATTTCAATTAGTATCGACATCATATCGATCATATCTGTTAGAAAAAAATTGTCGATAAATGAATGACCAACGGTTCAATTTTCTAAATCATCTGAATTATAATTTGTTTAATTTTATTTCAATTACTATCGACATCATATCGATTAATATTAAGAAATAAAATGCAATAAAATTTTTAAAATTTTAATTATGAAATTCATTAATGATTAAGACAAAAAATGCAAAATAAAATAAAATAAAATGGTAATTTCGGTAATAAATTTAATTATAAATTTGAAGATTTCGTTTCGATCGGAATTTCACATCGTGGTGAATCAAAAAATGTAATGAAATTATTATGATACTTCCATGCACTGCTCAACAATATATGCGAATGCACAGGGATGGTTATCAACCAGTTATCAATATATATTGCAATAGATTATTAACGAATTCATGAATTGTATTGAATTGATCAATTTGACATTCTGTTAGAAAAAAATTGTCAATAAATGAATGACCAACGGTTCAATTTTCTAAATCATCTGAATTATAATTTGTTTAATTTTATTTCAATTAGTATCGACATCATATCGATCATATCTGTTAGAAAAAAATTGTCGATAAATGAATGACCAACGGTTCAATTTTCTAAATCATCTAAATTATAATTTGTTTATCATATCGATTAATATTAAGAAATAAAATGCAATAAAATTTTTAAAATTTTAATTATGAAATTCATTAATGATAAAGACAAAAAATGCAAAATAAAATAAAATAAAATGGTAATTTCGGTAATAAATTTAATTATAAATTAGAAGATTTCGTTTCGATCGGAATTTCACATCGTGGTGAGTCAAAAAATGTAATGAAACTATCATGATACTTCCATGCACTGCTCAACAATATATGCGAATGCATAGGGATGGTTATCAACTAGTTATCAATATATATTGCAATAGATTATTAACGAATTCATGAATTGTATTGAATTGATCAATTTGACATTCTGTTAGAAAAAAATTGTCAATAAATGAATGACCAACGGTTCAATTTTCTAAATCATCTGAATTATAATTTGTTTAATTTTATTTCAATTAGTATCGACATCATATCGATCATATCTGTTAGAAAAAAATTGTCAATAAATGAATGACCAACGGTTCAATTTTCTAAATCATCTGAATTATAATTTGTTTAATTCTATTTCAATTAGTATCGACAACATATCGATTAATATCAAGAAATAAAATGCAATAAAATTTTTAAAATTTTAATTATGAAATTCATTAATGATTAAGACAAAAAATGCAAAATAAAATAAAATAAAATGGTAATTTCGGTAATAAATTTAATAGTAAATTATAAATTCAATAATAAAAAATTACAATAATATAAATAATTCATAATACATTAAATAAATTATAATACATTGAATTATGAATTTAATTTCAATAAATTTAATAATTTTATTATTAACCATAGAATGGTAACCTGGGGTCCAAAACGACCCCAGGAGACTCGTTGTACCGAATTTTTGACCAATTTTTTTCATTCCAAAGAAAACTGCCCCAGGCGCTCGTGATTCTGCATTAAAAAACGAAAATAATGAGCCCAAGTTGAGGACTTTTCGTTCAATTTTACTGGAGATGTTAATTTTTTCAATATTGGTAAAAAAAAAAAGGTTACCTTTCTAGGGTTAATTATTACATTAATAATTACTGACTTAATAATTTAGTTTAGCGAAAACTAAGTTTTCAATAAACAGTTAAAAGCATTGTTTATTTTTTTCAAGCATCATGAAACGTTGATTCATGAATTAATTACCATAGCACTATAAAACCTTTTTATTAATGCAACTTTCTTCGCATCGATTGATTAACGTATCGTTATATTTTCAGATAACCCTTTTTTTTTAAGTAGTCCAACTCTTTTACTTTTTTTTTTTTATCCCCTCCTTTTTTTGAAGATTCTCTCAATTTATTTTCGAAGTTGTGATTTGGTAGTTTCTGTCACCAACTTCTTTGGCTGCACTTAACCTGACTCTGGTGAAGTTGACAAAGAAAGGTTAATTTAGCGCCTTGTTATTTTTTGAAGACGCTGCTCCGTCTCGAAATATATAGAACGTTAGTGTCGTATATATAACGTGGAGGAGCCGCTATATTATCTACAATATAGCTTTCAATCTGAATACGGTGAAGCCGATAGGATTCGATTAAGGCTCCGGGCTGCTTGTACTCTGTATACCTCGGAAAATTGTTTTCCAGGCACAACAGTTTAAGCGCCTTACAATACTAATTATAAAATTTCTCGAGAAACATTCATTTTTGCAGCTAGTCAGCTATCAGGTCCTGTCTATTTTTCAACATGACCGAAAAAAACTACCAAATGAGACAAAACGATTGCATAGCTAAAGGTGAGTGGCTTAACGATGATCACATTGAGCAGTTTGCGAAAATATTCAATGTAGCAGCTGATTCGGCATTTCACATGCAGCCAGTGGTGTTCCACCAGATGCTGGATTGCATTCAGCCCGTGGAAGTCAATCAAAAACATATTCAAATATTGTTCAGTGGTGGTGATTTTATCACAGAAGACCTGAAAGAACCTTCAGGGGGTCATTGGGTTTGTAGTTACTACGATGGGAAAAATATCAGTATTTACGACTCTCTTCATGGTCATAAGTTGCATAAGCACCATAAGTCTTATCTGGAAAAATTGTTTCCTTTCTATGATTTTAATAAGATTGGGGCCATTTTATACCCCACTGTCGATAAACAGCCGAACTCCAACGATTGTGGAGTCTACGCAATTGCATTTGCAGTATCGCTTTTCTTTGGATTGAAACCAGAAAATGTTCGATATTTCCAACCGGGAATGCGTGAACATTTACTTACAATTTTTCAGTCACAGACTATCGAACACTTCCCACGAAGAGATATTGATACCAATGTTGTAAAGTCTCTAGCAGAAGTGAAAAAGAAAAGAAAACCTTCTGCCCGTTATATCAAATGGGCAGCAAAGAAACGGAAATCTGGACAGTCTCTGATAGTCGACACTGATCCACAGACTGATCCGAATGAGAGTCAACGTACAGAGGGCGAGAAAAGTACTGTGTTACCGCAAATCAAGATGTGCACTGACAATGACCCAGTGATGAATTCTTCGATCATTGAACCAATAGAAACGAAACTCTCCGACAAAGAAAAGCACGGAGAGAAAAAGCATATTTTCAATGAACATTCTAAAATTTATTGTTCTGAGGACGCTGTGCGTGGCAATGCTGAAAGCACCAATGTTATTACTATTGATGATTTCGGACCAGATTCAAATGTCTACGTCGAATCTCATGACATTCGTCAAAAACGTTTAATCAGCGATGGTTCCCAGCTTAATGCTGATCATATCGAAGAGTTTGGTAATCTGTTGAAAGTTGCTTCATGTTCGGAATTCGAACAACAATCGACTTATCATCTTTATAGGCCAGATCGTATTAAGCCTATTCCGCCTAATCGAAGGCACATTCAAATTTTGTTCAGCTGTAATGAACTGTTTATGCCTGGATATCGCCCTCATGAAAATGGTCATTGGGTATGCAGTTATTACGATAAGAAACAAATATATGTATTTGATTCCATTCGTAGTAAACGATTACATCGATATCAGCGACTATATCTCGGAAACTTGTTTCCCTATTACGATTTTGATTCAATCGGTTCAATCACATTTCCAGACGTCCAAATACAACCAAATGGCAATGATTGCGGACTGTTTTCAATAGCATTTGCAATTTCAATATTCCATGGCGTTAAGCCAGAGTATGTTCTGTATCATCATCAGTCTATGCGTCAACATTGCTTGAGGATGTTTGAGTTTAAAATAATTGAACATTTTCCCAGCCAGATATTTGCAAGTCAGACGCTAGAATCGAATGTCACATCGAATATTGTTGATTCGTTGAAAGCGACATCTTCAAAATTCGAAAACGGGCGAAAGAAGAGTGTGAATATTGTTCGAAATATTGTTAAATCAACAATACAATGTTCACCAAATCAAACGATTTCCGCTGACGTTGAATACAATAATAAGCGTCAGTTGCAAATAAGAGGTATAAACCAAGCTTGTGCATTTTCAGATATAATCGATCGCGACGTTGATACGGTTGTTGGGGGAAAATCGGCTGTACCAAAAGTTATCCAAAGTACATTACCCGTTCCTAAGACATCAAAAAAGGCTTCATTCGGCAGTACCAATTATCGAAAACAATATTGGGCCGATTATTATCGAAAAAATAAAGAAACAAAAAAAAATACTGCAAACTCGCGGTATGCACGCAACAAATTGAAAAATCACGTGCTCATTAGTAAAAAGATTAAGAATAAATATTGTGCTTTCGTCTGCAAAAACAGTTCCGTGCCAAGTAAATACACCAAAGAGAGATACATAATAAACTTATCAGCCAAGATGACGGATTTAGATTCCATTACTAGTCGACTGGAGGCTGAACGAATTATTAAATGGTGTTTTTCTACCAGACAAACGTACGTCGGTCAACTAAACAAGATTTTGAAGCAAATCAAAGAGAAAGTTGAATTATCTTTAACGCGAATTGGAAATCGTTCGATCGGAAATGAGCCCGAATTTATTCGGCTTTTATTCGGAGACTCATTGCACAACGCATCTTCGGAGGCATATTATAGGGAAACGACGTATCGAGATTTTAAACAAACTCTACCAATTGTTATGAATTCAGAGGGTCAAAGCATTAATATACTTCCTTTGAAGCAAACAAAGAAAAAGACGTCAAAATTGTGGGCTTGCACTGGAATGTGTAAACCTCTAAATGACGTAATGTTGAATCATATAAAAGAAATCTTTCACCAGTTCTTGAACTGTACAGTCAGAACATTAGATAAATTCCTGAGAGATTTCCACAAATGTACAAACAAGATGGTTTCAGATAAACTCGGCCATTCCTATGGGTGTTATATTAATCCTAGTACATGCGCATCCAAGTTTATTTTGTTACAAATTATAGCTCCACATTTTCCGAATATCCGACATATCAATCGATTGATATATCGTCTCATGCTCACCAATAAGAATTTGAGCAGTTTAGATTACGCATTGGATCGAAATGACATCTCTATGCTGCCAGCAGTTGCTGAACAAGCAGAGAGGAGAGCACAGGCTTACAAAGTCGATTTAAAAGAAATTGATTTAGACGAAACGAATATTCGTGCGAAATTCGTTGTGGCGTTTACAGCTTTCACTAAAAGTTTGATGGATGAAATACCGAATATTGCGTGTATTTCTTGTGAAAAGATCAATTGTCGAAAAAATATTAAAAACGTTGAAATTTCTAAAGTTACTGCATACGGAAATGTTTGGTCCAAGTTGATGACATTTTTGACAGAACGCACATGTGTTCAGGAAAGGAATTACATATGCACATACTGTGACAAGTTTTTGCGTCAAGATAAAATGCCGCCTACATGCATTTTGAATAATCTTTACGTTCGCCCAGGTCCCTCTCTGATTGACAACTTAAATATGTATGAGAAAATTTTAATTCAACGTGCAAAATCATTTCAAGTTGTGCAAACAAAGGGAACGGTAATGAATAAACGATTGCCTCATAAGCACATGGTTCCGAAAGCTGTTGGCAGAAATTTTATTCTTCCATTACCGATTGAAGAGACTTTGAAAAAAATTTGTCCTCCGACCGTACCCATCAACTGGGACTCGGAAATATACATAATAGTTAGAGGTATTCCTACAAAGGCAAAAATCGTCTGGGAACAATTAGTGGATCTGAAAAAAGTTTTGGATTTGCTAACGTTCTTCAAGGCAAATAACCCATATTACTCCGGAATAGTTCTACCAAAACATCCCGAGCACTTGATCCCCAAGAACTTGCGGGATTTAGAGTTTCCAGAAGACCAGCCGGGATCGGCCAGTTCATCAATAGATTCTCACGCTCTCTCGTGTATTACTGAATCTAAGGATGCACGATCTAATATCGACTTTATTAAGACTAACAATGTTGCTATGGTCACTCAAATGTCACAATCCAACGCATTTTATGATCAGTTCACTATTTATCCTATGCACGAGAAAAAAATCGATATGTCTGCAACGGACTTGTATCAAATGCTCAAGGTTAAAGACGTTCCAATGAATTCGTGGATTCGCGACCTGGACTTACTGTGTTTTCCTGATCTATTTCCTTATGGTGAGAATGGTCTCAATGCAGAAAGACCATTTCCATTATCCGATTTTGAGTTTTTCAAAACTAAATTCATGTCAAAACATTCACAGTTCCGATTAAATATTGCGTACATATTTTACGCTTTGAATAATAACAATATTCGTCAAATGAATGCTGGAATTTTCCACAAATTGAATGTTACGAATATGCCAGCCAATCTGAAGGCCAGCAATTGTCTGGAATTATTGGATAAGGGCCAACTAGAATCTAATTTGAATACAATCTTTTCCAGATTGCGTAATACAGCTCAGTTTTGGAAAAGGCCGAGAGGTAATTTATATACCATGCTCCAGGCATATGGACCCCCCACGTGGTTTCTGACAATTAGTCCTGGTGAGTGGCTATGGGATGATTTGCTAGAATATCTTCGTGACTTGAACCAAATTCCATTGAAGACAAAAATAAGTCCCATGGAGCTCATAGTCAAAGATCCCATAGCTACGGCCCGATTTATGGAAGCAAAATTAAAAGCATTCGTGGCGTTTATTACGTCTTCTGACAATCCAATTGGCACAGTGATGAACTTCGTCATTCGTTTGGAATACCAGAGCAGAGGCGCTCCACATTGGCATTTTTTAATTTGGATTCAGGATGCACCTATAATTGGTGTATCTTCCCCAGAAGAAATCGCATCGTTTATCATGCGATATGTTACTTGTAGAATGCCTGATAAAAACGTATCTCCGCAATTGCACAGACGAGTACTTAGCCATCAGAAACATTCTCACAATAGTTATTGTTTACGAAATAAAAAGACGAAAACTGGTTTCGTTCGGCGCTGTAGATTTGGACATCCACGCCCCATAACGCAAACTTTCAAGCTTCGGGACGTCGCTGTTTCTATTTCTCGCAGAAAAACCTTGCAAACGAAAAGTCGACTATATGATTTACCACGTAGTTCAGCTGAAGCTCTCATAAATGATTATAATCCAGCTATTCTCTGCATATGGGAGGGAAATATGGACATTCAATTTGTCTGCGAAAATTCAACGTTATTGGCTTTGTACTTGACAAAGTATGTTTCCAAAGCAGAAAAAAGTAATATGCCTAGTGCCGCCGATATGATGAATTCATCAAAATCTGTTTCTAGTAATCTCTGGAATATAGGAATGCGCATGTTAAACCATCGTGAGTGTGGTGCTTTCGAAGCAGCTGATACCCTTCTTGGTATTCCACTATTCAGAACTGATCCTAACACTACCATTAAATGGGTAGATGTCAATCCTATCCGAAATAGGAGAATAAAAAGTCGTAAAGTTATTTCAAAGTTGGATCCAGAGTCCACGGATTTGTTCTATGACTCTGTAGTTGAAACACACTATCCAAATAGACCCCAAGAGTTGGATGCCATTAGTCTATATGACTTTTCGAAGTGGTATGATATTACGAATACGAAATTGAAAACACGGGTCGTGCTTCAAATCGGCAATTCCGTGTACTTGAAGCCACGCCTGCGAGCTTGTCTCATTAATCATATCAGATTTAATCCTGATACTCAGCCGGAAAAATATTATTATTCTTTACTGTTGCTATTCAAACCTTGGCGAAAAATTGAAGAACTTAAAAATGATCATGATACCTACGCTGAAGCATTCGCAGCTGTACAGTCGGATCTAGAGGATGCCCTTGAGTACCATGAACGGATTATGGATATTAAAAAAGCGAGAGAACATGTCCAACAACAAATTGACGAAAAGTTGTTGGATACTTCCGAGGAAAAAAAAAATTCTTGCGCAGACAACGAACCGTTGGAGTGTATTCCTGTTGAAGTAGAGGGGGTAATTCAAGATTTCAAAGATGCTGTAGATCAAGTTAAAGTACTGGATCTCTCACAAATGATCCTCGAATTGAATGAGGATCAGAAACGAATTTTCGACTGCGTTACTCATACGTTGGCTGCGAATCATGAAATTCTCCGATTATATGTGAGTGGGGAAGGAGGAACTGGGAAGAGTTTCCTCATAAAAACTATTAGAACGTGGATTAAGAAATATCAAGATAAAGATACAGCGGTAACAGCTCCAACGGGAATAGCTGCTTTCAATGTCGATGGTTTTACGGTACATCGTTTGTTCCAATTGCCTGTTGAACACGGTCGTACGGCTAAATATAGGCCGCTAACAGATGGCGTTCTCAAAATGTTACGTGCTGAGTTAAAAAACGTTGCATTGATAGTTATAGACGAAGTTTCGATGATTTCTAACGTCACTTTAATGTACATTCATTTGCGATTGGCTGAAAAATTCGATACATCTGATTCAGAGGATGGTTGGTTTGGGAAAAAACATATTCTTCTGTTTGGTGATTTATTACAGCTTCCACCTGTACATGAAGAACCAGCATTCGTTGCATTGTCAACAGACAAAATCGAGAAACTCATTGGAGCAATGGGTTCTGTTGACTTATGGTCCCAGTTATTTTCTTATGATGAGCTGACCATCAATATGCGTCAAAAGGGTGACCTCTCCTACAAAAATGTTTTATCTCGCATCCGTGTTGGGATTGTTACTGAATCCGATATTGATCTTTTGAATACCCGAAAATTACACTTTGATGAAGGTACGGTAGAGGGTCGAATCAGTGAGTTGTGTGACTACATGTGTCGTCTGCCGGCTGATACTGTTTGTTTACTTCCTACGTGCAATCAGTGTGACATTTTAAACTCAGCTATGTTGGCTCGTGTTCCTGCACAGGAAATACACCTTGTTGCTCATGACTCCATAGATTGTATGCGTCACGTGAAGAAAAAAGTTTCCAGAGCTTTGTGCAGCGATGAAGAGGGTTGCTCTAGAACAGCAGGTTTAGCTAAGCTCATTGTCGTTAAGATTGGTGCTCAAATAATGATTCGAAGAAATATCGACGTTTCTCTTGGTCTTGTAAATGGGACCATTGGAAACATTGTCTCTGTTCGCCGGGATATTCAGACCGGTGATGTTGACACCATTAACGTCGTGCTACCCAGCGGTACGGAATATACGTTGGAACGTGCAACGGTCAAATTTGAAATTATGCAAGGAGCGTTTGTGTCTCGCAAACAATTTCCCATTTGTCTCAGTTACGGTATGACTATTCATAAAAGTCAAGGCCTCAGTTTGAAAAATGCAGTTGTTGAAGCGGGTAACTCTATATTCAGTTGTGGACAAGTTTATGTAGCTCTCTCACGAGTTACGACGCTGAATGGATTGCATCTTATTAATTACGACCCCGGGTCTGTCAAAGCGGATTCGAGAGCGATTCTTGAATACAATCGATTGCGAGCCAAGTTTCGACCGGATCTTCATCCTTTCAATATAATCAAGCGTCGTATACCGAAATCTCATGACCGACAATGGGCCGTGTTAGCTGAGGTTCTTGATTGTCAAGAAAAATCGTCACCTTCGATCCGAGCGACTTCATCTTTTCATGTTAGAGGACTTTCAAACATCGATCATGTGTCGTGTTATGCGAATGCCAGCATGCAGTGTCTCATCAATTGTTCTTTGATTCGAGACGTCGTGTTACAAATGAAAAGTACAAACGTCATTAAATCAGCTATCGAAGCATATTTGACAAAGGATATCGGTGTTGACATATTAGAAATTCGGAAATTCACCGATGATATGTTCATAGCTCCTATTCAACAAGATGATAGCGAGTTTATCATCTTTCTTTGTCGGAAATTCGATATTCTTCAAAATATTTTGAAACATGAGATCCACTCGCTCATTATGTGTCATACTTGTGGTCATCGAATTGCAAGGTGGAGCTCCAACAACATTGTTCCTTTAGCAATTCCAGATAAACATAAATTGCCGTTAACTCTGGCGGAAATTTTGGATTATAATTATGGAAAATGGAAAAGTATCGAAGGGGCTTGTGCACATTGCAATTCAGCGTCACTAGTTGAAAGAATCGAGTTGAAGTCAGTTCAAAATGTCTTATTGCTCCAATTGTTGTTATTCGATCAGAACCATGGTCGAATAGTTAAGAAAAAATGTAATATCAGATCAGTGCCTACTTCCATTGTTCGTATTGCTGAAAGTTCTTATCGAGTTATGAGTGCAGTCTTGCATCATGGTCCAAACGTAAGCGAAGGTCATTACACAAGTATTCTACGGAGTGAAGGTACCACTTGGCTTGGAGTGGACGATTTAATCGTTCGAAAAAAGCATTGGCCTCGAAATAGTAAAGACGTTTATTTACTTTTCTTAGTCACAACTTAATTTACGGATGTCGATATCGATGGGATATAATGATGTAATTAATGATACTATTATTTTGCAGTTCTTGATAATTTCAGGAAAACGGCTGCGTAACCGCGCCTCCTTCATTTTTTTCATGGCTATTTCAGATTTTCCGCTCCTTCAGTACAAGTGATGGAATGTGAAGCCATCAACAATCCGTGAATCCATGATAAAACAATAATCCATGAGCACTTCCTGCGTTACCATCGACTCAATTTCATTGATGATCGGCTGCTATGAGCGCCTACTGCATGCACATGGAAGGCGATTCGAACCACTGGTTGCAGAGTGTAAGCAGCTACTACGGGTTATCGATGACCTAGCACTGTACAGATGACAACACTGGAGGTCAATGAAATGAAAGGAATAAACATCTCTACTAACCCTCCTTTTACACCATTGGATGCAGAGTGCGAGCAGCGCTACTTCAGTTCATCAATGACCTGCTAGTGCATAAATGACAACGCTAGAATGGGAAAAAACCAATGTGGAAAAAACGGACTCACGGCAAAATAATGCACGTAGTCACACTGGTCAAGCATTCCATAGAGCCTCTGCGTTCGGGCAATTGGGAACTCCATCTAGACACAATTCAGAAAATGCTGCCCTTAGTGCTTCTGCAACATTCCGAACCGTTGGGAGACAAACATCCGGATGCTGTAAATGGAGGATTCTCATTGCACAAAGTTTTGTGGCCTCGGCGATATTTGAAGCGATATATCAAAACAACATTCTGTTCATGAAGCGGAACTATGAAAAGAATGTTATTGTGGTGTGTTCCGGAAACTGACCCGGATTTTGCCGCTGTTTTTATGATCGAAGGCGGGATGTTATCATGCAGGAGAATTTTGGTGTAGAGCAAATAATTGATTGACACGAGGCTTTGGAGAGTACTCTTTTATTAATTTATTGCCTGATCACACAGAGCAAAGTCAGAAAGAAAGGCGCGTTCACTCGCACTGCGTGCGTAACACCAACACGTGTTCGCCGTGAGGTGAGAGAGTCAGAGATTTGTTAAGAGATTTCAGAGAGTACAGATAAATAAATTAGAGAAAGAAGGAGCTGTCTCGTCGCGGTGTTAATACGAACACTTTTAACACACGCGGATGGGAGTTGGACAGAGCTAAGTAAAATAAGACTTGAAGGAGATTTGCCGCGATGCCTCGTGTCGCGGGGTCCAAGAGCAGGAGAGCTCAAAACACGTCGTCTCAGTAGAGAGATCGATCGAGAAGAGAGATCGAGATGGACGCTGGTTAAGTTGCCACGTTCCCCATTGTGGCAGCGCCACCTGACAACTTGGCAGCCTCCTGTTATTGGTCGTCATATTCGCGACAGTAGTGCCGCGCTGAGAGCGCGTGTCGCGGAGCGGGAATTTTAGACGGAACATTCCCAAACAGTGGTGTTCAACGGATATCCTAAAGATCAAAAGACAGTCGTTTCGGAAGGTTCGGAGCAGCGAAGACACGCCTCTGAACATCGTTCGCCAGACATCGTTATCAACGCAACGTCTACGCTGATCTACGACGCAGGAGGAATATTTGGAGATTTGCAAACATACGGCTATGCTGTCCGAACTTCTCACAGGAACTTTGCGAGATGTCGATGTTGTCATTGTCATTCAGCAGGTACCAACAGAGGTGGATTCTTTTACCATCGGTACGGCTATTGAAGAAGCTGCGAATTACGAGGAAGTTATGATCACTTGCGAGGATATCGATCTCCTCGTACTGTTGAGTGGTTTTGGCGGTTACTTGAAAAATATAATTCTCAAATACTAAACAGAGGCCGGACTTTGAAAAAACTGTATCGGGTGGTGAGTTTTGAATATTAAGAAAGTGTGGCTCAACATATATTGATTTTGCGTGGATGTGATTCAGTGGATGTGACAGAACATCGTTGACATTCAATAATGTTGGCTAAATTGAAAGGAGATGCAGGTCTGAAATTATTGCAAAAAGACGACGATACCAAACACGTGTTAGCAATAGTTTGAGAACGCCTGCTAATCGCTTTGTTCCAAGGCGAGCCAGATATCAAGACACTCGACACTCTGTTGCGATACAAGTGCTTTCTCAAATGAGAAAATTACAATAAATTCAACCTAGCCGCGCTTCCATCGACCTGCACAGCGACAAAACAGCATTCCTTATGAAGATAATTTCAGGTGCTAATTAATGTGGCTGCAAAACAATCTAAAAGCCACAGAATTAACGTGAAAAGAAGTTGTCGCGGGCTAGAACCAGTTACCACCACTGCAGAAGTTGCATCGGAATTGTTATTCCAAACAATTTCTTGCAAATGCAAGACGAAAATTTGCGGTTGTCATAGAGCAGGACTGAAATGTTCCGTCAAATGTCAAGGTTGCAGTGGTGAAACATGGGACAATGTCGTTGAGTTCCAGGAGCTTCTTCACAACGACAAAGAGGAAGATTTTTTCGAGAATTCTGCTGAACCAACATCGAACGTCGATATCGAATACGACGATTACTGCGAAGGAAAAATGGACGTTGCGGAGGAAAAGTCCTGGCCGGCTGAAACTCATAAGGAAAATGGAAAAAAATATCACTTGGACCCTTCAAGCTTGCGATGAATGAATCGAAATTTCACCTTCTTATGAGAAATGCATAAGGATTTCAATAATGAGCTATTCCACCTTGTTATGAGAATTTTTATGCGAAAGAAGATGACGAAAATCGCTACGAGCTTGGAAACTATGGAACGTGGATTAGGCCTACTGGGGACACCACGTATAAAAAAAAAACGCGCCTGGTACTTTACCCCCGTGGTGGTGTGGAAAGAAGTTTACCTTAAACAATAAGTGTACGGAAAAAATAGTGGAGATCACAACTGTAGGGATTGTCATTTCACGCAACTTTGGTCCGCTACAATTATCCGTAAATTATCAATACTACGAGATAATACAATTGAGTCATCGCATCGCCGCCGTCTTTCCTCCAGAAACCGAAAAATCTTGATCGTACGGAAAAATGAGCACAATTATTATTGAAGCGACTTCAAAAAAAGACCGATTTTGGTCCTTTTTAAGCCAAGATATGCAAAGCATTCATTTCATGTGAAACGAGGTGCAGGGGCAGAGCCCCCCGCGGGGGTGGAGGGCCCCCCCCCCGGTGCCAAAACAAACTAGAAGATAATTTTCAATATATTAAAAACATTTTCATTCCATTGGATGCAGCATTATTTTCTTCTCCGCCCTCCACTAATAATAATAATAATAATACATACATACATACATACATATATATACATACATACTTACCTACATACTTACCTCATTTGTTCATCTTCATTTTTTATTGTAACTTTCATTTACAAAAAACTATGAAATCTCTGGTAAAAACTTTATAAAAGTAAAAAAAGAACGCCAAGTATTAAAAAGTCGCGCCTTACTGATAACTTGGAAATAAATATGTTTTCCAATAGTCTTATGTTTACAAAAACGAATTTAAATCACGCTTTTCCTGAATAGCCAAAATAGATTACAAAGAGTAGATACTGCAACCCGTTGCAAATTATGTACAGACAAATTACGTACACGTACTTACCGGACGAATTCACTGCAGAGATTATACAAAAACTTGGCGTGCATGGTTTTCAAAAATGATTTCGGCGAAGGAATGCCTTATCCATGTTTACGTGTACTGGGGAAGCCGTTGAGAGGGGGGGCGGGGAAACAGCTTAACGAACAAAGAGGCAAAATGGCACATTTACCGCCTCCGCAAAGCTCGTCATTTACTCGTCTCCGCAAAGCGCGCTGCGCGCGCTTGGCTACGACTCATCCTGAAAACAGCGCGTTCGGCGTTGACTGTCCTTCCTCGGTGCATAGGATACTTCACAGCAGGCGGTTCAGCGGGCGATATTCAATTGGGGGAGAGAACACGAACTTCAACTAGAAAAAACTGTCATTTTTCTCGTATAGTTCGTCTTCGATACAAACTGACATACGCTATCCAAAAATGAAAATTATTTCATCATAGACGGAAAACGGGATGATCATTAATCTGGTTGGTACATTCGATTATCTTTTGTCTTCCCAGACACAAATTGAGATTATACAAACTAGCGTACTACAAACACGCTCGGACCGTTCGGAGCCCACCCACGTACGGGTCCCCACGGCCCGTCGGACGTACGTACCTCGTAACGTCCCCGGCATCCGGCCGGTGCGTGAGGAGAGGGGGGGAGTCAACGGGGCGAAATTATTTTTGAAAACCATGCACGCCAAGTTTTTGTATAATCTCTGCAGTGAATTCGTCCGGTAAGTACGTGTACGTAATTTGTCTGTACATAATTTGCAACGGGTTGCAGTATCTACTCTTTGTAATCTATCTTGGCTATTCAGGAAAAGCGTGATTTAAATTCGTTTTTGTAAACATAAGACTATTGGAAAACATATTTATTTCCAAGTTATCAGTAAGGCGCGACTTTTTAATACTTGGCGTTCTTTTTTTACTTTTATAAAGTTTTTACCAGAGATTATACACTTGCTACATTTTTGAAATTTTCAAAAAATTCTTCCTCTTCCAAGAGTACTTTACACATTTTTCATTAACAAAATGTACTCATTTCCTAAGAAAAACCTTTTTCTTATCGTTCATCGTTTTAATACAAATATCAGTTCTCTACCTCCTGTCGTTTTACGTCATGCATCTCATTTCAAAGCTATCCGTATGATGATAATGAAAATAAACTGGATCCCGATATTATTTTATTCCACAGTTATCTGCGCTGTAAACAAAAAACTATTTGTCAGGGCACGGCAAAATTTGTTAACGGCATGATAGAGGATGGATATCCCCATTCTTTACATTGCATGCCAGATGAAAATGTCGAGCATATCAGTCGATTCAAAACGGCTTTATCGGAAACTCTGGCACGGCACTGGTATAAATTAAAAGACCTCTATGACACATTAGCGATTGTGTAAGTTTTTATTTGCACGTAGTTGCATGGTTTTCATCTTGTGTTTTTTATTAATTCGCTTGAGTTCTCAATTATTCGAATGGTTTTTGTCGTGTGTCAGAAGTCGATCGATGAAAATCTTATACTATCCGAGTTACTCATAATACCTCTTCTCCTACTACACATTGACCTGTTTCTCAAAAAAAAAAAAATCTTGAATATCATGGATTTATTGATGAATTACATAAGCCGTGACACTGCAGCAATTAGTACAATGCACTATTATTTCTCAGCTTTTATTAATAGAAATCCTGACTTTTGTTTTGTGTTTGGTATTTGACTCATAAAGACACCCAGAAGCGGCCCAACGAGTGTCATTTCGTGCTATACGGTCGTTCATGCAACAATCGAGAAGGAAACACTATCCTCCAAGTCCTCGCACCGTACAGGAATTCGTGGACCGACTTGTCGATCCGGCATATACAAGAAATTTGGAATATACCAATGGTCGAATATCGGCGCGTTTGATCACTGACGAAAATGGAGCAAAGCATGCGCTATTTTTTGACGACAATTTCGTGCAAGAAGAGATGGGCGAGGTTTCGAGAATTCTTATTGATGCCACCTGTAAAACCAGACCGTTAATCAATGAGGTGTATCAGTTGTTGACAGTGATCGGTATAAAACTGAACCATGTGAGACTTTCTTCATTCTTAATATTTTTAATCATTCCAAATAATAAAACTCGCTGACGATAATTCTAATTATGTTTGCTTCTGCGATCCATAGGGTTTCCCTTTTGTATGGGTCGTTATGACTAGAAAAACGGAAGTTGCATACACGGCATGCCTGCGCTTTATCAGAACACATGTCCTGCGTACGAATAACGTCATTCTCGCAATGACCGATTTTGAGCAGGGACTGCGCAATGCCATCCAAGCAACGTTTGATGGGGCACTCTGCACGGGTTGCAATACCCATTACGATCTAGTGAGTATCGTCATATTCAACTATTTTACTCACCGAATAAATCTACACTGCCGCTCAAACGTTTCAATACACCACTCAATATTTCTTGCGCGATAAAAGTTGGATAACTCTGTTGAAAAAAAAGATTTTTCAATTTTCGAAGCGGCGTTTTGAAGGGGACAAATCACGCTTCAGTTTTCTCCGTTTAGATATTTTTTATGATTTTTTTTCGACCCAGAACAGACTTTGGTTTGTGACTGTTTTTAGGTTTTTTTTTGACCATGGCAAATCAGGCGCACAGCTTCAGGATAAAATTTTTTTTTTTTTTTAATGATGACAAACTTGAAACTGGATGCAATAGCTCCATCTTCGTTTTTTAGAAAATTTTTTGCGATTTTTTTCGAAAAGTTATCTGATTTTTGCCTAAAATCAATAAATTTTGAAAAATTCTAAATAACCCGAAAACTATAGGGTTCAAGAGAAAATGTTAAGAATGAGAAAAGTTGTGTATTTGGATTCTGAATCGCGTTGAATTTTTTTGGAATGATTGTTTGAAATTTTTTTTTTTTGAGTATTTTTTTCGAAACTTGGTTTTTTTTAAGGCCAATAAAGTAATGATTTAAGGCACTCACCCCACTTAGATAAGTTAGAGAAACTTATCTAAGTGGAGTGAGTGCCTTACTTTATTGGCATTACTTTATTGGCCTTAAAAAAAACCAAGTTTCGAAAAAAATACTCCAAAAAAAAAAAAATTTCAAACAATAATTCCAAAAAAATTCAACGCGATTCAGGATCCAAATACACAACTTTTTTCATTATGAACATTTTCTCTTGAACCCTATAGTTCTCGGGTTATTCAGAATTTTTTAAAATTTATTGATTTTAGGCAAAAATCGGATAACTTTTCGAAAAAAAATCGCAAAAAATTTTATAAAAAACGAAGATGGAGCTATTGCATCCAGTTTCAAGTTTGTCATCATTAAAAAAAAAAAAAATTTTTATCCTGAAGCTGTGCACCTGATTTGCCATGGTCAAAAAAAAACCTAAAAACAGTCACAAACCAAAGTCTGTTCTGGGTCGAAAAAAAAATCATAAAAAATATCTAAACGGAGAAAACTGAAGCGTGATTTGTCCCCTTCAAAACGCCGCTTCGAAAATTGAAAAATCTTTTTTTTCAACAGAGTTATCCAACTTTTATCGCGCAAGAAATATTGGGTGGTGTATTGAAACGTTTGAGCGGCAGTGTACCTGGAAATAATATCAATGGAATATAACATTTTGGCAGTGGTTGCGTTGTGATTGCGCCATGCCGCCTTTCGGCGTTTCCATAATACACGCATTTCGCTTCTCCATAAGATTGACGATTTCAACAAAATTGATTAAGTGAATGTCAAAACAAATGACCGAATTCCCATCAATCCATTCGTACACTTGAAAGATATCATTATAAATAAACCTTAACAAACCGCAACGGCCATTTTCGAAGTAAAAATTTTGCAATATGGTTCGAACGGTTACAAACGTGCTCTGTCAGCAGACGCAGTATGATGACAAAAACCCACTGCCAGAGGCTTTCTTAATCGGTCGGACCGTGCCGGAAAATTACAATTTCGAAAATTTCAGCCATCTGCTTTGCGCCCTCAATGGCGGGATACTGACTGATACATCCACTCAAACATTTGCGATAAAGGTCTATTGTTTTGCCGCCGCATATATTTATACACATAACTTCGTAACATTATCAAAGCATTGGTTTGTTCGTAATTCAGAATTATTAATCCGATAATTCCAATTCCGTCAACACCATCGGAATATTCGATACGAATGAACAAAAAAAATATGTACTGATTTCAGGCAATCTATAGGAAAGCCAAGGCGCTCCACATAGAACGTTTTTTACGGACGAACGAAAAGGCAAAATTTTTTTTAAAAAACTTTTGGCCTTGGCGTATTTGCCGGCAAACCTCATCGCCAACAAATTCACCGATCTTCGAAATCTTTTATCGGTTCCGGTCAAAACGCGATTGAGTCAATTGTGCGCATATTACGATCGATATTGGCTAAGGACCGTAACGCCAGTGGGGTTCAGCGTATACGGATTAAGCCGTTGGACCAACAATATTATCGAATCTTATCACAGCCGACTTCTGCATCGAATGGGAGCCCGACCTGGTCCGTGGGATTTCATTTGTAAGTATAATTTGCGGTTATATTCAACGACATACAACATGCTCGTAAAGAAAAATGTATTCAACACTGAAACTACTGATTTTATGTTTTGCAATAGGTAAACTGCTCAAACTGCAATCCGACGTGCGAACGGATATCGGACATTTGAAAAACAATGTTCCAATCAGCCGGCATGCTCGATATTCATCGATATTCAAGCAGAAGCAGCTTATTAAAGGTTAGTTTTCTCCAGAACAGTTTTTATTTTTGGCCAAGAAAACTTTCTCTAAAACGTTCATTTCGCCGGTTAATAGTTTACAATACCGACCGTGCGATCTCATGTAGAGCACCCATAGCTGCTTAATGATATATTTTCTACTAGAATTCCGACAGCAATTTTTTTTTTCATAAATAATTTAGCGTAAGAGTGTTTCCGTAGAAAAACGATAAGAATTATGGCTCTCAAAGTCGACTCAATAGAAAAAACATAGCAAATAAAAAGACAAAGAGAATGAGCGGTGGAACGATCCAATCCGATAATTATAAAGGCTGTTATCCAAAAAAAAAAAAACGAGAATTTTTTTTCCGAATGGTCCGCTATTTTTGAAGTTGCGATATTGGGCCTCCGGCTTTCGCATGTAAATAGGTATAAAGGACATATTCAGAGTACAAAACCTGGGCGCTGTTGAATAATTAATAATCGCTTAATTGCCAAAATAAAATTTCTGCGCCCTGAATTGTAAAATCATTCGACGCGTTTTCAGATAACGTGCGATTTTGACAAATCGATTTTGAAATGAGAAAATATTTCCCAACAATTCTCAATTTTATTCTGTCTGTTATTGTGTCACTTTTAATCGCTGTTATACTTCTGGTTTGTTGTAAACGATAAAGTTGTTTCTTACACTAAATTATTGACAAAAATACTTGCTGCTGAAAAATCAAGTAGAAAACGTACAGCTAAGTAACTTCGGATACTTTCATGTAATATCACGCAATCGGTTTATTGTACCCTATTACTCCGTAAAAAAAAGTCATTTACTTTGCAATTTTAAATACGCACTATCATAATGTGCATCACAGATATGTTATGTACAGTGTATCTTGTTTCATTTCGTTTTTTTTTTCAATTTTAAAACATACTTGTCATATATTGCTTATAAAAATTATAAAAATATAAAAATATATAAAAATATAAAAATTTATTTGTATCTTTTTCAGCGTGGCGTGAACTCCACTATTTGGAGATCACAGTAAACGAATTCATGGATAAAGCTGCTGCTCTCAAAGGAAACATCGATGTTATCATCGCTCGTCAAAGAGAAGAGCAAGAAGATGATGAAACTGATGGAAATGAGCTGCGGGAACCACCAACATTAGGAGCGTCAGGTAAACTTTTTTCTTTTAAATAGTCAACCCTAGAATAAAACGGTTTTCAAAAACGATCTTGCAGGAATTATTCCAGATCCGGATTTTGAGGGTGAGATATTCTCCGATGAACCGCCACGATGGCTCATGGATAACGCTGGAGCGTTACCGGAAGACGGTAAATAACACCAACTAATTGAAATTAATTTAAGTCTTTCAAATATATTTTAATAATGAAACCCTTGCTTATGCAAGAATATTAAAAATGATAAAGAGTAAAACGTGAAGTTAATGCCGATGACCATCCTATCGTAGATCATTTCAATCAAGAGCCCGTTGAGGGTGATTCGGGTGACGAGTCGGTTGCGACGAACGGTTTTGACGGACGAGGTGAGGGAGAAATATTTTGAGCGAAGAAAATTATGTGTTAATATACTTTTATTATAATAACTGGAAATGCAAAAAAGAAACAAATTTAGTCTGCCAATTCTTGATTGCAGATGATCCGCCGATGCCTACTCTAATCGACGACTCGTCTCGGCACTCTTCGTCGCTCGATATAACCGGTAATGATTCATGAAATTATGATTATTAATAATCACTGAAATCGTGTGATTACGAGCTGATGAAGCGTAAACTTTTGTATACTTCTACTTTGCAGAAGACAATGCCGTAGCCGTAGTTGAGATTTCTTCGGATTCGGACGCATCCGCAGAAAACGCTCCGATGCCGATTGTCATCGACGAATCCTCTCGGCAATCTTCGTCGATATAAACGGTAATTATTCGTAAAATTATTGTAATGACTATCACAACTCGAATCGTGCAATTTGAAGCTGAAAATACCTTAACTTTCCTATACTTTTACTCCGCAGAAGAGAATGCCGTAGTCGAAAATTTCGTCGATTTCGAGGCAGCAAGCACAGTGGCGGCACACGACAACAGCAATGGTAATTATTACCGATGTATTGTAAGGAATTCGTGCAAATCTAGTTTCGCATTTCACGTACATTCATTTGACGAAAAAAATTATACTATAAAGTTGTGAAAATTGCATACCTCTGCTATATCGAATGTTGGGCTGAATACAAGGTTACTTCACGTATCGGGATATAATTAATCGTGAGTCTGCTTGTAACAGATCTAGGCAGTTTGCAGAGGGAAAACGAGGTAGCAGGCTCCAGTCGAGAGCGCACGGCTGCGTCAACCGCTTTAATTCCAAGGAATCAAAGACGGAATAAGCGACGAAAGATGATGAGAAAGAGAGCTCTTGAGCGAAGACGGGAAGTAACAAACAATTTGCTCACTGAGCTGCGGGGCCAACCACAAGCAGCGGAGAACCGCCTTCAGGACATTCAAGACAATGGTATGAGCCTGAAATTTGCATCGACGCAATGCCACGAAATGGAAAAAAAAATCATTCGTCACTTTTTTATTTGACGAATCGAGTCGTAAGGTCCGAAAAAGACAAGAAAGAAATTTTAAAAGAAAAAAAAATTCGTTCCAGAATACCCTCGTCCAGGGGGTTGAATTTTTTTCAAAATTTCGTGGCATTGCGTCGATGCAAACTTCAGGCTCATACAATGGTAACAGCATCATTTTCAATTTATTATGCCTTAAGAATGATATTCATTGAGAATTATGAGACAATGAGACATGAGAAAGAAAAGACAAGACACTCCGCATGAAAAACCGTGGAACTAGTCATTTTTTCAATCTCGAAAATTGAATTGTATTGTCAAATTTTTAAGATTGTGGAAAACGAAAATTCAAGTTTTTCTTGGGATGTTCCGGTTTTTCTGAAAATGCGTGGAATTGTCAATTTTTTCAACCTCAAAATACAAAATTCCGCCCATTTAAAGTTGATCAAAGCTGTCCAATTCTTGAGATTAGAGAAAACAGAAATTCCACGGATTTTCAGGAAAACTGAAACAGCCCAAGAAACGCTGGAATTTTTCCTATTGCCAATCTCAAAAAATGGACACTTACGATCGAATTTAAATCGGCGGAATTCTGAATTTTGCGAGGTTAAAAAAATTGACAATTCCACGCATTTTCAGGAAAACCGGAACATCCGAAGAAAAACTTGAATTTTTTTTCTACAATCTCAAATATTTGACAATTTCAATCGAATTTAAATCGAAGAAAATTCAAATTTAGAGATTGGAAGAATTACTAATTCCACAGTTTTCCATGCGGAGTGTCTTCTGCGCACACACACACACATGCACGCACAGCGTTCAAGAAAAACTTCAAAATATCCGAAACGGACTCGCACACGTACCCACACACACGCACCCACACACACGCACAAAGGATTCAAAAAATATTTTAAAAAGCCACACAACACACGCCCACACGTACACACGTGCAACGTTCAAAGAAAGAATGGGAAAATCCGAAGTCCTTGATACGAAAAACCCGTGATACGAAAAATAAAAAAACCCGTGATATGAAAAAAAAATTCTTGTATCTCTCGTTGACTTTGTAAATTTTTCAACAGCAAAACAAGTTTTCTTATTTCGTCTGCCGGAAACTAGCAAAATTTCTTATAAAAATCATCTGCATGCAGAACAATTGAAAGATGGCAACGATTATTGAAAGTGAAATAACTTTTTTATTGTAGTTTTTTAATCGTCTTAACAAGAACGATAGTTTCAGTAATAATGAAAAGCTTTGTCGGTAAAAAATACCAAAAATTTCAGCCGAATTCTCGTTTTTGTTTAAAAAAAAACAAAAACAAATATTTACTCCAAAAATTTGTTGTCTCAATTTATCTCGCGAGGATTTACACCTATTAAAAACATGAGAACAGTATTATCGCTTATAAAATCCGAGAGTGCAGAATGTGGTAGCTTTCTTTATAGAATTGAGGGTGGCTTGAGTTTTGAAAAATAACAAAATTCCAGGACGAAACTGGAATCTAGGAAAGTCTGAGGAAGTTTAATGTTTTATTACTGTTCTCAACGTTTTCAAACTTTTTGTTGTATTTCTTGAATACTTTTTCCTAGAAAATGGTGTTTTTATCGATGCACACTTTTCTCCTGCGAGTCATTCCACGTCGATTCAACGATTTAATATCAAACTTCATGGAGAAATGAAATTAAATGAAATTGTATCTTATTCTTGCGAATTTCAACCTTCTTGTTTCGCGATTGCAGTTTTGGAATGACTCGTACTCATAATGACGTCGACGTTTCAATTTAAATATGCATGGAACATTCTTATCATCAATCAATAATAACTCCTCTGTATGGTACATCATTCTGAAAATTTCTTTACATTCATGGATTTGTTCGAAAATGTTGGCATGGCTCTTGGTCTAAAAATGCAATCAGAATAATTGTTTGGATGTAACGCATTTATAAAAAGCTGGTGAATAAACTAGTCCCACTTTCAGTAACGATAATGGTGATCTATCAGTCCATGATACACGTAGTGTACCTTGCCATCAGGCATCAGATCTGTGGGGCCGCTTCTTTTCGGAGTAACGTGGCCCTCGGTGAAGCCGGCGTTTGTTTTGAGCATTGGTAACTTACTCATCGGGCCGCTTCTCTCCTGGGTCAATGTGGCCCGTGGTGTTTCCGATGCCTGTTCCAAGCGCTGGAGGGAAATACGTTGTTTGAATTTTTGTCTGGGAGGGGATTTATTTTCGAATTCTTATTCCCATCCGAAGTATAGCTTGAAACGTATCGTCCGATCGTAAAGTACCTTGCCGTAAGGCACCAAATCCGCGGGGCCGCTTCTCTTGGGAGTTAACGTGGCCCTCGGTGAAGCCGGCGTTCGTTTTGAGTATTAGTATCTACTCGGGCCGCTTCTCTCCTGAGTTAATGTGGCCCACAGTTTTGCTAATGCTTGTTTCAAGCGCTGGAGGGAAATGCGGCGTTGGTACTCTTTCTAGCTCGTATCTACTATTGAAACAGAGTCGCGAGTGCAGGGTATGAAGATAAAATAATTCGATAGTACAAATTAATAGTAACGACCTTTTCAATGTATGTACACAGTCAAATTTCAGGCTACTCGGGCACTCGAACGGAAGAGCTCTCCGTTCAATTGCCCATTCGGTTCATGAATTTGATGAAAATTTCGTTACGTTAATTAATACTTGATCCCCATTATGGCATTTGTAAATTATTTGAAAGTATACCAGAGAACTCAAAATACCATTACCTTGCAACAATATATGAACACGTTATTGCATATTCTGAACCGTCGACCTCATTATGAACTATTTTGTAGTGAATAATATTATGGCGAATTGTGTGTACTCCTTGTTACAAATTTTTTTTATAGATATGTGTAAGGTGTGCCTCCTGCAGAGGGCAGATCATCTTTATTTGCCCTGCGGCCACTGTTGTAGCTGTCAAAGTTGCGCGGAGAGAGTTTTCGCATCGACTTCACGGTGTCCGATATGTCGGACTACGGCAACCGAACCGCCCCGAAGAATATTCCAACCGTCGGAGTGTTAAAATAATAAATTACGTTTTCCACACGATTCTGGGTGTTATCTATGTATACCTATATATGCCCTATAGTGAAATAAAATTGATACAAGCATTCAAAACCGTCGAATTTCTGGTTTTTGGTTATGACCATTGGCGGGTTTGTTAGCGATCCATTGAAAAAACAATAAATTCTGAAATATAAATTCTAGATATTGTTTTTTCAAAAAAATTTCAAGATAAGAGAGATTCTTATTATTCTTCGACTAATCAAAGCTTTCTTTCGGGAAAGAAAGCGTTTTCCTTCCTATACTATGGTGCGATCTAGTTTTTCTGTCAGTTTGTTATGAAATTATGCACAGAAAAACGGATCAGATCACCTAACGAAAAGTCAAATCAAAATTTGTCTCTTCAAATCTTCTGAGGTCATTCAAGTTCGCGATCACCCACGGGGGCCTGAAAGCGAAATTGACGTAAATGAAAAATATTTTAATTTTTCCAGATCCACCAATTTTGCCACTTGGGATCTGCTTGGGATTTCCACTTTGTTGAAAAAGAAAAACGAAGCAGTCCGACATATTCGCCATTCTAGCGTTCGATATTTTGGCGATCGCCATTTTGATGTTCGTCATTTTCACGTTCTCCATTTTTGACGTTCGCTATTTTGTATTCCGAATTTTTAGTCATTCGAAAAATTTGGTTTCGAAGTATTAACATTATGTATTTCGGTCCATTATTGAAAAAAGTGCTGGGATTTCGAATTTCGAAAATATCACATTTTTACATTAGTATATTCTATGTTATCTACATTTGAATTCTAGATAATCTGAATATAAATTTTCAAATGAATGCGCGATCGATGAAAGAATATTCCATTACATACACATTCAATTTAATGTACTATCGAAAATCAAAATTTCGACTTTCTTACTTTCCGTTCATTTAATATTTAGAGACGCGGTAGCGTCTTGACGCCAAGTATTAAAAAGAAAAGTTCGAATCGACAAGGCAAGTTGCACCGCGTGTCTATATACTCGAGATTGGGCGTTTTTCCGTTACGTTCAAACTTAAAGTGGTTGTCATTAAAAAACGCGTCGGTTTATAAAAAATGTAATGGCAGTTTATACATATATGTCGTGGGTGGTGCATCCAATGGCCCATGAATTTTTTACCTGTGACCTTGAGAAGTCCCTGAAACCGTGACATCAGTGTTTTACCGAGCCCGTTTTCATCATCGAAAAATTATTCCACAGTGACGTCACAAAATATATATATGTCTATTCCAACGTTATCGCGAATGAGGGCTAATCCGGGTCACCTATTTCGGCCATCAGGCAAGCGAAGCGGGGGCAATGGGGGTCGAGGGGGCGCAACCCCCGCGCGGGGGTGGAGCCCCCCGTGGGGGTTACGGGGGCAGAGCACCCGCGCGGGGGGGTTGGGGGGCAGAGCCCCCCGCAACGGGGGTCGAGGGGGCGGAGCCCCCCCGAGAACGGAATCACTATTTTGAAATAATCACATTGATTTGCACAGCCTCACACCCACCCACACATTATATTTATTCATTTATTTATTTATTTCGTTATTATTTTCGTTATTATTTCGTTATATTAAAAAAAAAATCAACTGCCAAAAAGAAATGAAATCTCAATTAAATAACTTTGCAAAAGTAAAAAAAAAGAACGCCAAGTATTAAAAATAAATTGAAATCATTTTTTTTAAGCCAAGAAAAATCAACCGGCGACGACAAAAACTTGGGGTGCTTGGTTAAGAGAATAAGCCCGGGAAAATTTAAAACATAGACATAATCCTATGCCTGTTATAATGCTTATTGTCTTAACCATGCACCCTAAGTTTTTGTCGTCGCCGGTTTATTTTTCTTGGCTTAAAAAAAATGATTTCAATTTATTTTTAATACTTGGCGTTCTTTTTTTTTACTTTTGCAAAGTTATTTAATTGAGATTATCAATACCAAAATTTAGAATTATTAACTGTTCATCAATTTGGTTATTCGTAATATTAACCCCCACCCGAATCTTTCGAATATCGTTCCGAACCCGAGGGTACCCGGACAGCAAGTCTTTCTGAATCATCCTGTATATAGCAGGAAGAACGCCTTGCGCGCTCTAGTGTCAATAAATATGCGCCTTTTCTTTTACCTCGTCAAGAGACGAAGCCGATGATGAACAAAGAACAAAGCAATCACGCAGTGTGTGTATATGTGTGTGTGCGGTCTTCGAGCGTGCGGTAAAAATGTTAAGCGAAAAATCCGAATCGTTTTTCTAATAAAGAAATCGTATCAAAATGTTTTATCGGGTCGAGTGGAAAACAAAAAATGGGACAGTATTCAATAATATTGTTGAAGGCAACAAATTATCATACCGGTGTCCAAAAACAAACAGCATCATAACCTGCACGGACGGATTCCTCAAGAATTATCTTGATAAGCCATCGGAGCTCATTTCCCTCAGAATTCTAACCCATCAGGATGAAATAAACGATCATTACAAACAAGTTCGGATAACGAAACACGCAGGTATGTGTATATATTTTTACGCAATATATATGTGTCATTTTTTACGCAGTGTCCAGTCGTCCGGGTAGCCGAACGAATAATATTCGTCGGGACACGACTTTCGTGTACGACAGATCCGGACGAGTAGCCACGGCCATTGTTTTATTGAGAAAGAAATTAATAAGAATTTAAATACGTGAAAGCATGCATATAACGAAGAATCGATTCTTTTTCATTATCAGAAAGCATCGAGGAATTGGAAAATACGGAAAATGATTCTTTGGGACGAGGCAAGAGAACAGTCTTGAAGAAAACGCATGTCGACTCGCCAGATTTATTGTTAGTGCCGGCGAGGGAACAAACGAAAACGACAAAAAAATGTCAAAAGAGGCAAAGTCGAGGCGAACGGGATGCGTTAAATAAAGATTTACTGAAGAAAAAGGTAAGAATAATTTTATATAGTGTAACGTTGTGGATTTTTTAAAGACAGTATTCCCGTCGAGGTGAGAGTCACCGACGCATAATTAACGTTCTATTTCAGAGAAATTCTCCTCCCTCCCCCGCTAGCCCCGATTCCCTCCCCCTTTTGCCCCTCTAGACGTGGAGAGGCTCAAGAGAGCCGATCCAGCGGAGGCGGCGAGGTCTCCGGCGATCTGTCAAGTCGCAGGGCTCGTCAAACACTCCATCGACTCCGATTCCGGACGAAGTCTTCCGGATCGACAGCACAAGAGAGCCCTGCGGCGTCGAGGCAGCAACAACAACGTCGTCGTCATCGCCGGAGACGCAGGAGTCACGTAGGACAATTTGGTCCGTCGCACGACTCCTGCTGACTCGCCGTCTCACATGAGATTCGAATTAGCCCGGGCGCGACCATCTTGCCCGCGATTCTTGGATTTTAATTGGTTGAGGAATTCGGGAGCCAGCGTAGCCTCGAACCGGGCCTCGTGGTCCGGCAAGGCGCTCGCGAGGATCCCGAAATTCCTCACTCTTACTCTCGGCGCGATAACGCGAGCACGCACTAAGAAATTTTGGTTAGCCCTTTTTATTGTGCCCTTTTGGCTTTGGAGTCCATGTTGGTGAACTCGACCCGGCCTTTCCCTTGGATTACGACTAACGGACTCATATGGACGTCCCGAGCATTTCCGGTGAGTCTTTTGCTTTTTATTGTGGCTCGCGACTCGGCGATACGTGCTCGCCGCGGTCAATCCCACCTCTCGTCCAGTCCGATACCCGATTACCCATTTTGAATCCCTGAGCGTTGTGGTTTCGCGTCTTTAATTTTCTTCCTGACCTTTATTTTCGGTCCTCGCGGAGTTTTGGTCGTCGCGGGTATAAATAAGACGCCGCAAAATTCAGGGACCCGCTGTCCCTGAGGTCCGTGAGTCTCTTGCCCTAAAAATTTCTGTCACGGTTGCTGGACCGGAAAACCAGCTGGCGCCCAAGCACGGTTGCTCTCATTACTTTTTTTTTATCAATAAAGAATATTAATTTTCGTCCTTTTAATCCGTCTCGTGTGTCAATTTTATTTCCCCTTCCTTTTTTCCTTATTTCAGGGCGCGTCTTTTTTCTTTCTTTGGTAACGAAACCGTCACAATAGTCAACACCAAAATCATGAAAAGTTCACCGCGCAGATATTATATTGTGCGATGAACTGTTGCGAGGACAGCACGGCTTAGTAAACAACTGTACCTGTTCGGGATTGAGCGTTATTTGTGATCGATAACGCGAGCATTTGGGTCAGGGTTCGCGCCTTGCCGCGAATGTCGCCACAGGACGGGCGACACATGGGATCGACAGGCAACGCGAGGTCCTTTAGGCTAATTATCGCGCTCTGCCACGGGCGTCGCTACAATCCGGGCAATTATTGACTTTTCGGGGATAACGGTCATGCGCGTAATCGATATTCATCGATTACGCCATGATTGATGGCTCAGTCTTGGATCACCGGTGAGAGCGCGAACACGTGGGTCCTGATCGCAACGGGTCTTTGCTTTTTCTCGCGGTACTTCGCACCATGAGGTCAATTCGAGTCTTACAACCTCGAATTGAGCGGGTTTCGGGAAATAACACGTTCTAATTCATTACTGGGATGCGCTCTCACCACGCACGGGAATATTTTCCTTCTTTACTTCGGGATCGCCAAGATAATTCGGGATTACGAACAACGCGGTTCACGCGCACGGGATTCAAGCGCACACGGTCTTTGTCGGCCACGAGGTCGACGAAATACACGAGTCTAGCGGGTTATTCGCGCCTTTTGGGTGACTCGAGACTCACGATCTCGAGTCTCGGGAATTACCCCGCATATTCGCACCGGGTGGGTTATTATAATCATTCTTACACGCATTCCGGGCGGGTTTTTTATCCAACAACGGTCTACGCGCATCACGGGCGGGTAACGGGCCAAATTTCACGGCACCAAAATTAAACAACCTATGTATCTTAGAATAAATTCACACTTTATATTTTATCGCCCGCTCTTATTCTTCACCTTACCACCAACACCAGACCCCGCAAAAAACAGTACCGATAAAGTGAATATGCAAAAAGGGTGTTATATGTCATCCTTTATATACTGCGGAGTCATTTGATCACAAAACGTTTTGACCGGTAGTAACCGTGAGCCCGGCGAGGCTGAAAATGATGAAGCAAGCATCAGCGAAGCCTTCGCAAGCTTCTGATGGTTGCGACAAGTAAAAATTTCGTCTTCATGGAAATAATGTATTGTGATTTTGATTGAAAAAGTGTTTTCTTTCAATTCCACGAGATTTGATTGCACGAAATAACTTTTGCGACAAATACCGGTTGAACTAGTGTGCGAAATGGAATGGTATTGCATGCAAGTATGAATTGAGTGAAAGAATGATATTTCGTGTTGGAATTGAGAGCTCGGTGACTGTGAAAGTGATCGAGGAAGCCCGGAGCATCCTTCGGAAGCTTCGAATAGTTGCGGCGTACCCAAATTTTGTCCGCATATGAATACTAGCCAAAAATCTCCTCCCGGGGAAAAAAAGCTTGGACAAGTACATTTGTTGGTGATCCCCATTTCCATTTGTTTTCAAAGAAAAATCTAATCCCCCCTTGAAAAAATTTGGAAACGCCAAAAAATTAAGGAATTTAAGAAAACCCCAAAAAAAAATTCAAGAAGATGGAGAAAGATGCAAGAAATGCGAGAATGGTAGAAAAAAATTAATGGTATTCGCTCAGCATAAAAAATTCTGATATCTATAAAAGGACAAGTATTCCCTGTCTGAAAATCATGTTGATGTTCGAAAATCAATTAACCAGAAAAAAGAAAATCTTCCAAAAAAACACGTCTCAAAAAAAGGAACCACTAAATACAAAACGGCGAATCGACAGAAAAACTTTATACAAGAATACAAAACTAAAGTTTGCCATCATATGTTGAGCGTATGCGCACAGAGTACTTGGCCGGCCCGAAATTTTGAATTAAAGTGGTCAGCTTGGTTAATCTTGACATAACGTAATTATTTGGTGGTGGTCCGTCTCGGGCCGCGTGAGCGAAAGGAGCGTCGGTGCGAAAAAGGAGCATAGAGAGGAGGAAAAAATGGGTTAAGTGAAGCAGGAAGTGGAAGTGAAGTGAGCAGAGGGAAGTGAAAGTGCAAGGGAGCGAAATGAAAGAATAGAGGAAGAGAAAAAACAGCACAGAAAGGGTGGAAAAGAGGACAAAGTTGCGGCAAAAAAACTGAGGTTAAGCGGTGAAACAAAGCGAGGGGAGAACGAGGAAGGGGGATGGAGGAACAGTGGCGACAGGAAGATCGGCGGTAGAGCTCGGAAGGAGAGTCACGAAGGAGAACGAAGGAGGCCGAGGATGCCCGAACGGCCAGACGGTGGCGGCGTGGACGGATGGTGGAGATAAGCGAAGAGGACGGGGCGACGGTAGGAGAAGAGAGCGTCCACAAGAGGGCGTAGAGTGAGGAGAGGAAGAGGAGAATGGCGGACGGAGCCGCGGCAGGAACAAGGTAGCTGGAGACTCTGGAGGAGAAAAGAAGATGGCCGAGTCGGCGCAGTAGCGCCCGGCGTCAAGGGTAGGGAGGATGCATGTGGTGACAGTGAAACACGTGGCAAGGAAGCCAGTGCGGACGCAACAGTCGAGTAGAGAGTGTGGCGAGCCGGACGGAAAGAAAAGCGAAAAGTGACATCAGAATGAGAAAAACATCGGGAAGTGAGCTTGTAAAAGCAGTGAGAGCACTGGTGCGGGAAGTGAGGGAGATAAAAGAGATAATGAGAGGAGGAAGAGACATGGTGAAGACACAAGAACAAAAGAGGTTTCAGAGTGGAATTAAGGACGAAAGAACAGACGGCGAAGTCGGAGAAAGTAACGACGAGGACGAGAGTGAGAAGGAGGTGAGCAACGACGAAGAGGAAGGCAGCTCAAGGACCGAGTGGGCAGCGGAGGAGGAAGGGATAGAGGAGGAGAGCAAAAGTGGAGGTGCATCGAGGGAAGACGAGAACGAGGAAGGAGAAAAAACCAAGGAAATTGGGACGAGAGAGGATCTCGGAGGAAAGAAGGAGGACGAGGACAAAAAGGAAAGAAAGAGACGAGAAGAGTCGGGCCCGGTAGATAGACGGAAGCACGGCAGAGAGGGGGAAGAGAAAGGAGGAGAACAGGACAAGGGGAAGGAAGGGGGAGACGAAAGAACGGAAAAGGATGAAGGAGGAACGGAGGCAGGAGGAGTCCATCGCAAGGAGGGAGAAGAGAGGAAAAGCTGGGTGGCGATAATGGATGAGGAGAACGAGGAAAACGAGCAAGAGCCGGTAGAGGAAGGGGATGCGGCAGCGGACAGAGAAGGCGAGGAAGAAGAAGGAAGAGCGAAAGAAGAGGGAGGGATGCAGCGAATGGAGTATGAAGGAAACGGAGGTTGGATGATGAAAGCGGGCAAAACGGCGGAAGAGGAAAGGAAGAGGAGGAAGAAGGAAAGAGAAGACGAATTGAAATGGAGGGGGGAAATGGAGGAAAGGAAGAAAAGGAGGAAGAACGTGTGTCTGAGGGGAAGGGGAAACGCGGAGGGTATAGGAAAGGAAGGTACAGAAAAGTTACTGAAGAAGGGGACGGGAAGAAAGATGGAGATTGAGAAAATCGTAAAGGGAAAGCAATGCGGGGAAAACGCAATGGTGATTGTGGAAATGAAGGAGGAAAAAGATAAAAAGGAGCTGCTGGAGAGAAGATTGGAGTTGGAAGAGGTGGGAGTGGAGGTGTGGGAGGACCTGACGTGGTGAGAGAGGAAAACGAGATTCATGGTAAAGGAAAGGGCAGCAGAAGAAAGGAAGAAAGGAAGGAAAGTAACTTTTGCGGGGGGAGCAGGGCTAAAAATTCAAGGGGAGATGTGGGTTATTGATGAACGTAGGGGGGTGTGGAGGAAAATAAAAGGAAACGAGGAGTGCGGGAGCGAACAGGAGGGGGAGGAGGGGGGAAAGGAACGGGGAGGAAGAGACAAAGGCGGGAGAGTAGGAGATAAGTGATGGATAAGTCGTAGTACGTAAGGATAAAGAGATAAAGAGATGTAGTTAAGGAAAAAGAAATAAGGGGGTGGATTGGAAGAAGGAAGAAGAGAATGTATACGTAAGCGCAAAAATGTAAAATGTAAAAATGTAAAAAGGTGATTGTAAAGTAGACAATGTAAGAAAGGGTGAAATGTAAGAAAAACTGTAAAGAAGAGGAAGGTGGCGCCCAAACCCTTAGGGGATTAGGGCGCAGAAATGAATACAATACATACGGGGCATTCCATACCGTTTCGACCTGAGTCTGATCCTCCACCTCTCCGAATTGGTCCGTAATTTTTCAAGGTTTTGTACTACCTCTGAAAAACACTCACGATTTTTTTCAGATTTTTCCGGTGTGATTCCATTTCCTGAGAATTTTATAAACAAACATACGGTTAGCCCAACATGAAAAATCTGAAAAAAATCACAAAAACCCTGTTTCTCATATGGAAAATTTCGAGCGTTCAACTGAAGTGGGCACAGGTTTTTTTCTGTTGATAGAAAATTTTTTTCGAAAAATTTGAAGAAACAAAGGCAAATAAAGGAAGATAAAAAATCTCTGTACAAGCATAGGTCTTAAAAAAATGCGATACTAAAAAAAAATGCGAGTCAAAGATCAAACTTTTTATTCATCACTATTTGTATAAGATTTGTTCATTTATATCGTGCAAATCAAAAAACCGCACAACAATACTCGGATATTTGGACACAAATATCCGAATAGGATAAAAAAAATTTTATCAACAGAAAAAAACCTGTGCCCACTTCAGTTGAACGCTCGAAATTTTCCATATGAGAAACAGGGTTTTTGTGATTTTTTTCAGATTTTTCATGTTGGGCTAACCGTATGGTTGTTTGCAAAATTATCAGGAAAAGGAATCGCACCGGAAAAATCTGAAAAAAATCCTGAGTGTTTTTCAGAGGTAGTACAAAACCTTAAAAAATTATGGACCAATTCGGAGAGGTGGAGGGTCAGACCCAGGTCGAAACGGTATGGAATGCCCCATACACACGTAATTATTTGGTTTCAGAAATCTTAGAAAAGACACGCGGGAGCTTGGCGAAAATCTCAAGTCAATCAAGGTTCTCTCCTAAAACGATTTATATTTCAAGCTAGTTATACAAAAAATTGCTAGAAGTGCAATTTTTTCCGACGCATTACGGGCCATTTGATATAATGATTAGTATAATATATTAGTATAATATAATATAATATAATATAATAACACTTTCAGTGATCAGTTGTTATTTTTCCACGTATCCATACTTGTGTAAAATATTGCGCAAATGATTTAATTAATTGATTGTATATCAAATTGAGAGAAAACTTTGAATTTGTACTAATTCATTTGAATGTACATATAACGTTCAGTGATACAAATATAATACACAAATGTAACGCTTATCATTATTCTCATGAATACAACCGAGTTGTTCTACCTATCTATAAATAGCGAAAGCTAATACAAAAAATTTCGGGCCGGCCAAGTACTCTGTGCGCATACGCTCAACATATGATGGCAAACTTTAGTTTTGCATTTTTGTATGAAGTTTTTCTGTCGATTCGCCGTTTTGTATTTAGTGGTTCCTTTTTTTGAGACGTGTTTTTTTGGAAGATTTTCTTTTTTCTGGTTAATTGATTTTCGAACATCAACATGATTTTCAGACAGGGAATACTTGTCCTTTTATAGATATCAGAATTTTTTATGCTGAGCGAATAACATTAATTTTTTTCTACCATTCTCGCATTTCTTGCATCTTTCTCCATCTTCTTGAATTTTTTTTTGGGCTTTTCCCCGGGAGGGGATTTTTGGCTAGGATATCAATTATTTTTTCTGATTGAAAGTCTCCGATTTTTCCAGTCTGGTGGTAATAATCTGCTGATTTTTTCCTAGAAGTGTACTCTGTGGAGTTCATTTTGAGCCAAGAATCATGTCTCTATCTTGATTTTTCACCGAGATATGATTTTGGCCCATTTCCATGATTTTTGCTCGAAAATGACGATTTTTCATAAATTTTCAAACAAAAATTGCTTTTCTCCGAGCAACGACGGTAAAATCATGTTTTTTGTCCACATGGTTTGTTAAGCTGGAAGGAAACGTTAACGCACGCCATAATCTTAACTTTTCTTGGGAATTGTATTTTTGCATTTTCACTATTATCTTAGAAAAAAACGACATTTTTACATGACTTGGGAGCGAAGATTTTATTTAGTTGGGTTTATGGGAATAAATTGCTGATTTTGTCCCCAAAAAAATACTTTGTCCAGCTCAATTTAAGCCCAAAATCATGTCTATATATCGATTTTCCACCGAGATATGGATTTTTGCCCATTACCGTGATTTTTGCTTGAAAAGGACGATTTTCTGACAATTTTCGATCGAAAATCGCAATTTTCCAAGTAAAAATCGTATAAATTATGATTTTTTTCCAGCCACTCGGTTGAATACGCTGAAACAAAGAGGAAACACGTGCCAAAGTCTCAATTTATCGCGAGAATTCAATTTTCGACCTTTGACCACGAGTTGGAAAAAATCAATATTTTAGCATGAAGTTGTCGCCAAGAATTTATCTTCTTGGCTCCATGGATAAAAAATGCTGATTCTTTCCCTGCAACTAGACCCTGTGGAACTAAATTCAAGCCCAGAATTATGTCTCTATCTCAATTTTTCATCGAGAAATGATTTTTTGCCCATTACCATGATTTCAGCTTGAAAATGACGATTTTTCGACAGTTTTCAAACTAAAATCGCCCTTCTCCGAGCCAAAATGGTAAAATTATGATTTTTTTTCCAGCCACTCGGTTCGATACGCTGAAACAAAGAGGAAATACGTGCCAAAGTCTCAATTCATCACGAGAATTCAATTTGCGATTTTTGACCACGAGTTGGAAAAAATCAATATTTTAGTATGAAGTTGTAGTGAAGAATATTTTCCTTGGCTCCATGAGAATTTTGGCAGAAAGGAACAAATGTACAATTTTTTCTTGTGGCCCAGCGACATGATTTTTATGTCACTGAGCCCTCGCAGCGACAAGATTTTTATGGCACTGAGCCTTCGCAGCGACAAGATTTTTATGTCACTGAGCCCTCGCAGCAACAAGATTTTGATTTGCCTTAGCGACAAGATTTTCATGTCACTGAGCCCTCGCAGTGACAAGATTTTCATTTGCCTCAGCAAAAAGGTTTTCATTTGTCTTAGCGACAAGATTTTCGTTTCGCTGCGAGATATTATTGCTCAGCGATTAATCTTCATGTGGCTCAGCGACAAGATCTTGATGTCACTGAGAGTTATCCGGAGCTATTAGATAACTTGCAGCGACAAGATTTTCACGCGCTTCTGCGACAAGATTTTTATGTGGCTCGAATCAGCGACAAGATTTTTTTATATCGCTGAGAATTATTATGTATGAGTCATGCTGTAAATGAATAAAATGGTGGGAGTAGGAAAGGGTCAAAAGATGTGGAGCATATTCATTCATGAAGCATATTCTCTCGTCATCGAAGCATGTCGGTAATATGGCAGTTGAAAATTCGAAATTGTGAGGTTATGACGGGCTGTCAAAGCTGTATCACAACAGCATTCGTTCAGACTCGGTAACGAAAAACCAGCAACACATTCTTCTCCCATAACCTTGCATCCTCAAGAAAATAAATGGTTAGCCAATGTTCGTTGTTTGACAAGGAACAATTGTAACAGTTATTTTCTCGAAAATGTCAAGAGCGGAAAAGAAAAATATAAACTTATTTCAGTTATCTCCTTCACACTCGCGTCAAAATCTGTGAAAACAAATGGAAATGGGGAGCACCAACAAATGTACTTGTCCAAGCTTTTTTCCCCGGCAGGGGATTTTTGGCTAGGATTTCAGTTATCTCCTTCACACTCGCGTCAAAATGGCCCTTCGAAATATCAGCTGACATTTTTCGCCCCCTCGTCTGCACTGTCGTGTGCATGACGGATCCATTGGAATCATCGCAGCCTCGACCAATCATGAATGTCGCAGCCCGGGATTGGCTAAGATGGGCGCACAGACCCCTTTGAATGTGTTGTCGGGCGGCCATATACAGACACGTCAAATCCTTCGATGTAGCGTGGTTCTGACGAAGGCTGAGATAGGACTAAGCCCGTGCAAAGTTTTTTCTCAGCAATTACTTGATCAATCGTACTTATTTGAGGCTCAATCGAAAGAGCATCGCGTAATTAGTCTCCATGCCGATTTTCAGGTCGCTAGACGACTCTTGGGCTTTACAGTTAGCTGAAATGTCATCGAAATTTTTTTTCCCACCACCGCGAATCGTTTTACTACGAGAAAGTATAGACTCGGCGAGCGCTCGGGACAAGCAGACGACGCACAGCTGTTTTCAAATGTACTTGTCCCGAGACTCTGCCGAGTCTCTTGATAGTCCAGGAACCGGGTATGAAAAAGGCCCTTTTCGTGACACAGAGCCAGACCGATTCTAACCGACGGATTCGTGTAGGGCTCAAGACCCTGATAAAGGCCTGATAGTTTCGTGAGATGAAATTTGAGTTTCGCGGTATGTCGATAATCGACCCATATCTGCGAGCGATTATGAGAATCGATCAACGGATCGATCTCTCACATAAATGTGGGAGTGAGGGAAGCCGGCGCCCTTCTCCCAATATTTCGACGAGAACGTCCCAAGCTGGGAAAATCTCGCTCTCTTGCTCCGGGACCGTCATCCGGGAAACATCTTCTCCAGTCTTCAAATCCGAGCATCGTCATCGCGGCGTTCACGTTTTTCGTCTTTCAAGAAAAACGCGACGCCATCCTCCCAATTCGGGCCTGGCCAGTCCGGATTTATCGGAGTATTCGTCTCGAGGAATTTTGATCCCGAGGTCGAAGGAAATAATAAGGAAAAGGAGTTTTACACGAGTCGTTGGAGGTTCGTCCCGGAGTAATTGAGCCAACGTGGGATTTGCGGCTCGCGACAGCCCAAAGAACATTAAGATAAGCCTCCGTTTCTTCGTATTATCAAAAACTTTTGTACCAGAGGCGAAAATTTATATCAAACGATTATTAATTTACATTTACGACGAAATATATTCGCGGAGAATTTATTATCTGATAAAATTGATTTTTCTTTGGTGTTTCGATTAAAAGTGACAAAATTATTCTCACAGTTTCCAACCACAGATTTTGGGAGGCTTTTTTTTTGCCACGCGGTCAAAGTTGGCAAAACCATGTTTTTGCGAGTGTTAAGCCCGAACGTATCGTGAGAGGGCGGGGAGGAACTCTCAAACAAATAAATAAAATAAGGATTTGGAATTGTTCGGGATTCCGCCTTGCCTTACAAGCGGGCGAGCTTCCCGAGCAGCTCACAGCGCGGCAGCACCTCGTGGACACTCTCGCTTCGCCTCAGCGCGCATGCGCGGCCCGACTCACGCCGGCCGGCGACCGAGAGCGGCCATGATTAATCGCTCTCTTGTTTCTTGACCGCGCTACAAGCAACATCGTTGTATCGCGTTCCAAGTCTCCTTTAACCCTTTGTTCACCCGCACCCGCAATTACCTTTAATGTCCCGCTAGTTTGTGCATTCTGCACTCACTAATCCCGCTCGATTGGCGCATAAGGCGCAATCGACTCCTCAAGTCTACACCGCATTATTTTCCTTTCCTTTCTCACTGCGTGGCGGGCCGAGCCACGTGTGTCACCAACGTTCCACTGGCCCCGCAATCACGTCGCGATCTTTGCCTCATTTTCGATCGAATCTGTGCGCGAAATCCGATATTTGTACACCGCTACGTACAAGTTACGCCGCTATCATTTTTGTATCACTCTTTTATCTCACTTTGACTGTTAATAAAACATTTCGACAAGCGGATCTTCCGCGCTTACACTACGCGTCTTCAAACACGTTTATTCTCCATCGTCGGCACGATCCCCAACACCCGGCATCCCTAAAACAACTCTAATCCTGAACATTTGGTCCTTCGAGCCGGATCGTGCCAATTGTAAATTCGCGAGTGTTGGTGCGTGTGTGTAAAAAAGTTCGCGAGTCGAGAAAATTCTGTGCAGCGCGAGACCGCGTGGCAACTTGGCCAGTCCAAGCGGCCAACTACTGTGCCGTGCACGGTCGCTCTAGACCTTTCCGCCCGCGTGAACGTGGCCAATCGTTGCACTCTGCAACAGTCATTGGCCACTTTAGACAATTTTTCGTTTCGACCACGCCGGCACGTGTCTCGCCCGCGATCGCGATCGATCGTGCTTCGCTCATCATTTTCGAGGACTCCACGACGCGTTCGCGAGTTTTCGTAAATTTCGTGAATCAAATTCGAGCGCTGTGCGTGTGACGCGTAACATCGCGAGTGCCATTGTCGTTTTTCGATCGAGTTTCAGCGTAGTGTGTGTGTGTGACCGCGTCGCTCTGCCATTTCGAGCAACTCTCGCGCTCGATCTTCGCATTCGAGCTCAGCGCCGCCATTTTGAGCGGCTTTTCGCACTCACGTCGCGCCGCGTCGTTTCGCTCTTCGTCGCGTGTGTCCGACCGCGTCGCTCAGTGAATTCGAACATCTCTCGCGCTCGATCATTAAACTCTCGCACAAATCCGCCATTTTGAGTGGATTTTCGCACTCTCGCGTAGTTTCGTGTCGCGTTCAGTCCTCGCGTGTGCTCGCCCTCGGCGCCGCGTGCTTTCGAGCAATTTTCACGCTCGATCGCTGCAATCGAGCACAAATTCGCCATTTTGAGTGGATTTTCGCACTCTCGCACAGTTTCGCGTCGTGTGCAATCGCCGCGTGTGCTCGTCCGCGTCGCCGCGTGCTTTCGAGCAATTTTCACGCTCGATCGCTGCAATCGAGCACAAATCCGCCATTTTGAGTGGATTTTCGCACTCTCGCACAGTTTCGCGTCGTGTTCAATCGCCGCGTGTGCTCGTCCGCGTCGCCGCGTGCTTTCGGGCAATTCCCGCGCCCAATTTTTGCACTCGAGCCCTGAGCCGCCATTTTGAGTGCGCCTCTCGCACTCTCGCGCCGTTTCGTGTCATGCAATCGCCGCGTGTGCGCGTTCTCAGTGCTCGTCGCGTTCAAGGGCTGTTTGAACTCAAGCCGGACTTTCGAGTCGACGCCCGCCATTGTCGAGCAGTGTCGCGCGCGTAGCTCGACAGTGACTCTTCCGCGTTTCGCGTCGCGTTCGTCGCTCCTCGTTTTCGTGTGCGCGCCGCGTAATCTCAGCCCGCGAGCGAGATGTCGAACCCGCCGTCTGGTCGTACGACGCCCGAAGTCGTCGTCGACCCCGGTTCGCCGCACGAGGTCAACGAAATCAAGACCGATCCTGCCGCAACAGCGGTCGCCGGAGCGTCCGGGCTCGAACAAAGCCTCCTGCCTGAGTCCTCCGAGAAAGGCGCGAAACAACGAGCCGGCAGTGGGCGATCGTCCCGCCAAAATTCGCCAGCGCGTCTTCCGACCGAACTTGAGGTCAAATATCGAACTCAATTGAGCCGCATAAAAACAATCGACTCAATTTTGAATGAGTCCGTCCACGACTGGTCGCTGGACAACGAAGCTGATCTGCAAGTCGAGCTCAGCAACTTGGAAGCCATTCACGCCGACTTCAAGGAGACGCATCGGCACTTCGAGCTCAACTGGCCCGCCGCATTCCTCGACCACGAATATTTCGCACTCGATTACCACGGCTCAGAGTCGAAATTGTACCGCAAGTGCGTCAAAGCACTCAACAAATTGCGCGCGCAATTCGTGGCCGAGCAGGAGCTCAACAAATCGACCTCGTCGGAGTCCAGATGCACACCGAAGCTTCCGGACATCCAACTCAAGAGCTTCAGCGGCGAGTACGCAGACTGGCCCAGCTTCAAGGAGATGTTCGAAGAACTAATCATGAAAAACACCCGCATCTCCGACATCGAGCGGCTTCATTATCTTCGCAGCTGCATGTCCGCAGGACCAGCCGAATTGATAGCAAATTTCCCGCTGATGGGAAGTTCCCTGAAGCCATCATGGGAAACCCTTGTCGCTCGCTACGACAACAAGCGGCTCCTCATTCAGGCTCAACTCGATAAAATGTGCAGCCTGACGAAGCTGACTAAAAAGTCCGCAAAGGGACTCAACGCACTCATCTCAAGAGTCTCTGAGGCCTGCAAAGCCCTCGACGTGATGGGAGTGAACGAGAATCTGGGCTCGTGTATCCTGGTGCACCACGTGTGTCACCATTTGGACAGCGCCACGCAGGAGGCATGGGAAAATTCCCTTGGCTCCTCCACCGAGTTCCCAAGCTTCTCCAAGCTCGAGGAATTTCTGACGATTCGAGCGCGTGCACTCGAGCGCATCGAAGCTTCCACGCCAGTGGCGGCCAACACCGCGCAACTGTCCAGGCCCGCCAGCTCCCACACAGCCTCCGCATCGCAGAGCCCCGCTAAACCGCTCCGCGAAAATAGTGCGTATCATTGCGACTGCTGCAACGGCTCGCACTATCAAGAGACTCGGCAGAGTCTCGGGACAAGTACATTTGAAAACAGCTGTGCGTCGTCTGCTTGTCCCGAGCGCTCGCCGAGTCTATACTTTCTCGTAGTAAAACGATTCGCGGTGGTGGGAAAAAAATTTCGATGACATTTCAGCTAACTGTAAAGCCCAGCAGTCGTCTAGCGACCTGAAAATTGGCATGGAGACTAATTACGCGATGCTCTTTCGATTGAGCCTAAAATAAGTACGATTGATCAAGTGATTGCTGAGAAAAAACTTTGCACGGGCTTAGTCCTATCTCAGCCTTTGTCAGAACCACGCTACATCGAAGGATTTGACGTGTCTGTATATGGCCGCCCGACAACACATTCAAAGGGGTCTGTGCGCCCATCGTAGCCAATCCCGGGCTGCGAAATTCCTGATTGGTCGAGGCTGCGATGATTCCAATGGATCCGTCGTGCACACGACAGTGCAGACGAGCGAACGAAAAATGTCAGCTGATATTTCGAAGGGCCGATTTGACGCGAGTGTGAGAGAGGTAACTGAAATAAGTTCATATTTTTCTTTTGCGCTCTTGACATTTTCGAGAAAATAACTGTTACAATTGTTCCTTGTCAAACAACGAACGTTGGCTAACCGTTTATTTTCTTGAGGATGCAAGGTTATGCGAGAAGAATGTGTTGCTGGTTTTTCGTTACCGAGTATGAACGAATGCTGTGATACAGCTTTGACAGATCGTCATAACCTCACAAATTCGGAATTTTGAGCTGGCATATTACCGACATGCTCTGATGACGAGAGAATATGCTTCATGAATGAATATGCTCCACATCTTTTGACCTTTTCCTACACCCACCATTTTATTCATTTACAGCATGACTTATACATAATAACTCTCAGCGGTATAAAAATCTTGTCGCTGATTCGAACCACATAAAATTCTTGTCGCAGCGGCACATAAAAATCTTGTCGCTGCAAGTCATCTAATGGCTCCGGATAACTCTCAGTGGCATCAAAATCTTTTCGCTGAGCCACATGAAGATCAATCACTAAGCAATAATATCTCTCAGCAAAACAAAAATCTTGTCGCTAATACACATGAAAATCTTGTTGCTGAGGCAAATGATAATCTTGTCGCTGCGACGGCTCAGTGACATGAAAATCTTGTCGCCCAACCCATGAAGAGTGATCGCTAAGCGATATTATCTCTCAGTGACATAAAAATGTTGTCGCTGAGCCATATGAAAATCTTGTTGCTGAGGCAAATGAAAATCTTGTCGCCGCAAGGCCTCAGTGACATAAAAATCTTGTCGCTGCGAGGGCTCAGTGACATAAAAATCTTGTCGCTGCGAGGGCTCAGTGACAAAAAAATCTTGTCGCTGCGAGGGCTCAGTGACATAAAAATCATGTCGCTGAGCCACAAGAAAAAATTGTACATTTGTTCCTTTCTGCCAAAATTCTCATGGAGCCAAAGAAAAAAATTCTTCACTACAACTTCATGCTAAAATATTGATTTTTTTCAACTCGTAGTCAAAAATTGAAAATTGAATTCTCGCGATAAATTGAGACTTTGGCACGTGTTTCCTTTTTGTTTCAGCGTATCAAACCGAGTGGCTGGAAAAAAAATCATAATTTTACCATTTTGGCTCGGAGAAGAGCGATTTTCGTTTGAAAATTGTCGAAAAATTGTCCTTTTCAAGCAAAAATCATGGTAATGGGCAAAAAATCATTTCTCGATGAAAAATTGAGATAGAGACATAATTCTAGGCTTGAATTGAGCTCCACAGAGTCTAGTTGCAGGGAAAAAATCAGCATACTATTCTCATGCAGCGAAGAAGAAAAATTCTTCGCTACAACTTCATGCTAAAATATTGATTTTTCCAACTCGTGGGCAAAAGTCGAAAATTTAATTCTCGCGATAAATTGAGACTTTGGCACGTGTTTCCTTTTTGTTTCAGCGTATGAAACCGAGTGGCTGGAAAAAAATCATAATTTTACCATTTTGGCTCGGAGAAGAGCGATTTTCGTTTGAAAATTGTCGAAAAATCGTCCTTTTCAAGCAAAAATCATGGTAATGGGCAAAAAATCATTTCTCGATGAAAAATTGAGATAGACACATAATTCTGGGCTTGAATTGAGCTCCACAGAGTCTAGTTGCTGGGAAAAAATCAGCATTTTATTGTCATGGAGCGAAGAAGAAAAATTCTTCGCTAAAACTTCATGTTCAAATATCGATTTTTCCAACTCGGGGGCAAAAGTCGAAAATTTAATTCTTGCGATAAATTGAGACTTTGGCACGTGTTTCCTCTTTGTTTCAGCGTATCCAACCGAGTGGCTGGAAAAAAAATCATAATTTGTACGATTTTTACTCGGAAAAGCGCGATTTTCGTTTGAAAATTGTCGAAAAATCGTCCTTTTCAAGCAAAAATCATGGTAATGGGCAAAAAATCATATCTCGATCAAAAATTAAGATAGAGACATAATTCTGGGCTTGGATTAAGATCCATATAGTATCCTTCTAGGGGAAAAATCAGCATTTCATGTTCATGAAGCCAAACAAATAGATTCTTCGCTCCTAAGTGATGTAAAAATGTCGTTTTTTTGTAAGCTGATAGTGAAAAGGCAAAAATACCATTCTCGAGCAAAATCACGATTATGGCACGTGTTCACGTTTTCTTTCAGCTCAACAAATCATGTGGCTTGAAAAAAAATCAAAATTTATACTATTTTCACTCGGAGAAGAGCGATTTTCGTTTGAAAATTGATGAAAAATCGTCATTTTCAAGCAAAAATCATGGTAATGGGCAAAAATTCATATCTCGGTGGAAAATCGAGATAGAGACATGATTCTGGACTTAAATTGAGCTCCACAGAGTATATTTTTGGCAAAAAAATCAGCAATTTATTCCCATAAACCCAACTAAATAAAATCTTCGCTCCCAAGTCATGTAAAAATGTCGTTTTCTTCTAAGCTGATAGTGAAAATGCAAAAATATCATTCTCGAGAAAATATAAGATTATGGCACGCGTTCACGTTTCCTTTTAGCTCAGCAAACCATGTGGACGAAAAAAAAAAAATGATTTCACCGTCCTTGCTCGGAGAAGAGCGATTTTCGGTTGAAAATTAATGAAAAATCGTCATTTTCGAGCAAAAATGATGGAAATGGGCAAAAAATCATATTTCGGTGAAAAATTAAGATAGAGACATGATTTTTGGCTTCAAATGAGCTCCACAGAGTACACTTCTAGGGAAAAATCAGCAAATTATTCCTACCGGACCGAAAAAATTGGAGACTTTCAATCAGAAAAAATAAGTGATATCCTAGCCAAAAATCCCCTCCCGGGGAAAAAAGCTTGGACAAGTACATTTGTTGGTGATCCCCATTTCCATTTGTTTTCACAGAAAAATCTAATCCCCCCTTGACAAAAATTGGAAACGCCAACAAAATAAAGAATTTAAGAAGACCAAAAAAAAATTCAAGAAGATTGAGAAAAATGCAAGAAATGCGAGAATGGTAGAAAAAAATTAATGGTATTCGCTCGGCATAAAAAATTCTGATATCTATAAAAGGACAAGTATTCTCTGTCTGAAAATCATGTTGATGTTCGAAAATCAATTAACGAGAAAAAAGAAAATCTTCCAAAAAGACACGTCTCAAAAAAAGGAACCCCTAAATACAAAATGGCGAATCGACTGAAAAACTTCATAAAAAAATACAAAACTAAAGTTTGCCATCATATGTCGAGCGTATGCGCACAGAGTACTTGGCCGGCCCGAAATTTTTTGTATTAGCTTCCGCTGTTTGTAGATAGGTAGAACAACTCGGTTGTATTCATGAGAAAAATGATAAGCACTACACAAATGTCACTGAACGTTGTACATTCAAATGAATTAGTACAAATTCAAATTTTTCTCTCAATTTGATATACAATTAATTAATTAAATCATTTGCGCAACATCTTACACAAGTATGGATACGTAGAAAAATAACAACTGATCACTAATTAAGGTGGAGCTAAATATTATATCAAATGACCCGTAATGCGTCGATAAAAATTGCACTTCTAGCAATTTTTTGTATTACTAGCTTGAAATATAAATCGTTTTAGGAGAGAACCTTGATTGACTCGAGATTTTCGCCAAGCTTTCGCGTGTCTTTTCTAAGAAGATTTCTGAAACCAAATAATTACGTTATGCCAAGATTAACCAAGCTGAGCACTTGCATTCAAAATTTCGGGCCGGCCAAGTACTCTGTGCGCATACGCTCGACATATGATGGCAAACTTTAGTTTTGTATTTTTTTATGAAGTTTTTCAGTCGATTCGCCATTTTGTATTTAGGGGTTCCTTTTTTTGAGACGTGTCTTTTTGGAAGATTTTCTTTTTTCTCGTTAATTGATTTTCGAACATCAACATGATTTTCAGACAGAGAATACTTGTCCTTTTATAGATATCAGAATTTTTTATGCCGAGCGAATACCATTAATTTTTTTCTACCATTCTCGCATTTCTTGCATTTTTCTCAATCTTCTTGAATTTTTTTTTGGTCTTCTTAAATTCTTTATTTTGTTGGCGTTTCCAATTTTTGTCAAGGGGGGATTAGATTTTTCTGTGAAAACAAATGGAAATGGGGATCACCAACAAATGTACTTGTCCAAGCTTTTTTCCCCGGGAGGGGATTTTTGGCTAGGTATAATTACGTGCGCAAAGTTCCGGAACCTCGACATCACAGGACGTCGCAAGATCGCGTCCAACTGCAGGCTGTGTTTTAACTGCCTCGGCAGACACAGCTCCAACGCCTGCAAGTCGACCAAGAACTGTCGACACTGTGGCCGCAAGCATCACACGATGCTGCACGAGGAACCGAGCCGCAACAAAACCGCAGCTGACAGCGCAAAGCCGTCAACATCCGAAGCTCCGCAATAGGAGATCGGTGCAATCGTCAAAACCGCACGCAAAAACGTGCCACGCACTCACTCCGCATTAGCGCCTTGCACGCAAAACTCATGCGTGCCCTGCACTCACACGAGCACGCTACTTGCCACAGCACTCGTAACCGTGCTCTCGTCTCTCGAACACATGAGAGCGCGAGCACTCGTCGATCCGGGATCCGAATTATCGTTCATCTCGGAACAACTCTTCCGCAAATTGAACATTCGTCGTCAAAAATCCGCAATCCCGATCATCGGCATCGGAGGAGGAACAACAACACAAACGCAAGGAATGGCGACAATTAAAATGCAATCGCTTCATTCCTCCGCCGCAGCAACGATCAACGTTCACGTGCTCAAGCAAGTGACATCGGTGCTGCCATCGTTCCACTCCGCCAAGCAAGCGTGGCCGCATTTAAACAACCTGAAGCTGGCAGATCCAGCCTTCATGGAGCCACGCCCTGTCGACATCATCATCGGCGCTGACGCATACGGGCAAGTAATCATGCCCAACGTCATCAAGCGCTCGTCGACAATGCCGATCGCACAGCAGTCAATCTTTGGTTGGCTAATTCTGGGCCCCGTGCACTCACCAAACTCACCAGTGTGCACCGCACTCCACGTAAGTACACAAACCAGCAACGACGAGCTGCAAGCTCTCCTCACAAAATTCTGGGTTCAAGAGGAGATGCCCACTGATTCAGAAGGAGCTCTCACTCATGACGAACAAGAGTGTGAAAATCATTTCCAACAAACGCACTCTCGAGACTCCACGGGTCGCTACACAGTGCGACTCCCCCTGAAATCATCACCCGCTGTACTTGGCAACTCGTACGTCGCAGCTCATCGTTGCCTTACGCGGACTCTACGCAAACTACAGAAGGATGACGCATACCGAGAACTCTACACCAACTTCATGCGGGAGTATGAAGATCTCGGCCACATGGTTCGCATTCCACTAAACTCAACGACCGCTCCGCATCGAGGTGAGTTCCACGCCAGCGACTCCGGTGGCGAGATGACCTTGGCACCATCTGCCTCAAAAACAGTTGGAGGGTTGAGGGTCTCGTCCCCTGGGTCAACGGCACGCACTCATCCTCAAGGGGTGTACTATTTGCCGAACCATGGAGTGCTGCGTCCTGACAGCACGACAACGAAACTTCGTGTAGTTTTCAACGGGTCGTGTCCAACAACAACCGGACATTCCCTCAACGATATAATGCACACTGGCCAGAACTTGCTTCTGGACATCACCGACGTCCTCACGTGGATTCGCCATCACCGCCACATTTTTGCCACAGACATAACAAAATGTATCGGCAAATCAACGTGCACGAGGACGACCGCGATCTACAAAGAATTCTGTGGATCGACGACGACAATCAAGAGACGCACTTTCAGCTCACGACGGTGACGTACGGAACAAGAGCCGCTCCATTCTTGGCCGTACGAGTTCTCCTCCAACTCTTAGAGGATGAAGGACACCGCTTTCCCTTGGCAATTCCATCACTGCTCAAGGGACGCTACGTCGACGACATTTTCGGTGGAGCAGACTCCGTCGAACAACTCATCGACATCGCACTCCAGCTGAAAGAACTTTGCCACGCGGGAGGATTCCCACTGGCGAAATGGCAATCAACAAATCAAGAGTTGCTAGCTGCAATCTCCGCAAGCAAGGCACCCGCGTCCACAATTTCATTTGACGATTGCTCGACCAAGATACTCGGGTTGAAATGGAACGCACGAGCTGACGAATTCACCTTCGCAGCCCGCTTCGACAAGGTCGAGAAAACAATCACCAAACGCCAAATATTATCTGAGGTAGCACAGATATTCGATCCACTTGGCTTCATATCACCAGTGACGATCCGCGCCAAGGTCTTACTTCAAGAACTTTGGTTGCAAAAGATCAGCTGGGACGCGCCGCTGCCAACCCCGGTCGTAACGAGGTGGCACGCCATCAGAGAAGACCTTCAAGAATTGGCCAAAATTTCCATCCCACGGTGGTTCAACACATGGAGCAATTCCACTGTTGAGCTACACGGCTTCTCTGATGCATCGCAACTAGCGATGTCCGCCGTTGTCTACTTAGTAGTCAACTGTCCGTCCGCTGGCGTCTCGTCTACCCTCGTTTGCGCAAAAACGCGAGTCGCCCCGCTTAAGCAACTGACCATCCCGAGGTTAGAACTCTGCGCAGCGCTGCTACTATCAAAACTCATTAGACGAACTCAAGTGACGCTACAGCTACCAATCACACACACTCACTTGTGGACGGACTCGCAAGTAACTCTATCGTGGATCAACGCACCCGCTTCACGGTGGAAGGACTATGTCAGGAACCGCGTGCTGTTAATTCAGCAACTTGTCCCAATGGCTCAATGGAGACACGTTCCTGGCACTTCAAATCCTGCGGACGGGCCTTCCAGAGGCCTGACGACAAAACAACTCCGAGATCATCCGCTTTGGTGGACGGGACCACCATGGATGCTCAAGGCGCAAGAGAAGTGGCCTCGTCAACCACTCGCCGCTGACGACTTCATCATCCCAGAAGCTCGTCCTGGAATCGCACTCTTCTGTGCCGCACCCAAGCCTGAATATCGGTGGGAATTAATCAACCGATATTCATCGCTGCAAAGGCTCATCAGGATCACCGCAGTCTGCATCAAGGTCGTTGCAAGATGGAAAAAACAACCATCTGCAGCTCCCATCACAATTCTCTCTCCGACAGAATTGGAAGCCGCACGGATCCTGTGGGTCAAAGCGACGCAAGCGCTTTACTTCGCAAACGAGATTAGAGTGCTGAGCTCGCACTCCACTCTCGACAAAAACCACGCCTTCTCCCGTCTCACAGCATTCCTTGATCACGAAGGCGTGATTCGGGTTGGAGGCAGGCTACAGCAATCATCGCTCTCACACGAGAGCATGCATCCCGCGATACTGCCAAGGCACTCACGCTTGACCGAATTGGTCATTGCCAACGCACACCTCCGAACACTCCATGGAGGCACGCAGTTAACGCTATCCGACATCCGCCAATCCTATTGGATTCTCGGAGGTCGAGCCCCAGTGAAAGCGCACGTTCTCCGCTGCATTAAGTGCGCACGGCAGCGTGGAATTCGCGCGCAACAACTGATGGGCCAACTGCCCGCTGCAAGAGTATCGCCGTTCCGCCCCTTCACGCACACTGGCCTCGACTATGCCGGGCCACTGACAATCAAGACCTGGAAGGGACGCGGAGCGAAATCAACAAAGGGATGGATCTGCGTGTTCGTGTGCCTCACGACGTCAGCAGTGCATCTTGAGGTCGTCAGTGACTACTCCACTGACGGCTTCATCGCAACGTACCGCCGCTTCGTCTCAAGAAGAGGAATTCCGCATGTCTTGCACTCAGACTGCGGCACCAACTTGGTCGGCGCCGATTCAGCACTCAAGAAGATGTTCAATCAAAGCACGCAAGAACATCACGCCATCGCCACGCACTTGTCTCAAGACAAGACCCACTGGAAATTCAATCCACCCGCCGCTCCGCATATGGGCGGCAAGTGGGAGGCAGTGGTAAAATCGCTGAAGTTTCATCTTCGCCGCACCATCAGCGACATCGCGCTGACGTTCGAGGAATTGACAACGCTTCTCACGCAGATCGAAGCGACACTGAACTCACGTCCCCTCGAACCTCTCAGCGACGACCCTGACGACGTGTCAGCACTCACGCCAGGACATTTCCTGACTGGAGCTGCACTCTCGTCATTGCCCGAGGCTTCACTAACTGAACAAAAACTCGGACATCTGCATCGCTGGCGCCTCATCCAACAACGCTTCCAAGTATTCTGGAAGCAGTGGAGCGCCCAATACCTGCATCAACTCCAATCGGTCTCCAAGTGGCGTCATCCTTCCCACGAAATCAAGGAAGGCTCTCTCGTCCTCATTACCGACGAGAGATTCCCACCGAGCAAGTGGCCGCTTGCTCGAGTTACAGCCGTCCATCCTGGCGAGGATGGACTCACCAGAGTTGTAACACTGAAGACCGCATCCACGACGCTAACACGGCCCATCGCGAAGCTGTCACCGCTTCCGATCAACTAGATCTTCAAGACCATCGAGACCTTCAAGACCTTCAAGACCATCGAGAACATCGAGATCTTCACTCACCGCTGAGGACGTCATCCCTCACTGGAACATCACCACTACCGTGCTGATGGCGGGAGAATGTTCGGGATTCCGCCTTGCCTTACAAGCGGGCGAGCTTCCCGAGCAGCTCACAGCGCGGCAGCACCTCGTGGACACTCTCGCTTCGCCTCAGCGCGCATGCGCGGCCCGACTCACGCCGGCCGGCGACCGAGAGCGGCCATGATTAATCGCTCTCTTGTTTCTTGACCGCGCTACAAGCAACATCGTTGTATCGCGTTCCAAGTCTCCTTTAACCCTTTGTTCACCCGCACCCGCAATTACCTTTAATGTCCCGCTAGTTTGTGCATTCTGCACTCACTAATCCCGCTCGATTGGCGCATAAGGCGCAATCGACTCCTCAAGTCTACACCGCATTATTTTCCTTTCCTTTCTCACTGCGTGGCGGGCCGAGCCACGTGTGTCACCAACGTTCCACTGGCCCCGCAATCACGTCGCGATCTTTGCCTCATTTTCGATCGAATCTGTGCGCGAAATCCGATATTTGTACACCGCTACGTACAAGTTACGCCGCTATCATTTTTGTATCACTCTTTTATCTCACTTTGACTGTTAATAAAACATTTCGACAAGCGGATCTTCCGCGCTTACACTACGCGTCTTCAAACACGTTTATTCTCCATCGTCGGCACGATCCCCAACACCCGGCATCCCTAAAACAACTCTAATCCTGAACAGGAATAGATATCGAAGCGCTAGGCGCACCTATTATGGTCAGTTTGGATATAGATTAGTTAGGAAGAGAATTAGGGGTTTAAATGAGATAGAAAGAAGTGATAGAGTAACACTCGGTATATTTTAGGGTTTATAAAAGGTCGTACAAAGTATCGAGCCGAAACGAGTAGTATCGTAGTCTTCTTTCGTTTGGTTGACAGTTTTAATTACAATTGTAGTCGAAACTAATATAGGTCGGACTTACTTTAGTGTTCGAACGCAATTTGAGTCGTGCTGACGCAGCGCGTAGCGGGTCTCCTCGAAGACAGTGTAGTCTTCGAGGAGACCCGCCAGATTCTTATTGAGTTCTTATACGGCTTTCAAGATGTGGTGAAAACGCTGCACCTCAGTGCCTCACTAACCCTCGGGCAGTGATGCTTGATCGCGAAGAATCGAAGACGCGTAATCGGAACTATCTTGCAAAGACCGGAATAAGGCTCGATCTCCAAGCAGCTAGTACTTGGAGGAGGTCTGCTTGAGTCGGCGATGGAGGAAAGACTAATTAAACATTTTGGTTGCTTCTCTTTCGTTAATGATTCCGTTAGGGGATATTTGATGAGTCGGCAACTGTGATGGTGAAATGTCATGAAGTGCATTGGCCTGAGCGGCGAAGCAATATTCCGATTTCTGCAAGATTGTCTTTTGCAAGTCTTAGCATTTTGAATGCTTTGTGCATTTCGCAATCTCGGTTCACTGTCCGAGGGTTCATTGGCATTGGGCGATGACCTTTGTTACTATTATTTCCTTAAGTTTCTAGTTTATAATTATTTTTAAATGAATGGCTCGGCCATAACACAAGATAGCGCGGAAACTATCCATCGGAGAAGACAAAAGTCAAATAACTATTTGTAGATATTAGAAAAACGAACAATTTGGCGGGTCGCAAGTTAAAATCGGCTCATCAGTTCGCCCGCAAAAAATAAAAAACCAGCTAAAAGGGCCATTTCTATTATAACAAATTATTAGTTCAAAAATTTATGTTGAGCCTTCAAAATCTCAGAATACATGCCCCCCGGTACACTCAATAAGTGTGCAAAATTTGAGCCCGATCGGATTGACAGTTTTCGACAAAATTCATTTGTTATTAAAAAACCGACTGTTTTCGCAAGGAATTTCTACACCGGGAGGGGGTCACAGCACAATAAAACCAAAACGAAATCATTCAGAAAGAATCAAACTATCGCATACGCTTTACGGCAAATCGATTTTTTATAATTAAAGGGGTGAAAAACGGCTCCAAAAATGGGGTACGATTTTTACTCATAAACAATTAAAATTTCATCGCGAATTTCCAAGTTACAGAGTCGGGAGTGACATCATTCAAAAGCGGTTATTTTTATACGAATTTAGAAGAAGAAAAAATTGCGTAAAGTTAATTAGGGAGAAATAAAAAAATTAGTTTTTTAATAATTATTGCAGCTGCTTATTTCAACATAGAGAGCTGAAAATTGGACAGCGTACGGGGTGTCACAACCCACGCTTAAATTTTTCTATTAATATATAAAATAGATCTACAAGTTTTCCTTTCCGAGAATTCTTCGAACAACACTTAAGTGTTCGGCCATAAATTATGACACGCGACACAAGCTTCAGAGTTTAGGGCTAAATTTGTAACCGAAACACTTGTAACTAAACGGGTAAAGACGGATCTAGCTTCCGCTATACTTCCGGACTGCACTATGGACTATACGACGCTTCCGCTCATCCAATTAGGTCACTACGATCTTATTTCCAGGAAAACCCATAAACCCCTACTATTTTTCCATATTTTGGCCCTATAAAAAGGCCATGTCTCTCCACAATCAGCGCATTCTGTTCGCACCTAGCGTCGCGTCTATACGGTTAGCCGTAGTTCAGTCTGTCATTGTGAAGAAACTCTCTTCAACCACCGAATCTCAAACGTACAAGTTACCTCGTTAAAGTCAAAGAATACACTACCGGCGAAAAGTTTCCGGACAAAAATTTAAAAGAGTGCCGGGACGGTTTTTCGTGCCATTTCGCCGGTAGTTGGCCTAGGCCAATTCAACCAACGCCGTTTTGAAGAGGAAGATTCCACCTTCAGTTTGGTTTTTTTTAAATATGTCTACGATTTTTTTTACACTCAGCACTCAGTTTCGAAAACGACAATTTTTTGTCGTTTTTTATCACTGTTTAGAGTGGACCCCGTTTAGAGTAAAAATGTTTTTTAGGCATTTCTACGGATGAAATCATAAAGGTAGAAGGCCAAGCTTCAATTTCATTTTTTAGAAATTTTCCTACGATTTTTTTTCTCAAAGATATTTCGTTTTTTCAGAAAAAATCAATGATTGGGAAATTGCTCCGTAGTACGAAAACGATGAGGTTTACATTAAAACCTCAAGACGCTAAAAAATTCTATTAGATTATGTTAAGTTGACCAGAATTTTTTCAGATTTTTCTTTTGAAATTTTTTTCTCATCTATTTGAGATCGCAGCTCGATTGATCGGGAAGACCGGATCGCATTGATCTTAAGCTTTAGAAGTAACACGGGGCCCCCGGGAACGCTTTTTATCAATTTTGGATTTTGTGTCTCTCAAAAGCTATTTATCGCATCTTCGACCATTGATTTGGCTATTTTCAATCGCTTCGCAATGTAGCAAATTTTGAACCCTTAATTGCGAAGTGCAAGGATTGATGCACGCTTTTTGACACTTGAATTAAGTCGCTGACCCATTTTCTTCTTCAAAATGAAATAAAATAAACTCCAATAAACTCAAGAATTACAGTTTATCAACGAATAATTTAATAATCGCTCAACACAACGCGGACATTTTTTCGAAGATTTCCAAAGAAGTACTCAATCGAAAGAATTTTTGAATATTTGTCTGTCGTCGTAAGTAAAGAGTGTGTGAACATTTTTCCCACTTTTCTTTTGTTTTTGAGGCAGACTAGGAAAAAAAAAATAACAAATCGCTCACCTCTACGACAAAGCGAATCTCGCGAAAACGTAAACGAGAAACAACAATGCATGGGACTCGCGACTGTGTCGAAAAGCGTGCATCAGAGCGTGCATCAATCCTTGCATCAATCCTTACACTTCGCAATCAAGGGTTCAAAAATTGCTACATCGCGAAGCGAGTGAAAATAGCCAAATCAATGTTCGAAGATGCGATGAATAGCTTTTGAGAGACACAAAATCCAAAATTGATAGAAAGCGTTCCCGAAAGCCCCGTGTTACTTCTAAAGCTTAAGATCAACGCGATCCGGTCTTCCCGATCAATCGAGCTGCCATCTCAAATAGATGAGAAAAAAATTTCAAAAGAAAAATCTGAAAAAATTCTGGTCAACTCAACATAATCTAATAGAACTTTTTAGCGTCTTGAGGTTTTAATGTAAACCTCATCGTTTTCGTACTACGGAGCAATTTCCCAACCATCGATTTTTTCCGAAAAAACTAAATATCTTTGAGAAAAAAAATCGTAGGAAAATTTCTAAAAAATGAAATTGAAGCTTGGCCTTCTACCTTTATGATTTCATCTGTAGAAATGCCTAAAGAACATTTTTACTCTGAACGGGGTCCACTCTAAACAATGATATAAAACGACAAAAAGTTGTCGTTTTCAAAACTGAGTGCTGAGTGTAAAAAAAATCGTAGACATATTTGAAAAAAACCAAATTGAAGGTGAAACCTTCCTCTTCAAAACAGCGTTGGTTAAATTGGCCTAGGCCAACTACCGGCGAAATGGCATGAAAAACCGTCCCAGCACTCTTTTAAATTTTTGTCCGGAAACTTTTCGCCGGTAGTGTATTTTAACTCTTTACGCCAACGAATAGAACAAGTAAGACTACCAAAGGACACCTCTCCGGTAATATAATTCTATCATATCATATCAAGTTTGTATTTCACTCTTTATATTTTACTAATACCTTGTTTTCATTAAAAGTGCATAAAGAAACTCTAAATCTCTTTTCTCATAAATACCCCGAATCCCTCTCCTAGTCGCAACCATTCAGAAGGGCAAGACTTCTCGAGGTCTTTCGGCGTGCGCCCACCATACTCTTAGGAGTATATCTATATACACGCGTAGCGTATAGACATCTGGACAGAAAAGCCTATGGAACATAGTGTTTACCGCTCGACACTTAAATATCCGACTTTTCTTTCACGCCATTCGGACGTGACAGATAAAAATTTGGTGACAGCGGTGGGATTGAGTACGCTGAGTGCCTAACCCTTTGGTTGCCACTGGAAGATAATATTCCTTAAGACAATTATTACCCTAACAGACTAATTAACTCAATCAAAATGGTTAATCCAGATCTTGAAAACATTACACATCACCAAAATATTACAGACGCTATGCTCACAAGCATGGGCGAATGTATGGCGTTACAACAAGCATTAATACACGTACCAAATTTCAATGGCAAAAATATGTCACTCAAATCATTCATCGAAGATGTAGAAAACGGTTTTACATTTGTACCCGAAGGCCTAAAAGCTTCATTTTTCAAAGGAGTTTGTTCGAAACTCAGAGAAACAGCTCGCGACGCGATCGCTGATAAAGAAATTAATTCAATTGAAGATTTATCAAAAGCATTGAAAGAATATTTCTCACCGAAGAAATCATATCCTTATTATTGTGCCGAAATTCAAGCCGTCCGATTGAGACGAGACGAGAGTGTTTTAGATTATTACACAAGAATTAAAAGATTACGTACAAGCGCGATAGCCGCTTTAAAAGAAAAATTTACTGAAGAAGAAGCAACTCACATGCTACCCATGCTCGATGGGGTAGCCCTAGAATCATTCAAAAGAGGTTTATCTGATGATTTATTATACGCCATTAGCGTTCAGGATCCTCAAACTTTAGAGGACGCACTCAAAGTCGTCCAACGCATTGAAAGAGACATGCAAGGAGCAAACGCTCGGAATTCAAATTCATTGAAATACCCTCAAGTCGAACAGAATAATCAGCCCCGGTTCGGAAATAACGAACCCCGTCGAGTATCTTTCCAAGATCGAGAAACAAATTTCGATAATAAAAATTCGAATTTCAATAAACTATTTCGTCGCGATACGACCCCTCCTCGCGATCAACGACCAAGACGCGACAGTTTTTCACCGCAACGATTTCCAAATAGAAATCCACCCCGCAGAAACTTTTACAACTACCCCCCGAATCAATTTCGCGAGTCACCATTTTATCCACCTATGCCTTACGGCCCGCCCATGTACCCTCCGTACAATGAGTATAATCAATTTTACCAAGGAATGTACCCGATGTACCAAAATCCTTTCTATAAACGCGAGGACTCGTTTCAAAATATGAGACCGATCTCTCCCCGACCAAACAACACTTCGGATCATTTAAACTCCCAGGACGCCCGTCGCGCGGACGCACCGACGAGCGATTCTCAAAACCAGCGTCCCCCGACTGTGAAGTTCCTCACAGCAGGAGATTTGTCAGATGGACAAGTGGACAAGGACGCTCCCCAATAATCACTTTACGAGCCCCGGAACTCGAAAAGGGCTACGGACGTTTCCTAATAGACACAGGAGCCGATATTAACCTTATTAAATTACCAGCATTAAAACGCAGATGCGTTATCGCAACTCACGATTTTCTTTCACTATCCGGAATAACTCCCGAAAGAATTCATACGCTAGGTTCTACCGATTTAACATTATTCGATAAACCAGCTAAATTCCAAGTGTTAAATGAAAATGACGCCATTCCAGCAGACGGAATAATAGGCATCGAATTTTTGCAGAATGGAAAAGCAGAATTATCTTTTCACCATAACACACTAGTCACTGATTCAAAACCAATAAATCCCATTCCGTTCGAAGACAGCTCCGAACATTTCACGGAAAATGTGGATAACACGTATAACACAATACGCGACGACCCAGGTACCACCTTCATACTCAAGGTACGGACTCGCATGAAAGTCCCCATTAAATTATCTAATACAGAATTAACAACCGGATTCCTCCCGCGAATTCAAACGCCGGAAAATATTTTTATGGGAAATGCGTTAGTTACAAACGATAATGGAACTTGCTATATTTTCGCAATTAATGCTTACGAAGATGACGCCGAAATAAACGTACCCCCACAAGAACTAATTCCATTCGAATACTCAGATAGTTCAGAAGATTTCTTTGAACCCGAAAGTGAAGAAAGTGAAACAAAAACCCCGTCAAACAGAGATCAGAAAATTCGTGAAAGCCTCCGCTTAGACCACTTGAACTCCGAAGAGAGGGAGCACGTGCTCGACCTCATAAAAGAATACTCTCATCTGTTCCACTTACCAGGCGACAAATTACCCGCGACAACAGAGATAAAACATACCATACCAACCACGGACGATATACCCGTAACCATAAGGCAATACCGTTTCCCGCCTGCTCATAAAGAGGAAATTAATACGCAAATAAATAAACTATTAGAAAACAACGTCATCGTAAATTCAGCGTCCCCATATAATTCACCCTTGTGGGTTGTACCTAAGAAACCTGATTCGAAAGGAAATAAAAGATGGCGAATGGTAATCGATTTTCGCGAATTAAATTCAAAAACCGTGAGCGATGCATACCCTCTTCCGAACATTACCGAGATTCTTGACAGACTCGGCGGAGCCAAATATTTTTCAACATTCGATTTAGCTAGTGGATTTCACCAAATCGAAATGGACCCTAGAGATAGACAGAAAACTGCTTTCAGCACTCCCAATGGACATTACGAATATGCAAGAATGCCATTCGGTCTCAAAAATGCTCCCGCTACGTTCCAACGCTTAATGGATAGAGTTCTTTTAGAACTACAAGATAGCGAACTATTCGTATATCTTGACGACATTGTTCTTTTTGCAAGCTCACTAGAAGAACATGGAATAAAAGTTAGAAGACTTTTTGATAGGCTCGATAACGCCAAACTATCCCTCCAACCAGACAAGTGTGAATTTTTGAATACTGAAGTAATATATCTCGGTCACATAATCAGTGACGAAGGCGTTCGTCCCGACCCAAAGAAAACAGAAGCCGTCGACAAATTTCCTGTTCCAAAGACCGTAACGAATGTACGTCAATTTCTCGGTCTAGCCGGTTATTATAGAAGATTTATCAAAAATTTTTCGGAAGAAGCAAAACCACTAAGCGATTTATTGAAGAAGAATGTCGAATTTAAATGGGGATCCGACCAACAAAGAAGTTTTGATTATTTGAAAAAAGCCCTCTGCACGACACCGGTATTGCAATATCCAAATTTCGAAGAACCATTTATTCTAACCACCGACGCCTCAAATTACGCAATTGGTGCGGTGCTAAGTCAAGGATAAGTTGGGGAGGATAGACCCGTAGCTTATCTCTCAAGACTCTTGAACTCAGCAGAAAAAAATTATAGCACGACCGAAAAAGAATGCCTCGCGGTAGTATATGCAATATTGCATTTTAGACCTTACTTATACGGACGACATTTTACGCTCGTAAGCGACCACGAGCCTTTAAAATGGATCGATTCGGTCAAATTACCCGTTCAGAGATTAATTCGATGGAGAATAAGATTGCGCGAATACGAATATACGTTCGTTTACAAACCAGGGCGATTGAACTCCAATGCCGACGCCCTCTCCAGAAATCCTGTAACGCCTAACGTTACGATACTACCTATATCATCCGCTGCAAAGAAAACTACTACAGCCGTAGTTCCCCGCAGAGCTACTGCTCTGAACCCCGTAGCAAAACGTGGACGACCACTAGGTAGCAAAAACAAACCTTTACCTACAGTACTTGAAGAATCAAATTTGCCCGGTGCCACAATCGCAGAGAGGGTAAGAAATCGTAAAGTCACTACCCGACCCCCTCCAGTGGTACCAGTACGAATGACTAGAACAAATGCAAAGGCCCCACCACTTAAGGTCACATCCGAGTCATCTGACACGGAGCAACGACCTCCAGCCGCCCAGGCTCGAAACAGCGCTTTTCCAAGCCTAGCCGAAAAAAGAGTAGCCCCTCAAAAGGTTAAATCCCCCTCTCAACCCTCGTCACCGAAAAGATTCAAAGACGTTTTAAAATTCGCCTTCGGAATAGACGAATCACTGGAAAGCAGTGGAACAGAAACATCAAACGTAGAGACACCGAAGGATAACAGAAACATAATAGAAATCGATCAAACTCCAACAAGAGACAAGTTTTGGTGGGACAACGCGCACAATACTAGCAAAAATTGCGGAACTCAAACAGACGAATATACAGAATCGGAAGATGCTGATAATGAAGTAGGAAAAACCCGAGAGTCAATGATTACTTTCCGACACCCTATATGTAGATCGACACCCGCCACCACACGTGTAGATGAAGATATAAGCAGCGATGAAGAACCTCGTCAACAGCCTCAAAATAAATTACTGCTAGATCTCAACGAGCCAGAAGAAATTTCAGATGAAAGTGGCCCCGAAATAATTGAAGAGATACCAACTAAAAACATAAGGAAAAATTCTCAAACTATACCACCAGGAATCTATTATCCCAATATGGAAAACGAAGACAGACTTCTCCAGATAAATTCCACGAATGAAAATTTAACCTACCACAGAGGAAACTATCTACATTTTATTTCAGCCGATTGTGAATTCACTACTGTCATATCACGATTGCTTATCGAAACAGACATGATTTCTCCACAAGATTTAAAATTCAAGAAACCTAAACGTAATCAAGTCTTGGTCACCAAGAAGGGAAATAATAAAATCCTGAGCGCAGTCTTAACAAACAAACATTACGATACGTTTTCAGTCCAAGAAATCAAGGAAGTTTTTCAAACAATAAAAGACACAATAATTAATTATCAGATAGACTCACTCAGAATATCAAAACCCGGAGATATGCTTGAAAATTTTAGTCAATCATTCATTACCGAACTGCTCGAAGAATGCTTAAGTGAATGTAATTGTTCTATCACTATTTGCCGCGGAAACGTAACGATACCCGACGAGACGGTACGACAGGAAATAATTTCGGAATATCACGAAAGTTTAATGGGTGGACACAAGGGAATAACGAAAACGTATAAACGCATTCGAGAACGATTTTATTGGCCGAATCTAAAAGATGATGTTACAGAATATGTAAGAACCTGCCCGGAATGTCAATTACACAAATTAACTCGAATCAAAACTCGCGAACCGATGATAATCACCGATACGCCCTCAGAACCTTTTGACAAAATTTCAATAGATACCGTAGGGCCACTACCTACGACTCCAAACGGAAACAAACATATTCTGACCATCCAAGACAATCTAACGAAATATTGCATAGCCGTTCCGATCCCTGACACAAAAGCTGAAACAATTGCCGACGCACTAGCTCGAAATGTAATTAATCAATTCGGCAGCCCGCGAATCATACTAAGTGATCAAGGAAGATCATTTGTTGGAAAAATATTCAACAATCTTGCAAAAATATTCAAAATCAAACACTTAACAACCTCGAGTTATCATCCCCAGACGAACGGATCGCTTGAACGAAGTCATATTGTTTTAGCAGAATTCATAAAACATTACGTAAATAAATATGAAGATTGGGACAAACTCGTCTCTTTCGCTATGTTTTCCTATAACACTTCAGTTCACGAATCTACAAAGTTCACGCCCTTTGAATTAGTATATGGAAGACCGGCTCGGACTCCCAGTTCGTTTCCTCCCCCTAAAGAAACCATAACATATGGCGACTACTTATGCGAACTCACTTCCCGACTCGACGAGATGAGACAACTCGCTTCAAAATCATTATTAGAATCCAAATACCGCTCGAAACGCTATTATGATAAAAAGGTACATTCTGAAGACTTTAAACCAGGTGACATGGTATACGCAATCAAGGAACCTAAAAAGGGTAAATTTGACAGTTGCTATGTTGGACCATACCAAATTTCCGAGATACTAGACAAACACAACGTCATATTAGAAACAACCAACGGAAAGCGAATATTAAAACACTTAGACAAGCTCAAACCATATAAGGCTCGGAGTAACGAAGCCTCGCTCCGTTGAGAAAAAAAAAAGGGGAACTCTTCTGAGAAAAACCATTGCACTTAAGCAATAAAAATTTTAAAAACGGAAAACCCCACGCGGCGACCAAATCCAAAGGGGTGAATAGAAAAAAAAGGCTATAAAGATACGGTTTACTCCAATCACGCGCTCCTAGTGCACGCATTACGGCACGTGCACAAAAATAAAGAAACGAGGAAAGAAGAGCAACTGGTTCACTTTCCCTAAAAGTTCGACAAGGAGAAGAAATCGTCCTCAAAATTCATCTAGTCTATGAATCCCCACCAAAACAGTCAAACAAGAACTATATAAGCTGATGTAAAACCAATTAGACAAACAGTCTCGTCAAAATTTTTGAAACGCCGAACGAAATTTTTCTCTTGAAATAATTCTCCAATTTATTTCGATCACAAGATTCCAGTGCTCTGATTTCTCCGCGAAATTTGCTAAAATCATAGTGAACCAACTTATCATCGTTTTAACCACTCAATTCAAGGTAAAACCCCGAACTTAAACACTAACACAAATTTTTTTTATCTCTTCCTCTAATTTCTTTCATCTAATAAGCATGAAGATTCCCTCAGCCGTACTAAGAGAAATGCAAGCAAAAGAGAAATGGGAACTCATATTTGATATACCCGGATTTAAAATAGCAGGCGACAAAAATAAATTCTATAAACATTTAATTACTTCAAGATGCCTTAAAGTAGTTACAAAAGCGCTCCCTTGGGTAAATGAAGCTTTCGATAAACTTTACTGCGTCACTTGCAATGACAGATTGGTCAAAAACGAAGACGTTATGACATTTGAAATGAAGGGTAAACACCAATTATGTCCGGGCGTTAACCACGCGACTCATTGTTTCTCCTGTAATACCCAAGTTTTTGAACGAAGGTCCCCGTACAAATGCAACGACTGCAAATTAGCATGGCTACTCCATCGGGAAATAATCGAATTAGGACAGGCAGTAACTATAGAATGGGAAGATGAATTGTGCTAACAGGGAAATATTCATTTTTATCCAGACATCATCCACCATGACTTTTTATTCATATGGGGACCACGCGATTTTCGAAGACCTGACTCAAAATATAATAATCAGCATACAAACCGCGCCGAGGAAAACAACACCCCGACGAGGAAAATACTTGAAACAATTTATTGCCCATGCTGTCGGAATACGCCGTGTACGACGGCGCCTGAAAGAAAATCTCGAGCTCGTTTGGGGAGAGGACGCGCGTAGTAAAAGCCTACCGACAAACGGGGACATCTTTGACCTGCGGACTCTTTTCGGTCTGCCTCCCTTACCACGGGAAGAAAAGGACGAACTATGGGACGCCCTCGTAGAAAAGCTCTTTGGGGCAACAGAATTCTAACTTTACGATCATTTTCTTTTTCTCTCTCCGTCTTCTTCTTTTCGCCCTTAAGAACTCCTAGATATAACACATATCGTTTTCTCTCTCGCTTCTCTTTTCCTCTCGCATGAACCTACATAAGACCATACGGACACAGATTACTCATTAGAAAAATTCCCACAGCTCGCCATGAACTCACTAATTCCAACCAAATCTCCACTCCACCGACTGGGAAAAAGCTACGTGGTATACACAGGGACAGTATATACTCCATCTCACTTTTACGTCATAAAGAAAAAATATCTGAAACGAATAGAAAAATACAGTGGCATCATCGAACAATATCTTAAAGAATTTCCTATTTTCGAAATGGGATTATTAGAACCATTGGATATCGGGAGCTGCGCCATTAAAATTACTGAAACATGGTTAAGAGCGAACATTTTACAAACAGCAAACGGGTTTGCAACAATCAGTCTTGTAGACCTTGGAGGTATTTTAGTAGTGAACAATTACGATTTAAGGCCTCTACCTCCACGAATAAAGAAGGGCCAAGGGTTAGCAATAAGAGTTCATTTGGAAAATACAGAACCCAAAACCGAAGGACCGTGGCCAGATAGCGAATCATATTTCCTTAACGATATTTTAGCAAAACGACCTCTAAAAATGAAGGGAATCTACTGTCGTGGACATGGTGATTCCATGTCGCTTGGAGTAAAATTACGCGACAAGCCGACAGGGTTAGACATCAAACGAATTTTAATCACACGGGGTTTGACTCAAGATGGATCCGTGGCAGATAGATTACTCACAGACATCCCTCCCAACCACATTGAAATCCTCCTTCCCCCACGCATGGCCACGCATTATATCTGACGCCAACTATAACAAAAATATATACGAAACACACTGCCCTTCTTTTGAAAAAAAAAGGAAAAAAAAATATATATATAGTCATCGCAATTCAAAATGACCCATCAAGAAAAGGAAGAGAGAAAACTAATCACGTCTCCTTGGTTAATAATAATAATAATAATAATAATAATAATAGTAATATCGTAGTGTCAAACGAAATACCAAAATAAGGGTGAATCGCGGAAGTAGCGATAAAAAGGGCGACTCAACTGATTTATATATTTAAGAAAAGTTTATCTAAAAAGTTCATCAAATTTTCATATTTACCGTATCGGATCTTGCAGTAGAAAATATAATAATCATAAAAATGAACCTCATATAAGGAAAAAAAAAAAATAATAATAATAATAATAATAATAATAATAATAATAATAATAATATATATGATAGATAGTAAAATGAGAAAATAAATGAATAAATAAATGAATAATAAATAGATAAATAGAAAGAAAAAAAAAAATAATAATAATAATAATAATAGATATAATAGATAGTAAAATGAGAAAATAGATGAATAAATAAATGAATAATAAATAGATAAATAGAAAGAAAAAATAATAATAATAATAATAATAATAATAATAATAATAATAATAATAATAATGATAATGGAAATAATAAGAAAAAATATATTAATATTAATGAGAATTTTTTTTTGGCAACAAAAGTATTTGAAAATAAATTAAATAAATTTTGAATTTAACAATAAACAAAAGGGGGGATGGGTAGGTAAAAAGTATTCAAACATTTGTTTTTTTTTCTCTTCTTCTCAATATTTGAACATTTTTCTTTTTTTTATTCGCTTCTTCCCTCACGGAAGAAGCACAAGCCACCGTACATTCGCTCTCAAATTCATAATATATATTGTAACGAATATTTTCCCTGACGGGATAAATATTGTCCCTTCTCGGCTCACCTCGTTTCCCGAGCACTCCCAACGGTCGCGAGAGCGGGCTGGGCGCCAGGTACAAAGTACCGCCGAAATAATTTCGACTTTTTTGTTCGCCCGCTCTCACCAATCTCAATTGACCGGGGTACGCGAGAAACGAGATGACCGAGGCGTTCCGGCTACTCAGCTCTACAGCTGAGATACAAACGGTAGAGGGGGTGATTCTTGGGGCGAGGTAACAGCACGAAACAAATATAATAACAAGGCAACTCAAACGCGAAGTTAAAAGATTAACAAAATGATTTATTCAAATTGAAGAAAGGTAGCGTTAACAAGGCAATTATTAAAATTAAATGGAACAAATAATAATTTCGATCCCGCGATTATTCTTGACCGTGAACGACCTTGCTTGACGATTCATGTTCGGAACGGGCAGAATAACCTCCGTAGGTAATAGAATCCCAGGCGTTTGCTCTGACTGACAGTCCAGGGAAGCAGTTCAGCAGCAACGCTGGTGATTCGCCCGAGGTCGAAACACTCAGCTCCACAGCGCGAGGTAAATTAATGATCTCAACCGTACCGAAGGCAAGCGGGATCATGAAGGTAACTGCAGGTAATTCGGCATGAAGGCAATGAGGTAAGATCGTCAGACAAGTCGTTCACCAAAACACGGCGTAGGTAATCCGGTCGCAATGGAATTCGCGGTGCGGGATCGAACCGACCAAATATAAGAGATAGGTAACGCCAAGGTAAGTCGCACACACGTGCCAAAAGAATACGAACGCAAAATCGAACACGAACACCCAAGAGACGAAAAATAAAGGCGCGATACAATAGCATTTACGACACACGAAGCGGCTGGATCGCCAGCGCGAGAGCGAGAGAGATAGCGCGCAAACAAACGCGCGGTCGAGGCCGCGCGCGAAACAAAGTGAACTCTCCGAGCGACGACGCGAAGGCAAAATGAAATTAACAGAAATATGTGCGTCGCTCGCGAGAGTTTTCGCCAAATAAAATTCAATAAAATAATTCATCAAAACCCGACCCGTTCCGTATAGCATAAGGCGAAAATTAATGTGAAAGGAAGAAATAGGCAAATCGAAAGAAAACGAAGACAATGCAAAATAAATCGAGCGAGACCAAAATCATTAATGTTGTCCGCTGAATTGCTCGACCACACAAAATGGGAACCGGTCGAGGAGCAATGGCCAATAATGCCCGCAAAGGCTCACTCGTCCTGATTCCCCGCAAACAATAAAATTGATCCACGCTCCGGAACAACCGCCAATCTTTTCGTTGTTCCGGAGACCTTAATAAAACTACAAAAGGAAGGTCGAACAATCCAGCGAACCAAAAGAGAATAAAAGGAACGGACTCACCGAGAGGCGTGTAGGCGGCAGGCAAGCGAAATTCCCCACATCGCAGGAGAGGGCAACGAAAATTAAGCAAAAGCGTAATCAGGCAACTAAGGTAGGCAATAAGCAACAAAGTGCAGGTAGTAAGCAACAAAGTGCAGGTAATAGGCAACAAAGTGCAGGTAATAAGCAACAGAGTGCAGGTAATTAGGCAGCTAAAGAGGTAATACCCTTGACACTTGGCACTTGTCTCCTCGGGAAGGCGCTCGACGTAGACTGAGTTGCGATCGCTCCCAAATCGATCGTCCTCCCGAAAATCTTCGCGCTCCCCCCACCACGCCAAGTCCCTCGCGAGGCAGCGCTAGCTCGCCCTATAGGCGAGGCTAGCCGAGACGGCGCCACGCGGTGTTTCGCGGTAAATTCGAATTGAGCGTACCGCAGATTGATCAGATCGGCGGCACGCTGCAATTCGCGGAATCCTCCGGCTTCCCCACCTCCACTCTCCCGCTCGGCAATCGCACCCGGCACCTACTCAGCCGTATCTCGGGCACCTACCTCTTGGGGATCCAGGCGATGAACGAACGGGGTGAAGGGGAGGCCTCCCTCGCCACCCGCGGATCAGGTGGGCGGCGGTGGGCCCACGCGCCACCAGGCAAACAGCACCTTCACCCCTGGCTAGCCCCAGATCCCACCTAAATTGAGGCGCCGGTTTGACGCGGACGGCGGTACCCGAGAACGAGGCCGTGGACGGTGCAGCTACTCGGCTGCTACGGCGAGGAGGTGACGGGGGGCGTTCAAGATGGCCACAGATCCAGCGTGAACCTCCGACCGTCCACGAGCGAGCCACGATGATCTTGGCTCCAATGCCATGTGGGGGCGAAGCTTTGCGGGGAGAATCAAGGGGAGAACCGAGGTAAAAGGCAATGCTACCTCGCGGAAAACGAGAGCGAGGGAGGAAAGAACAAAGACGCGAAATATTAAAGGCAGAAAATGAAGGGAATTTCCGATTAGCCGCCACACATCACTCGTCAGGTAATTTCATAATAACATAATCATTAATCGCTCTCCGCTTCGCGACTTAAGCTAACGGGTGTTCGTTTCTCGCCAATACTTAAATCTAAAAGTAAAATAAAATAAAACAAAAGGCTTAATATTTACGAAAGATGAGTCTCCGCCAGCGCACTCCCCGAGGAGTCGACAAGCGACGGCCAAAAACAGGACCGTAAACCCGGTCCACTGGTCGACACCCATTCGTGCGAGTGGCGGGACAAAATGTCACGTCACAATATATATAAGAGAAAAACACGATGAATAGTTTGGCGATCAGTCCTGGTCATAAGCACCAAACTCAGGGTCCGGCGTTGCCCAGGCGGGATGATCCCAGTCATCGTCAGGGTGAACCTGACCCCACCGGCCCTCCAACATCCACCGAATTCCGAAGGCATCGAAACCTCGAGCCGTCTCCATCCATTCGTTTCCTTTTTGGATCTCACGCCGTTCCAGGCGCCGCCGCTTCATGTGGGAGATACGAATGACGTCCCCACGCTATAAAACATAAACAAATCACAGGCAACAATTAATAAATAATATAGATAGGTCAAAATATACATAACACTAAAAGGGACATGACAATACTCACATGACACCAGGAAAAATGTTGTCTTTTGGCCATTTTTTTTAAATTTTCTCTTTGATTCAACGCAGTGGAAACTCTTCGTTGCGATGCTCTCTCGAGGAAATCCCGACGAAAAGTGACGAGGCCCCTCAGGCAAGAAAATCTGGAACAGACCCCCACCACAGACCGAAAGGACATAGTCCCAGACACACATGGTCACAAAAAAAAAAAAAAAAAAATGGAGTGGTGCAAGTTGCACATGCTTATATACATACTTACACATGTGGACATATACATAAGTCGCACTCTTCACCCGTAACATAAAATAAAATAAAACTTTTCCATACTAAACACCCTAATAAATAACAAAAATAACAATATTGTATTACTATCTAAAGTTTTACTTATATATATTTTTCTTTTATATGTTTTTAGACTTATAATGTGTACCTCTAGGGTCACTATAATTATTTTCACACTTACCTGTGGATCAGTCTGGACAACACCCCCCACACATAACATTCGACAGATCACCAACCGCGCCGGATTATATTACGAACCCTTACATGAGGTTCATTTTACACGGACGGAATGGCGCCTAACAACTTACATAGACTTGAGACGATTTGAAGAGCAAGAACCTACCTTTTCTGAAGTGGATCAGATGGAACACGGTTGTCAACAATACATGCAGGATCGCTGCAAAATATTTCTTGACAAGGACAGTTTCAAATCCAAACACACTCTCATAAAAAAATACCTCACATATATCCGAAAACAACAAGGTATCGAGCGAATTGCCAAAAGAAGCGCTCCATTTGGCTTCATTGGAACTATCAGCCTTTTTGGAACTCTCAATACTGACGATGCCGCTTATTTTAATCACCACATCAATCAACTCCATCAGAGCGAGAAGAAAATGGCTATTCTTGTAAGAGACCAAACTCACATTGTACGATCAGAATTACATGATATGACAGACCGACTAGACGAACTGGAAAAAAGACACAGAGCAAACTGGAAAAATGTATCAAAAGCTTGGGAAAAGGCGGTAACTCCAATATTACACATCCAGAAACTAATGCAATGGAAAAACAGCATGGACAACATCGCGGACACATATCTTTCAAGCCTACGCGCAATAGTAGACGCCATTCATTTTATTAAAATCGGTCTTCTTCATCCGGAACTACTCAATCCCACAACAATGGAACTCATAGTGAAAAGCTTCATCGAATCTCACCAGCAATACCTATTCCCTATCTCATTGGACGAAACACACTCCGGAGCCTTACCTAAAATATCCCGTCTAGCCACCGCTTATCATGACAAAAAAATAATAATCGTCATGCACATCCCTCTTCTGGAACCAATCAAATTCATTATACATAAACTCCATCCCCTCCCAATACCACAAGTCATCGGAAACAACACTCAAGGAGCAGCATACGTTCAGCCAAGAGCATCACATATCATCATCTCAAGGGACATGGATAAATATGCTTTTGTCCAGGAAAACGTCTTCCCTCGATGTCAACATTTGGAAAAATACGAAATTTGTGCTCCCAATCATCCCATCTTCGAAACAACTGCACATCTGAACTGCGAATTAACACTGTTAACAGATGGAGGACATGAATCATACCGAGACTGTGATATAAAAATTATAAAGAAACCGACACCCTATTGGAAACAATTGGACTCCATGTCAGGATGGCTATTCTCAGTACCACAGCCAGAAAGAGTACAAATATTATGTGACAATGAAACGGCCATTGCAACGGAAGTAAACGGCACAGGTATATTAAACCTCAGGCCTGGCTGCATTGCAAAGACTTACTACGCAACATCAGCCGGAACTCAAACGCTCGAGAACACCATCAAGGACATTTACATCGCTGAAACTCATCTGGACGTGAATCAACTCATGCCCAACCTCACGAATTACAAGCCTCTGGTAGATGCCCGAAATCACGATTTCGCCGCTACTGTCGTAACACAAACAACGAAAGGAAGCCTGCAGTTTGACACCTCGCTGAGAGAAATAGAAGAAAAACTACTTACAGCTGCAATTCAAGAAGAAGATCAACAAAAACAGACCGACTACACTACGAAACTATATACGGGGAAATCATCCTAGCCATCATACTACTCACATACATGCTCAGAGGACACCTGGTTTACATCGCGTGTCTTTTTCTCAACATGTGTTGCCGTAAACCATCGACTGATGAAGACGAGGACCATCCTAGCTACGTGGGAGTAGAACAACCTCAACCGACACCGAGACCCGAAAAAATTTACGACGTCCCTCTCGCCACTCCACGGCCAGTATTCTACCATGACGTTTCAACTCAAGCCGAACCCAAGAAATCGGTGCCATAATACAAAACACTGACACGACACATACATACATACCCTAAACATGCACTTTTACAAACTAACCCTAGGATAAGAATTTATGCATATCGGATCAATCTAAAATCATAGAATACAATTTTCTTTTATCTTGGGAAATCACCGAAGTCAGTATCTATTCCTTTTCCTCTCACACCCTCTCATCAAAATCTAAAACTTGACCGAAATCATTTTTCATCGTTGACTATACCTCCTCGTCGCAATGGCACAGGCAATTTAATATCAATTCGATTAACATCAAATCATAGCAAAACAATCGACATACAAAATGGATGAGGAAAGATCATACGTCATCTATTCGCTTGTTTACGTTTTCCTCTGAAAAAAAAAAAAAAAAATTTACTTCGATAACAAGCAATAGAATTGATCTCATAATGTAATCACATCATCGCACTTTGCCGTCTAACGCCAACAGGAGGAAAATAAAATTACGGTCAATCACAACTTTACACCGCTCACGAAACCCAAATATAACCCTTTCATACTTCCCCCATCAACAGATACGATTTTACGACGACCCATACTAAAGGAAAAATTTAAAACCATTTCATTTTTGTACCATTTAAGCATATTTGCATTTTCACTTTCAATATGCATAAATTGGTAGACACCGAGGACGGTGCCTAATCTTAAGTGGGGAGGTGTCACAACCCACGCTTAAATTTTTCTATTAATATATAAAATAGATCTACAAGTTTTCCTTTCCGAGAATTCTTCGAAAAACACTTAAGTGTTCGGCCATAAATTATGACACGCGACACAAGCTTCAGAGTTTAGGGCTAAATTTGTAACCGAAACACTTGTAACTAAACGGGTAAAGACGGATCTAGCTTCCGCTATACTTCCGGACTGCACTATGGACTATACGACGCTTCCGCTCATCCAATTAGGTCACTACGATCTTATTTCCAGGAAAACCCATAAACCCCTACTATTTTTCCATATTTTGACCCTATAAAAAGGCCATGTCTCTCCACAATGAGCGCATTCTGTTCGCACCTAGCGTCGCGTCTATACGGTTAGCCGTAGTTCAGTCTGTCATTGTGAAGAAACTCTCTTCAACCACCGAATCTCAAACGTACAAGTTACCTCGTTAAAGTCAAAGAATATTTTAACTCTTTACGCCAACGAATAGAACAAGTAAGACTACCAAAGGACACCTCTGCGGTAATATAATTCTATCATATCATATCAAGTTTGTATTTCACTCTTTATATTTTACTAATACCTTGTTTTCATTAAAAGTGCATAAAGAAACTCTAAATCTCTTTTCTCATAAATACCCCGAATCCCTCTCCTAGTCGCAACCATTCAGAAGGGCAAGACTTCTCGAGGTCTTTCGGCGTGCGCCCACCATACTCTTAGGAGTATATCTATATACACGCGTAGCGTATAGACATCTGGACAGAAAAGCCTATGGAACATAGTGTTTACCGCTCGACACTTAAATATCCGACTTTTCTTTCACGCCATTCGGACGTGACAGGGGTGAGGCTTCCGCTACCTGGAGAAAAATTAGCGGAAAAATCCCATATAAATTTATTGTTTTCGGTGAAGGCTTTGTGGGAGGCCAAATTTCACGTAGCGTTTGACGGCAGAGTGGGGGTAGCCGTCTCCGACTCGCGCGCGCTCGCATGAAAAGTGAATTCGCGCGTTCAAATTGCACCAACATGCAATTTGCATGTTGTCCGTTGCATGTATCCGTATATCTACGGAAATAATCAACTTATCGAGTTGTTTTTTTTTTTAATCTGGGCTAACTTTTTCCGCTGAGCATGATTTAGCTATTGAAAATTCTTGAAAATCGAAAATTCACCTCCAAATTTGTTGTCAATTTTTTTTTCATTTTTTTAACACAGTTTTTTACACAACTTTTGGGTGAAATCAATTGCACATATTATCGTTGTGATGTTCCCCAACTACTGTACAAAGGGGAAAAAAATTCAATGCAGAATGTTTTTTTAGCGGAACACGTGTCGTTCCGTTGCGAGAAAAAATTAACTATTCGAAGCCATTGCGACTATGAGAGATAACCACATGTTCTTAAATATAAAGAATATTTTTTATGTTTAATTTAAATTATTATGCATTATTTTTCAGGGTACAAGCATTTTGCATTGGTTTTTTTCCCTTCCGCACAGTAGTTGAAGAAGATCACAAGGATAACATTCTCATCTGATTTCACCCAAAAGTTGTGTAAAAAACTGTGTCAAAAAAATGAAAAAAAAAATTAACAACAACTTTGGAGGTGAATTTTCGATTTTTCGGAATTTCGAATAGCGGAATCACACTCAGCGGGAACAGTCAGCCCAGATTAAAAAAAAAAAAAACACAACTCGATAAGTTGATTAGTTCACGCGAGCGCGCGGGAGTCAGAGACGGCTACCCCCACTCTGCCGTCAAACGCTACGTGACATTTGGCCTCTCGCAAAGACTCCACCAAAAACAATAAATTTATATGGGATTTTTCCGCTAATTTTTCTCCAGGTAGCAGAAGCCTCGCCCCGTACGCTGTCCAATTTTCGGCTCTCTATGTTGAAATGAGCAGCTGCAATAATTATTAAAAAACTAATTTTTTTATCTCCCCCTAATTAAATTTACGCAATTTTTTCTTCTTCTAAATTCGTATAAAAATAACCGCTTTCGAATGATGTCACTCCGGACTCTGTAACTTGGAAATTCGCGATGAAATTTTAATTGTTTATGAGTAAAAATCGTACCCCATTTTTGGAGCCGTTTTTCACCCCTTTAATTATAAAAAATCGATTTGCCCTAAAGCGTATGCGATAGTTTGATTCTTTCTGAATGATTTCGTTTTAGTTTTATTATGCTGCGACCCAGTCTCGGTGTAGAAATTCCTTGCGAAAACTGTCGGTTTTTTAATAACAAATGGATTTTCTCGAAAACTATCAATCCGATCGGGCTCAAATTTTGCACACTTATCGAGTGTACCGGGGGGCATATATTCTGAGATTTTGAAGGCTCAACATGAATTTTCGAACTAATAATTTGTGATAATAGAAATGGCCATTTTAGCTGGTTTTTAATTTTTTGCGGGCGAACTGATGAACCGATTTTAACTTGCGACCCGCCAAATTGTTCGTTTTTCTAATATCTACAAATAGTTATTTGACTTTTTTTCTTCTCCGATGCATAGTTTCCGCGCTATCTCGCAAAAACATGGTTTTGCCAACTTTGACCGCGTGGCAGAAAAAAGCTTCCCAAAATCTGTGGTTGGAAACTATCAGGCCTGTATCAGGGACTTGAGCCCTACACGAATCCGTCGGTTAGAATCGGTCTGGCTCTGTGTCACGTAAAAATACCCGGTTCCTGGACTAATAATTGATTGTAATTTCGAGTGGAAAATGGTTTCCATTAGATTTAGCTCGCGTTTGCACGGTTCGAATAGCTTGTGTGTAAACTAGAGCTAGAAATAGTGTGCGACAGTGATTGAAATGTCATTCATTGTTTTTTAGCAAGTAAAGTTTAAGGTGAACCGTGCGATGGCTGGGCAGACCGTTTACTAGAAGTTCGGAGCGCGTCGCGGCATGTAACAATGGAGCAAAGAAAGTCACAGGCAACGCCCTTCTCCCTCTCCTTGTTTCGTATTGCGCTGTTAAGATTCGCGGACGACGGAGCTGAAGGCTACGAACGAAACGTGTTGACAATTCGAAAAAAGCGTCCGACGCTTTAGTTACATGGCCGCATGGTTCATACCGGTATATTTGAAAAAAAAAAAACAGTTAAATATTTTTCCTATGTAAAAGTGTTTGTAACAGTTGAACGATAATGATGGAACGTCGCATGCTGCTTATCGGGAAGAGAACAAAGAAATATGGAATCGCGGTTTCTACATTCGAGAGGCACATGCGTAAAAATAAGACTCGTATGATAATGTAACATTTACCGGTGCAATGTGTAGGCTTTGGAAAAGTAAAATGGGAAAATAATTGTTATTTCAGAAGGATATCTTGATGATAAAAAAGACGGTGAGTGTTGCGTCTATGTCGCAATTGGCTGCCGATGCGGATGCAGTAGCAAAGGTAATATTTAACTACATTCTTAAATATACAGAAGTATATAGGCTATGAGGGTTTCAATCCACTTCCAGGAATTAGTGGGGGAGGTAAAAGTGGGGGAGGTAAAGTGGGGGGGTCGGCATCCTTTGATCTTGGGAAGGAGTGGGGATGTCTATTGTGTCGGCATCCCTTTGATGTTGAAAAGGGGGGAGGGAACCCCTGCTGCGCTATTGTTATTGAGATAATTTATGGGGGTCTATTGTTGTCAAGATAATTTATGACATCCGGTCTATTGTTCGAACACCTGCTCTATTGTTATCCGATCTATTGTTATCCGATCTATTGTTATCCTGGGAAAGGGGGGAGGGGAGGGAACACCTGCTCTATTGTTAGAACACCTGTGCTATTGTTATTGGGATAATTTATGGGGGTCTATTGTCATGCGATGTGGGGGGTCTATTGTTGTCGACATGATTTATGACATCCGGTCTATTGTTAGAACACCTGCTCTATTGTTATCCGATCTATTGTTATCCGAGGGAGGGTATGGAACACCTGCTCTATTGTTAGAACACCTGCATACGATGTGGGGGGTCTATTGTTGTCAAGATAATTTATGACATCCGGTCTATTGTTGGAACACCTGCTCTATTGTTATCCGATCTATTGTTATAGAGTCTATTGTTATCCTAGGAAAGGGGGGAGGGGAGGGTATGGAACACCTGCTCTATTGTTAGAACACCTGCATGCGATATGGGGGGTCTATTGTTGTCAAGATAATTTATGACATCCGGTCTATTGTTGGAACACCTGCTCTATTGTTAGAACACATGCGATGTGGGGGGTCTATTGTTGTCAAGATAATTTATGACATCCGGCCTATTGTTGGAACACCTGCTCTATTGTTATCCGATCTATTGTTATAAAGTCTATTGTTATCCTAGGAAAGGGGGGAGGCGGGGCCCACCCACATTTTGGAAAATTCGTTGGAATTTTCCCCAAAAATGAAATTCTAGGAATTTTCCCCTACCACACATCCCCTCCCACAACATATAAAAACCCAATGAGTTCCCAATGCATTTCGAAAATCGATACATTTTGAGTAAAGATACGTGAGAGTTCACATCGAACCATGTCGCGTCCTACAAACATTGCTGCTGAAGAAGTGCTGCGTGAGCAGGCAGTCTTATTGAAGAACTTGGGAGAATATTTCTCGTGGGAGCAACAGTGTGATGAATTAATTGATAGTTTGGAGGAGCAGGCGTCATCAAAACGTATCCGACTGAGTATAGGGTATCGTCACTCGATGAATGCTCAAATAATACGTTTGGAAGGTTTGAAGCTGGCTACGAGACGACGATTTATACACATTGGTGGGGAATTGAACAATCTTAAATTGACGTGGCGAAAAATTGACACTGCATTCGATAATCGTGTATGCACTGGTGCAGTAATTAATCAAAGTCACATTATTCCACGTGAATTTTTACAAGATGCGAGTGAATTAGTTATAAAACATGTAACAAACTGTATCGAGAAATATAATAGTGTCAAAGTGAATACAGAGTTTAATGCAGAGTTTGCTGTAGGTGATCGGCGTGCACATAAAAGTTTCAATACAGCAAATGTGGAACTGTTGAAAACGTCAGATCTTAATGAGTGGTACGAAGAGCGAGTGATTGATCTAACGTTAGCTTCGCTTGATGAGTTCCAAGATCGTGATAGTGGCTGGACATTAATCTCAATCGCAAATTTAACTATCAATATAAATAAATATAATCCCATGAGCGCAGGCTGTAATGTTAAATTACCGCGAAAAATAATATCAAAACGAGCCACAGTAAATGTAAAATCAAATGATAATGCATGTTTCGCTTGGGCGGTGGTTGCTGCGCTATACCCAGCAGAAAGTCACAGTGAGCGACAGTCATCATATCCACATTATGAAACCGTGCTAAATGTTCAAGGTCTAATTTTTTCCATGACACTCAATCAAATAAAAAAGTTTGAAAAATTAAACAATGTTTCGATAAACGTGTATACACTAGAGAAAGACAATATTCGACCGATTCTCGTCAGCAAAAATAAAAAAGCGAAGCACGTCAATTTATTGCTGATTGAAGAACAACAGGCGGGAAATAACGTCGCGCATTTCGTGTGCATTAAGGATTTGTCACGTCTCGTGAGCTCCCAACTGCAGAACGGCAAGAGACGAGTATTCATTTGCGATCGGTGAGTTGATTACAAATTAATCTAAATTAATGTAAAATTAACAATACGAAATTAATAAAATTCAAAATCATAGGTGCCTGCACTATTTCTACACGGAGGAAAAGCTGCAGTCCCACGAGGTAGACTGTTGGCAGATGAACAACTGCGCGATAACGTTGCCGGCTGAAAACAACAAATGGCTGGAATTCAAAAACTTTTATCGAAAGGAGCGTCTTCCGTTCGTCGTTTACGCCGATCTCGAGTGCGTTCTGGAGAAAACGAATGAGAAAGAACGCGAAAAGAATAAACACCAACACCATCGAGTTTTCAGCGTGGGTTATTATGTGAGTTGTTCGTACGACCCTTCTTTGTCGGGCTACCATACGTACCGTGGAAAGGACTGCGTGGAATGGTTCGCGAAGGAGCTCGAGACGTTAGCGTTGAACGTGAAGAAAATATTACTAAAAAATGTGCCCATGAAGGAATTGACGCAGCAGGAGTGGAAGACTTTCCGAGAGGCTAAAGACTGCCATATTTGCGAAAGACCGTTTGAAATCGATGCAGATCGTGTGCGTGATCACTGTCATCTAACGGGACAGTGCTCATTCCAATTGTAATCTAAATTTCCAACATTATTTTTCCATTCCAATTATTTTTCACAATTTATCCGGATACGACGCCCATTTTATTATAAAAGAGGTAGCTACGGCGTTTGAGGGGAAAACTGATTTACTCCCGTTAACAAAAGAAAAATACATATCATTCACAAAGACGGTGCAGTCTTCTTCGGAAAACTATAAAAAAACAGATTAAACTTCGTTTCATCGATTCATTTAAATTTTTGAATACGAGTCTCGATAAGTTGGCATCTCTTCTCTCAGCAGACAAATTGAAAATTGTAAAGTCTGGAAAATTGTAATGTTTCTGTAAACATTACACTGTAATGTCTGTAAAGTCTGGAAAATTGTAATGTTTGGAAAAGACCGTGAAACGTGGTTTGAGTGATCGTGAGGAAAGAATTGAGGAATTTGGCTGATGAAGGCGGGCGAAAGAAATAAATCGAAGTTCGCACTGAGTTTAAAAATAACGAAAATAAACAGTTTTATTGTCTTTGGTAATGGTTAATTGAACAAAAAATAATAGCGAAGGATTGAGTAAGAATAAGGCGAAAAGAAAACGTGGCCGCGCGAATAATGGCGAAGCTTGCCGGACGCGTGGCTTTGGAACGAAGTGTTCCCGAAAATAATACGTAATTTTATGAAAATGTAGAACGAAGTGTGGCCGAAGAAACTCCCGATCGCGGAACTGAACACGGGCGTAAATCGCGAACAGTTTCTTGATCGAATTTTGAACGAAGAGAGCCGAATGTAATTTTCTGAATAAAGTTTCGAAGAGCGCGAGAAAAACGTGTTGTCGCGTTACGAAGGGAACTCGGAATGAGAGAAACAAAATAATTGAAGTAACCGAAGAAAATCTCCCGATCGCGGAACTGATCGCGGGCGTAAATCGCGAACAACTCCTTGATCGAGTTGAAGGAAGAAAGCCGGGTGAATTTTGAAACGAAAACGAAGTAGTAATTGAAGAGCGCGACGAAACACGTGTCGTCGCGCTACAACGAAGTCTTAGAATAGAAGTAATTGAGGAGCGCGAGGACAACGTGCCATCGCGTTACAATTAAGACGTAGAATAGATCGAGAATCGAAGGTGGCTGCGGCAACAGCCTGTCGAAGTATCGAAGGGGGCGGGGGAAAGTGGTCAAAGTCCACGCGAGACGACGGCCAGTTGGTGCTGCCGTCTCACGCGAACTCCAAGCACTATGAAGAATCCTGAACAAAAATCTACAACCAAACGATTTCACACTGTTAACTCGCAAAGGTGTTTTTCCCTACGAGTACATTGACTGTTTTGAAAAGTTGGATGAAACGCAGCTTCCACCGCGGGATGCTTTCTATAGTTCATTGACCGACGAGACAATTTCCGAGGATGACTATAAACATGCTCAGACTGTGTGGGAGCGGTTTTCACTGCAGACGCTTGGGGAATATAGCGATCTTTACCTGAAGACGGACGTGTTGTTGTTGGCCGATATTTTTGAAAACTTTCGAGATAAATGCCAGCAAAGTTATGGTCTTGACCCAGGCTATTACTACACTCTCCCGGGATATACCTGGGATGCCATGTTGAAATACACGCAGGTCAAGTTTGAACTATTCACTGACATCGACATGGTGCTATTCATAGAAAGAGGTGTACGTGGGGGTTTGAGTCAATGTTCAAAGAGATATGCATGTGCAAATAACAAGTATATGGAGTCTTATGATTCATCGAAAGAATCATCATACTTGATGTACTACGATGTAAATAATTTGTACGGATGGGCGATGAGTCAACCGCTGCCATATGCAAATTGTGAATGGATTGAAGATGTCTCGAGCTTCAATATTGACTCTCCCGATCCGTCAAAAGGATATGTCCTTGAGGTTGATCTGGAATATCCCTCTTACTTGCACGATAAGCATGCGGATCTACCTTTTTGTCCGGAACACGGTAAACCTCCGGGTAAGCGTCAAGAGAAATTGCTCGCCACCGTTTCAGACAAAGAACGCTATGTTATTCACTATCGAACTCTTCAACATTGTTTGCAACATGGATTAAAGTTGAAGAAAATTCATAGAATATTACAGTTTACCGAATCAGCCTGGTTAGCAAAGTACATTGATTTAAACACGCAATTGAGAACCCGTGCAACAAATGATTTCGATAAAACCATGTACAAGCTGATGAACAATGCAGTTTTCGGAAAAACAATGGAAGATGTGCGTGAACGAAGAAATGTTAAATTGGTAACCGAATGGACGGGTAGATATGGTGCTGAAGCACTGATTGCAAAACCAAATTTTCATAGTCGCAGTATATTTGCGGAAAACTTGGTAGCTGTAGAATTGCGCAATCTCGAAGTCAAATTTGACAAACCTATTTATGTTGGAATGTGCATTTTAGATATTTCAAAAACTTGTCTGTACAAATTTCATCACGAGTTTATGATGCAAATGTACCCCGATAAATGCGAGGTTGCATATACCGACACTGATAGTTTAATATATCATATCAAGTGCGAGGATGTTTATAGTGATATGAAACAAAATCTAGATAAATTCGATACGAGCGACTATCCTGACGATAATGTATATAATATTCCACTTGTGAACAAAAAGGTGCCCGGTCTTATGAAAGATGAAAATAATGGGGCCATCATGACCGAGTTTGTAGGATTAAGATCAAAAATGTATGCGACACGCGTTGTGGGGAAAAAAGATGTAAAAAAGGCTAAAGGTATAAAGGGCAATGTAGTTGCAAAGACGATTGACTTTAACGACTACCTGAAATGCTTGAATGAAGAGATTGAAGTTACACGCTGTCAATCGTCCATTCGTTCCTCACTGCATCAGGTTTACACCATTTCGGAAACGAAAATTGCCCTTAGCCCGCACGACGACAAACGTTATATTATACCTGGAAGTGTACAAACCCTTCCATGGGGTCACCATAGAATTCCTCGGCGATGCGTTTTTGGAAAGTGTGAGCGAAAGTTGGGGAACAATGTAATTAGACGTCAATGGAATAAAAATTTTCTACTCTACAATGACACCCTTTTTTTTCTCCTTCCTTTTTTTTCAAAGACCTGCTGCGGTCTACGGGGTCATGCGAAAATTCATTCAGAGTTTTTTTGAAAGACCTGCTGTGGTCTACGAGGTCATGAGAGAAATCAGAGTTTTTTTAGAGACCTGCTGTGGTATACGGGGTCAAACAAAAACATTCAGGATTTTTTTTCACATTTTTTATTGCTTACAAATCATTCTTACATATCCAACTGTTGTGGGTATTGTCGAACCCGAGCCATTTTACAAACAGTTTTTGCCCACGTTTTCTCAAAACTTTTTCTATAAGATAGACCTAGCCAAAAATCCCCTCACGGGGAAAAAAGCCTGGACAAGTCCATTTGTTCGTGACCCCCGTTTCCAATCGTTTTCACCGACGAATCCGACCCCCTTAAAAAAGAATTGAAATAAAAAGAATAATAGAAAAAAACCCTCGGAAAAAATGGCTCCTAAAGAAATGGACAAAAACCCCAAAAAAAAATCAAAACAATTGAAAAAAATACAATGAATGTAAAAATGGTAAAAAAAAATTGATTATTTTCGCTCAGCACGAAAAATTCTTGATATCCATGAAAGGACAAGTATTCCATTGATGGCTGAAAATCAATTAACAAGAAAAAGGGAAAAGTTCCAAAAAAACACGGCACAAAAAAAGAAACCCCTAAATACACAATAGCGAATCGACAGAAAAACTTGCGCGACGTGATGGAAAACTAAAGTTTGCCATCGCATGTTGAGCAGTTGAGCGGATGCGCACAGAGTACTTGTCCGGCCCGAAAATTTTTGTATTAGCTTCCGCTATTTTTAGATAGATAGAACAACTCGGTTGTATTCATGAGAAAAATGATGGGCGCTATACAAACATCACTGAACTTTATACATTCAAATGCATTGGTACAAATTCGAAGTTTTCTCTCGATTTGATATACAATTATTTAAGAGAAACGCAGTGGCTAGTCGTCCGGATAGCCGGACGAATAATATTCGTCCGGACACGCTTTATCCAATGATTTCCGCTTTATCCGTACGATTAAGGGTTGCTTATTCGTCCGACCATGCTTTTTAGTGTATGAAATATCCGGACGAATAGCCACAGCCATTAATAAATGAATTATTTGTGCAATATTTTACACGAGTATGGATACATAGAAAAAATACAACTGATGAATAATTAAGGTGCAGCTAGTTAAATTCAATGACCCGTAATGCATCGGAAAAAAATGCACTCCTAGCAATTTTTTGTTATTCACTTGAAATGTAAATCGGTTTTGGAAAGAACCTTGATTGACTCGAGATTTTCACCGACCATTCACGTGTCTTTTCTAAAAAGCTTTCTGAGACTAAACAATTACGTTATGTCAAGTTCAAAACCTATGAGCACTTCTAGTAAAAAAATTTCGGGCCGGACAAGTACTCTGTGCGCATCCGCTCAACTGCTCAACATGCGATGGCAAACTTTAGTTTTCCATCACGTCGCGCAAGTTTTTCTGTCGATTCGCTATTGTGTATTTAGGGGTTTCTTTTTTTGTGCCGTGTTTTTTTGGAACTTTTCCCTTTTTCTTGTTAATTGATTTTCAGCCATCAATGGAATACACTGCCGCTCAAAAGTTTAGATACACTACCCAATATTTCTTGCGGCACAAAAAGTTTAATAACTCTGTCAAAAAAGAAGATTTTCCAATTTTCGAAGCGGCGTTTTGAAGGGGATAAATCCAGCTTCAGTTTGCTCCGTTCAAATATTTTTTATGATTTTTTTTCGACTCAGTACGGACTTTGGTTTGTGACTGTTTTTAGGCTTTTTTTTGACCATGGCAAATCAGGCGCGCAGCTTCCGAATTTTTTTGATTTTTTCTTTAATGATGACAAACTTAAAACTGCATGCAATAGCTCCATCTTTGTTTTTTAGAAAATTTTTTGCGATTTTTTTTCGAAAAGTTATCTGATTTTTTCCCAAAATCAATCAATTTTGAAAAATTCTAAATAACCCGAGAACTATAGGGTTTAAGAGAAAATGTCAAAAATGAAAAAAGTTGTGTATTTCGACCCTGAATCGCGTCGAATTTTTTTGGAATTATTCTTTGAATTTTTTTTTTTTTAGTATTTTTTTTGAAACTAATTTTTTTTTTAAGGCCGATAAAGTAATGATTCAAGACACTCACCCGACTCAGATAAGTTTCTCTAACTTATCTAAGTGTCGTGAGTGCGTTGAATCATTACTTTATCAGCCTTAAAAAAAAACTAAGTTTCGAAAAAAATACTAAAAAAAAAAAAATTCAAAGAATAATTCCAAAAAAATTCGACGCGATTCAGGATCGAAATACACAACTTTTTTCATTCTTGACATTTTCTCTTAAACCCTATAGTTCTCGGGTTATTTAGAATTTTTCAAAATTGATTGATTTTGGGAAAAAATCAGATAACTTTTCGAAAAAAAATCGCAAAAAAATTTCTGAAAAACAAAGATGGAGCTATTGCATGCAGTTTTAAGTTTGTCATCATTAAAGAAAAAATCAAAAAAATCCGGAAGCTGTGCGCCTGATTTGCCATGGTCAAAAAAAAGCCTAAAAACAGTCACAAACCAAAGTCTGTACTGAGTCGAAAAAAAATCATAAAAAATATTTGAACGGAGCAAACTGAAGCTGGATTTATCCCCTTTAAAACGCCGCTTCGAAAATTGGAAAATCTTCTTTTTTGACAGAGTTATTAAACTTTTTGTGCCGCAAGAAATATTGGGTAGTGTATCTAAACTTTTGAGCGGCAGTGTACTTGTCCTTTCATGGATATCAAGAATTTTTCGTGCTGAGCGAAAATAATCAATTTTTTTTTACCATTTTTACATTCATTGTATTTTTTTCAATTGTTTTGATTTTTTTTTGGGGTTTTTGTCCATTTCTTTAGGAGCCATTTTTTCCGAGGGTTTTTTTCTATTATTCTTTTTATTTCAATTCTTTTTTAAGGGGGTCGGATTCGTCGGTGAAAACGATTGGAAACGGGGGTCACGAACAAATGGACTTGTCCAGGCTTTTTTCCCCGTGAGGGGATTTTTGGCTAGGATATCACTTCTTTTTTCTGATTGGAAGTCTCCAATTTTTCAGTCCGGTGGGAATAATTTGCTGATTTTTCCCTAGAAGTGTACTCTGTGGAGCTCGTTTTAAGCCAAGAATCATGACTCTGTCTCAATTTTTCACCGAAATATGATTTTTTGCCCATTTCCATCATTTTTGCTCGAAAATGACGATTTTTCATTAATTTTCAAACGAAAATCGCTCTTCTCCGAGAAAGGACGGTGAAATCATGTTTTTTTTTCGTCCACATGGTTTGCTAAGCTGAAAGGAAACGTGAACGCGTGCCATAATCTTATATTTTCTCGAGAATGATATTTTTGCATTTTCACCATCAGCTTAGAAAAAAAAACGCCATTTTTACATGACTTGAGAGTGAAGATTTTATTTAGTTGGCTTTATGGGAATAATTTGCTGATTTTTTTTTCCCAGAAATTTACTCTTTGGAGCTTAATTTGAGCCCAAAGTCATGTCTCTATCTCAATTTTCCACCGAGATATGATTTTTTGCCCATAACTATGATTTTTGCTTGGAAATGACGATTTTTCAACAATTTTCAAACGAAAATCGCTTTTCTCCGAGTGAAAATCGTATAAATTATGACTTTTTTTCCAGCCTTTCAGTTTGATACGCTGAAAAGGAGAGAAAACACGCGCCAAAGTCTCAATTTACCGCGTCAATGCAATTTTCGATTTTCGACCTTAAGTTGGAAAAAATCGGAGTTTTAACATGAATTCGTTGCCAAGTATTTTTCTGCTTGGCTCCATGAGAATGAACTACTGATTTTTTTCCTTTAAATATACTCTGTGGAGCTCAATTTAAGCCCAGAGTCATATCTGTATCTCGATTTTTCATCGAGATATGATTTTTTGCTCACGAGCATGATTTTTGCTTGAAAATGACGATTTTTCGTCAATTTTCAAACGAAAATCGCTCTTCTCCGAGTAAAAATCGCATAAATTATGCATTTTTTTCCAGCCACTCAGTTTGATACGCTGAAAATAAGAGAAAACACGCGCCAAAGTCTCAATTTACCGCGTGAATGCAATTTTCGATTTTTGATCACGAGTTGGAAAAAATCAGAGTTTTAACATGAGTTTGTTACCAAGAATTTTTCTGCTTGGTTCCATGAGAATGGACTGCTGATTTTTTTCCTTTAAATATACTCTGTGGAGCTCAATTTAAGCCCAGAATCATGTCTCTATCTCAATTTTTCATCGAGATATGATTTTTTTCTCACGAGCATGATTTTTGCTTGAAAATGTCGATTTTTCGACAATTTTCAAACGAAAATCGCTCTTCTCTGAGTAAAAATCGCATAAATTATGCATTTTTTTTCCAGCCACTCAGTTTGATACGCTGAAAAGAAGAGAAAACACGTGCCAAAGTCTCAATTTATCGCGGGAATGCAATTTTCAACTTTTGATCACGAGTTGGAAAGAATCAGAGTTTTAACATGAATTTGTCGCGAAGAATTTATATTTTCGGCTCCATGAGAATGGACTGCTGATTTTTTTCCTTCAAATATACTCTGTAGAGCTCAATTTAAGCTCAGAGTCATGTCGCTATCTCGATTTTTCATCGAGATATGATTTTTTGCTCACGAGCATGATTTTTGCTTGAAAATGACGATTTTTTGTCAATTTTCAAACGAAAATCGCTGTTCTCCGAGTAAAAATCGCATAAGTAATGCATTTTTTTCTAGCCACTCAGTTTGATACGCTGAAAAGAAGAGAAAACACGTGCCAAAGTCTCAATTTATCGCGGGAATGCAATTTTCAACTTTTGATCACGAGTTGGAAAAAATCAGAGTTTTAACATGAATTTGTCGCGAAGAATTTATATTTTTGGCTCCATGAGAATGGACTGCTGATTTTTTTCCTTCAAATATACTCTGTGGAGCTCAATTTAAGCTCAGAGTCATGTCGCTATCTCGATTTTTCATCGAGATATGATTTTTTGCTCACGAGCATGATTTTTGCTTGAAAATGACGATTTTTCGTCAATTTTCAAACGAAAATCGCTCTTCTCCGAGTAAAAATCGCATAAATTATGCATTTTTTTCCAGCCACTCAGTTTGATAGGCTGAAAAGAAGAGAAAACACGTGCCAAAGTCTCAATTTATCGCGGGAATGCAATTTTCAATTTTTGATCACGAGTTGCAAAAAATCAATATTTTAACATGAATTTGTCGCGAAGAATTTATATTTTCATGCCACTGAGAGTTATCTGGAGCTCCCGGATACCGGATAGCTGGCAGCGATAAGAATTTCATGGGGCTCAGCGGAAAGATTTTCATGTGGCTCAGCGACAAGATTTTTATGTTGCTCAGCGACAAGATTTTCATGTCGCTGAGAGTTATTGTCGCTTTGCGATTGATCTACCGCCAGCGGCGATGTTAGTTATGCTATACAATAATTGGTTCCTTTCGAAGCAAAACTTGTCGCTGAGAGATATCCAAAGCTTCCGGATAACTCGCAGCGACAAAATTTTCATGTGGCTCAGCGACAAGATTTTTATGTCGCTGAGAGTTATTGTCGCTCCGCAATCAATATAATATGCCAGCGGCGATGTTAGTTATGCTCCACAATAATTGGTTCCTTTCGAAGCAAAACTTGTCGCTGCGAGATATCCAAAGCTTCCGGATAACTCTCAGCGACAAAATTTTCATGTGGCTCAGCGACAAGATTTTTATGTTGCTCAGCGACAAGATTTTCATGTCGCTGAGAGTTATTGTCGCTTTGCGATTGATCTACCGCCAGCGGCGATGTTAGTTATGCTATACAATAATTGGTTCCTTTCGAAGCAAAACTTGTCGCTGAGAGATATCCAAAGCTTCCGGATAACTCGCAGCGACAAAATTTTCATGTGGCTCAGCGACAAGATTTTTATGTCGCTGAGAGTTATTGTCGCTCCGCAATCAATATAATATGCCAGCGGCGATGTTAGTTATGCTCCACAATAATTGGTTCCTTTCGAAGCAAAACTTGTCGCTGCGAGATATCCAAAGCTTCCGGATAACTCGCAGCGACAAAATTTTCATGTGGCTCAGCGACAAAATTTTTATGCCACTGAGAGTTATATCTCGAGCTTCCGGATAGCTGGCAGCGATAAGTATTACACGTCGCTCAGCGGAAAGATTTTCATGTGGCTCAGCGACACGTTTTTTATGTCGCTGAGAGTTATTGTCGCTCCGCAATCAATATAATATGCCAGCGGCGATGTCAGATGTGCTGTAAATGAATAAAATTGTGGGCTTAGGAATAGGGCAATGGTTGTGAAGCATATTCATTCCTGAAGCATATTTTCCTGTCAATGGAGCATGTCGTTAATGCTGCCTGCAAATTAGCATTAGTGAGGTTATGGCGAGCTGTCAGAGCTTTTAGCACATTATTCATCGCAAATCGCAAAGTCGGCAAAAAATGTCAACCCGTTCCAGCTATCTCTCTCACACTCGCGTCAATATCGGCCGTCAAAATATACACGATTGCTAGCGGAATTTTAGGTTATGATTTTCTAATTTTGACAATCTGACTTTCGAATGTTTCTATATTTATCACCGTGAAATTGAACGACACATGTATAAAGATGTATTCGTGAACTGGCAACCAACAGGTGTTCCTCGGATGGGAACAGCTGGATATAACGTCAGTCACGACCAATCAGAAACACGATAGGAACATTGAGCCCTTTCTCTGTGTCGTATACATACACGCACGCACACTTCGATCAGCGCATAATTTTGCCCGTGCAAAGTTTTTTCTCAGCAATTACGGCATCAATCGGGTTGATTTATGGCTCAATCGAGGGGGGATAACGTAATTAGTCTTCAGTTCAAATTTCAGATCATGAAATTACCCCTGAGCTTCGTAATTCAAGAAAGTGTCCACCCCCACCGGCGAAATCGCTTTTCTTAGAGATAATATACTCGAGTGAGTCTCGGGCCAGCAGACGACGCTGTCAAATGTACTTGTCCCGAGACTCTGCCGAGTCTCTTGATGTCGGGGTATTTGACTCGAAGAAGCTCTTGCTCATAAAAGCCTCCCGCGATCACCTCATCTTTACAATCTTTCAAAATGTACGTTACAGGATTGGTTTTTCGTACTTGGTGTATAGTAAATATTTCCGTTGTCCAGTTTGGCGTGTAACCTTTTTCAGACATATTCTTAAATTTACTTATGCGTACTTTATCATCAATTTTAAATTTCGGCTTTTTTCTCACTACTTTACGTTTATTGAAAACATCGTGGAGCAATCGTTTTTCATTGTCGACATTAACATCTTTCGGTTTCATTTTGATAGTATGATGTTTAGTATCGTTATACTCGGTGATTAACATGTTGAGAATATCAGTCCATTTCCAGTTTCCGCGGAGACTAAATTGGATCCACATTTTGTTCTTTAGAGTGCGATTGAAGCGTTCACAAATCGATGCTTTCATATTGCTATACGTAGAGTACATGTGAATGTTGAATTTTTTCATCAACGCCTCAAAGTTAGAATTATAAAATTCTTTTCCACGATCGACATGAAGGTTTTTTGGTTTTCATCCCTCGGCGAGTATCGACTCCATTGCAGCAGTTACATCTTTACCACTCTTTGTTTGGGTTTGTTTGGGTCAAGCAAATTTTGAAAATATATCGATGACGGTGAAGAGAAATTTATGGTTAGAGTTGTAATACCCATAAGATGACATATCGACGAGATCAGCTTGCCACGTCTCATCCAGACCACGAATATCCACATGTCGGCGCGGATAATTTCGTCGGGCTTGTTTATGCAACTCCTCCACCACAGCACGTTTCTTTGCACTGATTTCTTCTTCACTATGGTATATTTGTCTTTCTCTGCAGGTATCCGTGACGGATCGCGCTTAATCGTCTCCTTCACATATGGGTTACTTTCCTCTATTCGCTTCAACAGAGAATTGAAGATATTGTTTTGGACTGGTGGAGTGGGCTTCGAAACTTTTCGCTCTGGTGCACCGTTCTTCAAATTCTGCACTTCTTCACAAAGCGTAGCGATCTCGACACGCAATTGATTTTCAAGAACTGATATTTTTATCTCGAGATCATTCAAATAGTTTCTCAACACAAACAAGTTGACTGCGTCGTAAAGTTGTATTGCATCACCGACGTTACACACTCGTTTTGTCGCTATATCATAATGACCATCTGTCGTAGTCTTAAATCCAACTCCAGGTTTACCGGGAGGACCCGACGAAGCACTAGCATTCAACGACCGTCCAAACACATCGACAGTCATTCTGAGAATGTATGAAAAATGTGACTACGGCTGCTTAATAAATGATTTTCGCTTCACGCAATTCCTCAATTATGGAAATGATTTCGTTGGAATGTGAGGAGTTCCCAGCAGCTTGCGATGCGAGTAGTATTCGAAGACGATCCACTAGCTCGTTTGGATCATCCCAGTGAACATATGTTACATCTTTCCCCGTCACTTTGTACTCTGGTATGAAACCTCCACCTTTATGCATGCCATGCTGCATTTTCGATATATAAGTTTTAAACTTGTGAGAATTATTCTGACGTATCGCACTTTTGGGCTTGTAATTTTTTCGATGCGCGTTTGTGCTAATAACAATTTTTTCATAATTCACCAAATCGGGTGGAGTTAAATAGTCCAGCTTGGGTGTTTTTTTAAACAGCAACTCGACCAAGCCAACACTCCGCGGATACTTTTGATCACCCACATAAATATGATCACTTTTGAAATGGATTGGTGAATCACCAATCATCAATTTATCGCCTGCAAGTTTCCTCACTCCATATGAGACGTCGAGCGTTGTTTTTTTATCGTTACGCAACAGAGTCAAATATTCATAGATGAGATTGTCAACATCTTTCTGTGATTTCTCATCGTCACCAGATGACCAGTCATCATCTCCAACATAACTGTCTTCTTGACTCGTAAAAGTCTTATCCATGGTTTTATCGAGAGAAATGTTTGGCGATGAATAATCCTGCACTTGAGGTTCAGCTTCCTGTTGCAGCTGCTCGCCCTCCTCCACCTCCTCCTTCTTCTCCTTCTTAATTTCCATTTTTTCATCTTTAATCTCACGCTTTAGATTTTTTTTGTATGAACCCAATTCTTCCAATGGCTCGATGATTGGCTTGAATACATTTTGCATTTTCTGCTGCGTTAGGTCATGGCCACTCTTCAACATTCGATGCTTTCGTCTTATTGCATCACTCGCCTTTGACAGTTGGAACAACACACTTTTCTCCCTCAAAATGTCAGTGCTCTTCATGTTGACGCGTGCAAGCCTGATCTCAAACTGTTTTTCTCAGCGCGATGATCATTCATTTATCATCAACACTGAGGAATGAATCAAACCCCCTTCTATATCTCCCGGCATTTATTTCACTGTCTTTGTCAATCGTGATGAATCCAAATCTGTCCGCCTTCCAGCACTTTACACACATATTCTTGAAGGCTGCAAACGTCATATCGGTATTCACATGATCGTTGTACACGTGTTTCAAATTCATATCATCTTGCTTGAATAGCACCACAAAGTTTGCGTTATCCCTCACGAGATGTTTGGGAATACGTGTATATGTCTGACATAGATAAAAACAGTCCACAATCTCATGTCTTCCCATGGAAAAAAACGCTCTCACGTTATCTTGTTTTTCACATGCAATATCGTCAAAGATGAATATCGAGTTGGGACGAGCGTCGTTCGGTGATACAACTTGTTCATGCTCGTTGAATGGATAATATCCAATCTCTTTTACCGATCGAAGTAATTCTTCGAGCAGTTTGTATTTTGGCTGTTTCAGTGATTTGGAATAGAGATAAACATTTTCAAATCTCAAGCCATTTGGATGTATTAAAAGTGTGAGTAGAGCATTTGTCTTTCCACAATTCGATGGTCCGCAAAACACAGCTCGGATGCTGTCAGGTAGTAAATTCCCATGACGCTTTTCCTTTTTCGCACCACCACCACCACTCACAAATTCATCGAAATTCATTACAGGCAGTTGACCGCCGGAAACTTGTTTCTTGGACGCCATCTCGCGTGCAACTAATTTAGAAAAACCGTATAAATATGTTTTATAGTGGTTTGAATAATCAGTCGAGCATAAACTATCGTGCGGCGATGGTCACGGGGAAAGGGATAATCAACAGTCTCATCAACAAACTGCCCGTGGAACTACATCTACCCGGCTATCAATATTGTGGGCCTGGCACAAAGTTGGTTAAGCGTCTTTCTCGTGGTGATCCCGGTATAAACGCATTGGATGCCGCATGCAAACAACACGATATTGCATATTCGAAGAATCCCGAAAATTTGAAAGCAAGACATTTGGCTGATAAAATTTTGGCTGAACAAGCGTGGCAACGTGTAACATCGAAAGACGCTAGTTTTGGTGAGCGTGCAAGTGCGTGGGCAGTGACAAACATTATGAAAGCAAAAACGAAACTCGGTTCGGGAATAAAGGCGCGTGGGAAAAAAAAATACCAAGGTGAAACGTGGCTCGGGCGTGAAGCCACAAAAAAGAAGAAGAGTGTTTCCTTGAAAAATGTTATTGCCGCTGCTCGAAAAACGATGGTCAAAAGCGACGATTCCCATAAAGTCATTATGTCGGCACTAAAAGGTGCGCGTGCCAGTGTGAAAGGTGTCAAAGTGCGCACGCCTCGAATTCTACCGGTCCCCCGGAAAATCGGTGGTTTTCTACCCTTTCTGGTGCCCATATTCGCCGGCCTCAGCGCCGCAGGTGCTTTGTCTGGTGGTGCGGCCGCAATAGCCAAGGCTGTGAATACTGCCCAAGCTACGAAAGCTGAATTGAAAGAAAGCAAGCGCCATAATGCGACGATGGAGGCCATCGCCCTGGGTAAAGGCCTACATTTGAAACCATACAAGCAGGGTCTGGGTCTTTACCTTCAGCCAAAAAACTTATAATGACGCTACCACGTCGACCCCTCACCAACATTGATTTGCTGAAAGTGGCAAAAATCATGAAAATTCCTCATTTTCGGGGAGTTTACATGCGTGACACATTACCTACAAGCGGACCTCTCGAACGCGAATCGGGAATTGTTAATCTGGATGAGAATGCCGGCCCAGGCACACACTGGGTTGCATACAAAAAGACTGGACGTAAAGTCGTGTACTTTGACAGTTTTGGCAATCTCCCACGACCAATCGAACTCGTGAATTATTTCAATGTTGGTAGCGTCAATTACAATTATAAAAAATATCAAGAATTTGACACAATTGTATGCGGACATTTATGTCTCAAATTCCTGTGCGGGCAGCTGAATCGCCGTGATAACTATGCGCTATATAAGCGAAGATAACAGAGCTATGTATTTAGTTCTCAATTTGCGAGCATCATGGACGATAGTCTAACGCTTACAATATCAGGATCATCGGCCATTCTCGATACACAATTCTTTCCTCCAATTGAATTGTCCTCAGACAAGAATTGTACTCTCGGACTTGTTGAGCTACTAACGTTCAACTCCATTCCGAATATTGACGTTGGCTGCAATAAATTTTTTGCTGGAGAACATGAACTCACTATACCAACGTGGAGTTACGAAATTGAGGACATTGAAAAATATTTGAAGACTGAATTGTCATTGAAAAACATCAATATCCGACTAAGACCAAACAATAATACTCTGCGCAGTGAAATTCAGTGTAATCAGCCAATTTACTTCAGAGCGAGTAATTCGATTGGACCTCTGTTGGGCTTTACAAAACGTACATTGGAAGCCAATAAAAGACACGAATCTGATCTACCAGTGTCCATTCTTAAAGGGAACGCCATACGTGTTGAATGTAACATAACAACCGGTGCATATATCAACGGGCGAAAAGTTCATACAATTCATGAATTTTTTCCATCTGTACCGCCGGGCTATAAAATCATCGAAGTACCGTCAAACGTCATTTACCTGCCAATCACAACTCGAATAATTGACAACATACAACTTCGTATTGTGTATCAGGACGGTGATTTGGTGAATTTTCGTGGTAAAGTGATTACGATTCGACTACATCTCAATGGGCATAGTGTTCAATCGAAGCACCATTAATAATAAGCCATCATGGAAATCCGCAACCAGTCGTCGATCAACGCTAAACCGCTAACACCACAGAACCTTCTACTCTTGAAGAATTTGGGTCTCAGAGTGTGTGGAGTACGCGTATGAAAAACTATTTACTGTGCGCGTTGTGTATCTGTTGCATATAATGGCGGAAGAAATCGTAAACATTCAAGAACCCGTCATCTTCGATGAATCCATCACGCATTATGAGGTTCATGCTCATCGGCCATACGCATCGTCAACATATAACAATAGCGATGAAATACGTATTTCGATTCAACATCAAGACTTATCAATCCTACCGAGCAAGAGTTCAATTCACATTTGTGGAAAACTGATAAAACCGGATGGAACGCCAACAACTGCAACAAAGCTCGTCAACAATGCTATCTGTCATTTATTTGAAAAAGTGCGCTATGAACTCAATGCTGTGGAAATTGATCGCAACAAAAATGTGGGTGTCACATCTCTCATTAAGGGATATACATCTCTTACACCAGCAAAGAGTTCAATGCTTGAAAATACTGGTTGGATGGATGTTGGAGAGACGAGAGAAATTGTTGATGCAGTGGGCAACTTTGATGTTTGCATACCATTGAGCATGTTGCTCGGCTTTGCTGAAGATTATCGGAAAATGGTGGTGAACGCGAAACATGAATTAATCTTGACCCGATCGCGGACTGATGACAATGCGGTAATACAAACAGCTGATGAAAATTACAAGCTCACTCTACAGAAAATTGAATGGCTTGTCCCATATGTCACCGTGGCGGATCAACGAAAAATACAACTTTTGAAGTTTATCGCCAAAGACAGCCCAATTTCCATGAGTTATCGCACCTGGGAGCTGTACGAATACCCAATGCTTCCGGCCACGTCCAAACACGTATGGTCGATCAAAACGTCAACGCAGTTGGAAAAACCGCGCTATGTCATTCTCGCCATGCAAACTGGACGGAAAAATGTCAAGAATAAAAATGCAAGTGGTTTCGATCATTGCAATGTGACTGATGTAAAACTATACTTGAATTCGCAATGTTACCCTTATGGCAACATGAATTTGAATATAGATCAAAATCAGTATGCAGTACTCTACGACATGTATACAAACTTTCAACCAATGTATTACAATAAGGAGGCTGAGCCGTGGTTGAGCAAAAAAGAATTTCTCAGAAACGCACCGCTCATTGTCATTGACTGCTCGAAGCAAAACGATTCTCTAAAGTCTGGGCCTGTGGATGTACGGCTAGAGTTTGAAACAAAAAGGAATATACCTGCACAGACTTGTGCATACTGCCTGATTCTACATGATCGTATTGTGGAGTATAATCCAATAAGTGGTGGGGTGAAAAAATTGGTATAATCCAATGAGTGGTGGGGTGAAAAAATTGGTATAAAATCAGAGGACTTGACGTAGCCGGTCATCAGTCGAGATGGAGTTTATCGTCGATCTACAAGGCTTCAAGGGCCCCAACAATAAGTTCATCCTCAAGGAAATTTCAATCATTCGAGCGGACGAAAAAAATGCTGAAGCTTTGACGTTTTTCTTGGAATCGCCATACGCTTGGGACTGTTTACCCACAAAATATCAGACAACAAACAAATGGCTGGAACGCAATTATCATGGAATATCGTGGGATTATGGCACTATACCGTACGACGCTGTGAAACCACTGCTGAAAACAATTTTACAACGAGCTCGAGCCATCTATGTGAAAGGCCGTGAAAAGTCTTTATGGCTAGCGAGCTACCTGACGAGGGAGATTTTCGACCTGGAAGCACTGGATTGCCCACCGTTGAAAAAGTTGCCGAAAACTCCATCGACTTGTCCTCACCATACCTCCAATGCGAAATTCAATTGCACAACAATGAATGTTAACGCTCTGAAAAGCTGGTACTATGTCTACCATGCATTATGTGAAAGAGGGATTTTTTAAATAAATAAATAATTTTTTCAAATTTCATGTTTTTTTTTTCATTTATTAATTCTCACATCTCCTCCTCCTCCTCCTCTTCGACGTTTTACAATATTTACAAAATTTTTGCATGTGTTTACAATTTTTCACATGTGTGAAATTCGATTCCATTCAAATTCCCGCCGAGGTACTTCATCGACAGTCGTCCGGCCCGTGCAGTATTCAACAATTCCTCGAACACCGATGGATTTTGTTGGAAGGCCCTGATGACTCGAGCTGGTAGGAAGACGGTGTATTCACCTTGGATTTCAGCAACGCAACGATCTCCATATTTCGTTTTGACCATTCGAATATTAGAGATGTTATAATCAGCCTGGACTTGAAGATCTTTCAGCTTCTTCGTTGGTAGATACTCGGACTGCGTCGTGATTGCGTTGATTCCAGAAAAGTCCATTTTAGAAGACTCTCACTTTAGACTTTAGGGCACGATTTCTGCGTGAGCTTGTGGAGCTATTTTTCGATGACTGCACGATTTCAGCGAGAGCTTGTTAGGTTATGAATTTTCTTCATTCTCTGCTCGGCTATTTGTACCCAACATCCCCTCTCCAGCATCCAAACAAGTTCAATCATGTTTCACACAGGTTTGATCTTGCTCTGCTTAGCTATTTGTGCTCTGCATCCCCTCTCCAGCATCTGAACAAGTTCAATCTTGTTTCAGACAGGCTTAATCTTGTTTACAGCCCGTCTTAACAGGTTCTCCCTGCTCTCTCACGACATTTTCTGCAATTCCGACGTTGTGGTACTGGACCATCGAAATGATCTCCCATCGAAGACGTATTTGAATGTTCATAACATCGACGATATGATTGAATTTCACTATCACAATGATAATAATTCGGCATTCGATCCCATAAGATATCCGTAAATTCACTAAAGTGTCTCTTGAAGATTGCGGGTGAAATAATTTTGAGCTCGCTACTTATCAATTCGCTCGGACTGCGTTCATTTGTATAAACATACACGAGATCTTCCATAATGTGACATTTTTCACAATCTCGCCGTTTAGGCCCCGGCGCATCAACATGTACCCGCTCCCACGGCGGATTGAAATGATCGCGACATGGGCGATATGACGTGATCTCACTATCACGCTGCAACTTTTCCGGCAAGCAATCCCACAAATAATTGATGTATGCACTATAGTATTTTAGAAGAAAAGCCTTGGAAATGGATTCGAGTTCGTTTTTTGTTAAATCTCGTGGGTCCTTCGACGGACGTATTGTGTACATGCTTGCACATCTATCCATTGTAACAGCAACTTCAAGACTGACCTGTGCGGGCGAAAGGTTCAAGCACCACCCGCAAAGAATTTTTTCTCCATTTTATGACTTTGGGGAAAACGCCTTCTCGGACCTACCACTTTTTTTTTCGGCCATGTGACATCTTCCACCCTTTCAAGATGATGCAATGGTGGGGATGCAAAAAATGTCTAGGTCCTGGTCCAGGAGTATTTAAACGGCAATTTCCCTGGATGTGAAAATCATTCTGCTCGAGGCAATCTTCGTGGTTCGTTTTGCTTTCCATCGAGTATTTTCAGTATATTTACCAAGTGTCCATCGTATTCGTTAATTGTTTCAAAGTTTTCATCCAGTGTCAAGTTTTTTTATCGCGACAAGTTTCGTTGAAGTTGCGTGCAGAGCATATTTGTGGTTTGCGTGTGTTTTTTTGCTGAAAACTTCGAAAAAAGATGGCACGTGAGATTGAGGTTATCGACATCTCAGACGATGAGATGGACGTTGAATTCATTGACGTCGACGACGAAGTTCGGGGGCAGAGGCCCATCGCGGTGCCGCGCGGGGAAGACATTGGCGATGGAGTTGAGGGCGCGAGGCCTTTCGCGGCGCCTCAGGCGAGGCCCTTCGCCATTCATCAATGGGCACAAATTGATGATGAGGATGATGGAGCTTGGGGCCCTGCACCCATCCCGGCGCCTCCTGCCGAATGGGAAGTTCTCAACGAGGATGACGGTCGGATGTTCGACTTCCGTGACATCAGGGTGGAAGATTTCAATGACCCTGATGTCCATTATTATGGAGGAGACGTTCGATGGCAAGACGTTGAGGACAACGTGCCCATCTCTATTCTATTCTCGGACAATCTGTTGAAAAAACCTCATCGAGACTCTAAGTCGACTTCTTAAAAAAATCCCATCCAGACTCTTGACCAATCCTTTAAAAAGTCTCGGCACGATTCTTGGTTGATCTGTCTAAACAAGTCTCGACGAGAATCTGGATGAATCTCTTGAAAAAGTCACGGCGAGATTTGTTATGAATCCCATGAAAAGAGTCTCCGTAACGCTCCCACTCAATCCCTTAAAAAAATTCGATCGATACTGCTTCCGTCAATCCCCTCGAAATATATCGGCGAGGGTCATGATCAACCCCTTAAAAATTCCCGTCCAGACTCCTTGGCCCATCGCTTAAAAAAGTCCCGGCAAGATTCTTGCTTAATCCCTTAAAAACTCCCATTAAGATCGTTGATCATCCCTTTTAAAAAAATCCCGTCCAGACACTTCACCAATCCCTCAAAAAAGTCCCGGCGAGATATTTCCCTTCGTTCTCCCGTTTTTTTATCGCTCCATCGCATTTTTTACTAGATTTTTAACTCCGAGCAAAATTGCCCCAGGCTCACGTGATTCTGTATTAAAAAACGGAAAGAATGAGTCCAAGCTGGACCCTTTTCGTTAAATTTTACCAAAGACATGAATTTTTCAAAATTGGGGTCATTTATGACCCCACGTTACCGGAATAGGTTGAATCAAATAAGGCTACTTTTCCAAGGTCAAAAAACTTGCGTCGAGACCCCCGGTCAACCCCTTAAAAAATCCGGTCCAGACAATTGGCCAATCCCTTAAAAAAGTCCCGGCAAGATTATTGCTTTATCCCTTAAAAACTCTCAATAAGATCGCTGGTCAACCCTTTTAAAAAAATCCCGTCAAGACTATTCGTTAATCCCTCAAAAAAATCTCAATGGCACTCTGAGTTTATCCCCTAAAAAAGGTCCGTCGAGACCACTGGTCAATCCCTTAAAAAATCGCGGCCAGACTCTCCGCCAATCCTTCAAAAAAGTCTCGACGAGATTTCTCCCTTCTCTCTCGCGCCCTTTCGTTCTTCCGTATTTTGAATCGTTTCATCGTATTTTTGACTAATTTTTTGCCTTCGAGCAAATTTTCCCCAAGCTCACGTGATTCTGCATTAAAAAACGAAAAAAATGAGCCCAAGTTGGACCTTTTTTGTTGAATATTACCGGAGATATCAATTTTTCAACATTGTCAGAGGGAGAGAGACAGCGCTATAGGCGCGCCGGCGGTAGAGGGAAAGAGAGGCCCGATATATCTGTCTCTCTCGCTCAGTGGCGCGTGAAGAGTGGGGATACCGCGTTCAGCGGGTGACGTCACGGCCGAAAATGTCCACCAGACTCGAGTGCGTCCCAAACCTCGCGACCAAAATCTTCAATATCAGATTTCTCTGGATTGGCTCAATGGATTTCCTTCAACCAAGAACCAATCGAAAGATAAAAAATCATAGAAAATTTGAGTCTAATATGAGATTTTTCCCTCAACCCGTTTTCCTGTAAAAACTATTTGAAGTTTCTGTGACGTCATAAAACGCCTATTTTACTGTATATAAGAGTACGGCAGCTCTCGCGCTACGCTTTTCTTTTAAACTTGGCGTCGAGCCGCTGCCGCGTCTCTTGATATAAAATATAGTATGTAATATAGTATGTGTTCAGGATTCTTCATAGTGCTCGGAGTTCGCGTGAGACGGCAGCACGAACCGGCCGTGGTCTCGCGTGGACTTTGACCACTTTCCCCCGCGCTCTTCGATACTTTATTCAGAAAATTACCTTCGGCTCTCTTCGTTCCAAATTCGATCACAAAACTGTTCGCGATTTACGCCCGCGTTCAGTTCCGCGATCGGGAGTTTCTTCGGCCACACTTCGTTACACTTTTTTCATAAATTAACTTATTATTTTCGGCAACTTTTCGTTTCAACGCCACGCGTCCGGCAAGCGTCGCCATTGTTCGCGCGGCCACGCTTTCTTTTTGCCTTATTCCTACTCAACCACTTCGCCATTAATTTTGTTTATTAAGTATTACCAAAGACAATAAATCTGTTTATTTTCGTTATTTTTAAATTCAGTGCTGACTTCGATTTATTTCTTTCACCCGCCTTCATCAGCCAATTCCTCAACTCTCCCTCACGATCACTCACGCCAGGTTTCACGGTCGTTTTCAAACATTACTGGTCCTTCGAGCCGGATTCGAGTGATTAGTGAGCGATTAACGAGGGTTTGCTGAAAAAAGGAAGGAAATTTCGGGTATTTTTCGGGTTTTATTTCATAGAAATTGCGAGAGAACCGGCGTCTCTTCGTCGCGACCACGTGTTCGTCACGCCGGCTCGAGCTATCGGTCTCTTCTTCGCGCGGCCATTCTTCAAGCGAGTCGCTCTTCGCTCTCTCTCGCGCTCGCGTACCGCACCCATACGATTCTCTCCTTCGCTCTGGCTCCTCGCGCGCATACCGTTCGGCAGTGCTTCGAAATTTTTCGGGAACTTTCTTCTTGTGCCTCGTGCGCGCTAGAGGCTTGCTTGTGTGTACGCGTACGACGCTTCGGCCTAGCGCTCGCTCTCTCACTCTCGTCGTTGAGATCGAGCATCCTCGTAAATTTTCGCGCGACACCCAAACGCGTTCGCGCTCTCCGGTCGTGCTTCGAAAAAGAATATTCGTTATTCGCCTCGTGCGCGTTCGCGGCTTTGCTGTGTGTGCGTGCAGGACGCTTCGGACAATAGTGCGCGCTCTCTCACTCTCGTTGCTGAGATCGAGCTCTTCGTGATTTTCGCGCGTCACACACACGCGCTCGCGCTCTTCGGCCCAGTGCTTCGACAAAGGATTATTAATTCTTCGCCTCGTGCGCGTCAGAGGCTCGGTTGTGTGTGCGCGTACGACGCTTCGCACAATAGCGCTCGCTCTCTCACTCCCGTTGCTGAGATCGAGCTTTTCGTGATTTTCGCGCGTCACACACACGCGTTCGCGCTCTTCGGCAGTGCTTCGACAAGGGAATTTTCGTTCTTCGCCTCGTGCGCGTCAGAGGCTCGGCTCTGTGTGCGTGTAGGACGGTTCGGACGATAGTGCGCGCTCTCTCTCACTCTCGTCGTTGAGATCGAGCATTTTCGGGATTTTCGCGCGACACGCACACGCGCTCGTGCTCTTCGATACAGTGCTACGTCGTACGCTTCGAATTTCTGTGGCTCAGTGCACGTGGACTGATTTTTCAAACGGCGACACGCGCTCTCTCGCACTCGCGGCTGAGATCGAGCGTTCGCGTGATTCTCGCGCTTCGTACAACCGCGCGCTTCGGTCGCTTCGATTTCTCTGTCGATCGTGCGGTCGTTCGGCACTTCGGGCAATATTTTCGGGTTTTTTCGTGACTTTGTGACATTTCGGGTTTTTTCGTGACTTTGTGACACTTCGAGTTTTTTTTTGGGCTACGGTTCGTTCGCGATTTCGATTTGGTGATTTTTCACGTCGTTTCGCGTTCTGATTTGCCGGTCCCTTCGAACTGATCGCCTTTCAGTGTCTTTTTTCGGGAGATTGTGCGCGGATCGTGTCAGACAATTTCGTGCTGCGACCCGTTCGTGCCCTTCGATTATTTCGTAGCTTTTCGATCTTCCGGACACTTCCGCGATGACGACCAACGTCGCCAAGATGGAGCGTCGCATCGCCGGGCTCATCAGCACATTTCAGTGCATCAAGGCCCTTGCGGAAAAGACAGTCGCGTCAACTCCGCAAAATACCAATAAAACTCTGGCAACGACGCGCTTGGCGCTGTTAGAGTCGAATTGGGAACGATTTCAACGGGAACATGCCAGTCTTCTCGAGATGAACTGCGAGAACTTGGCGGAGACGGAATACTTCAAGGAGGGCATCGAAGCCCAATGCCAACAGGCGTACGAGGACGCTAAGGTGGCTTTGCTCACCATCAAGGAGCATTACGACCAGGTCGAGCCCACCGGGGCCAACCTGGCTGATCTTTCGGCACTTCCGGGAAACTTCACACATTGATTCACATCCCGTCTTCCACTTCACCGGCCGCTTCAACCAACAAGCCGTCCACTTCAAAGGACTCTTCGAGCAACCGACCAAGAGTCAACCATGCGACGCAGCTACTGGCTCGCCCGACACTTCGGCTAAACTTCTAAATGCGGTCACTTCTTTCGATTCAGGCGAGCAACGAACGACTTCACGGCCCTCAGTCCTGCTAGCTACGAGCCAAGCAGTTCTGACGTCACCGTCCGGTGACTTACATCGAGTGCGACTTCTGATCGACCCCGGTGCTGAACTTTCGTTTATCTCCGAACGCACGGTGCAACTTCTTCGACTAAAACGAATGGCTGCTTCGATAAACATTCTGGGAATCGGGAGCCGGTCTGCGGGCCGCACGCGGGGAGCTACCGCCGTCACCCTTTCTTCAATCTACGATCCAACTTCAACCTTCGAGGTGACGGCGTTCGTTCTCAACGTCCTGACTTCAACGCTTCCTTCGTTTACCACTTCAATTCAATGGGAACATCTTCGAGGACTTCCTCTGGCCGATCCAGACTTCGCGAAGCCAGGACCCATCGACGTCATTATCGGAGCTGACTCGTATGGTCTTCTGGTCGAGCCGGAAATCATCAAGGGCCGAGCCACCGAGCCTATAGCCCAACGGACACTTCTTGGATGGATCGTCCTCGGTCCAGTAAATAATTCCACTTCAAGTTCGGTTCGTATTCAGCACACTTCAATAGACGACAGGATCGACTTGTTGCTCACGAAGTTCTGGGAGCAAGAGGAAATCCCTTCGGATTCGGCCCCTACACCCGAGCCGGAGGAGGCTTCTTGTGAACAGCACTTCAAGGAAACGCATACGAGAGACAACAACGGTCGGTACGTGGTTCGGCTTCCCTTCAAGGCGCCTCCAGACACACTTGGAGATTCATTCGCCGGTGCAAAACGTTGCCTTCACCAACTTCTTCGACGGCTCTCGACGAACGATTCGTATCGCGAGCTGTACAATGATTTCCTGCACGAGTACGAGACGCTGTCGCACATGACCCGTGCAGTGAACGCGGATCCTTCAAGGCCAAAATTCTTCCTTCCACATCACGGCGTCTTTCGAGCTCACAGCACCACGACAAAACTTCGCGTCGTGTTTAATGGATCCTTCAAAACGACGAGCGGTGTGTCGATCAACGATGTTCTTCACACCGGGGCCAAACTTCAACGAGATGTCGTCGACGTTCTCCTATGGATTCGACGACATCGCTTCATCTTCGCGACTGACGTTGCAAAAATGTTTCGTCAAATCGCGGTCCACCAGGACGATTGGGCTCTTCAGCAAATTCTATGGGTCGACTCGAACAATCAAGTCGTTCCATATTATTTGACAACGGTGACGTACGGGTTGAGCTGCGCGCCCTTCCTTGCCATTCGGGTTATGCTTCAACTCGTCGAAGACGAGGGTCACGACTTTCCGTTAGCAATTTCACCCTTGACGAAGGGAAGATACGTCGACGACATCTTCGGAGGCGCTGACACACTTCAAGAACTTCAAGAGTCTGCACGGCAACTTCAGGAAATCTGTCAGCGCGGCTGTTTTCCACTTCAAAAGTGGTCGGCCAACGAAAAGGATGCCCTTCGATACGTCACTTCTGAGCTTCGAACAGACGCGGTTTCGATCAATTCTGAAGATCCCAACGTCAAACTTCTCGGCCTCGTGTGGAATTCAACCGAGGATAACTTCAAGTTTACACTTCAGCCATCCTTCCATCAAGACGTCACCAAGAGGACCGTCCTTTCAGAAACGGCGTCATTGTTCGACCCGTTAGGCTTCATTTCGCCGATCACAGTTAAAGCGAAGGCTTCCCTGCAAGAGCTGTGGTTGGCGAAACTTCAATGGGATGATGAATTGCCGGCAACACCTCAGGAAAGGTAGCTTCGTTTTCGAGCGAGTTTGAGTGAGCTTTCACTCACCTCTCTCCCCCGGTGGCTTCATCTTTCGTCAACATCCAAGGTGGAACTTCAGGGATTTTCGATAATAAACTTCACGGATTTTCGGACGCTTCGCTGCTCGCTATGGCGGCAGTGGTTTATCTTCGTTCAAGCATCGACTCTGGTGGGACGGGCCTGAGTGGCTATCCCTCCCACAAGAATCGTGGCCCAACACTTCACCGTACCCTTCACCGGACCCCAATCTCGAACTAAGACCGGGGCTCGCCTTCATCGCCACTTCCGACCCCGAACAACAACTTTGGGAACTTCTCGGACGACATTCTACACTGACGAGGCTCCTTCGCATCACGGCAGTGTGTAAACGAGCTGTCGCGCGCTTCAGACGCCTCCCTCACACTTCAATGAGTTACCCGCTTACACCCGGGGACTTGGATGAGGCGAGGTACTTCTGGATACGACTCGTGCAACAGAGTCTCTTCACGGCAGAGCTAAAAACGATTTCGAAAGGACCTCTTCATAAGAGCAATCCTCACGCTTCCCTGACGCCCTTCATGGACCAACAAGGATTTCATTCACATTCAACAAGCATTTCTTCACTCCGGTCTCGACTACGCAGGTCCCTTCACAATAAAAACGTGGCGCGGACGAGCCATGAAAACTTACAAGGGCTACCTCGCTGTCTTCGTTTGCTTCACCACTTCCGCGGTCCACTTCGAACTGGTTACCGATGATACACTTCCGAAGCCTTCATTGCCGCAGTTAAGTCTGCAAAATTTCATCTTCGTCGGGTCATCGGTGACGCCTCGCTTACGCATGAAGAATTTACGACTCTTCTTGCGCAAGTCGAGGCAATCTTAATCCAAGGCCACTTCACCATCGGAGAGGCACTGACGACCGTGCCCGAACCATCATTGACTTCAGTTCCAAAATCTCGACTCTCGAGATGGCAATTCCTTCAAGCGACACTTCAGCACTTCTGGCAACGATGGCCAACGGAGTATCTTCAACGAAACCTTTCAATTCCGAAATGGCACCATCCTTCGCACGAGATCCAACGAGGCACTCTTGTGCGGATTACGGATGAACGACTTCCGCCTTCACGCTGGCCACTGGCTCGAGTGATCGAGCTTCACCCAGGATTGGATGGCCTCACTTGAGTAGTGACGCTTCGCACGGCAACTTCGACCTTCAAGAGGCCAACTGCAAAGCTGGCGGTACTTCCGGTGGATTCTTCGTCAACAACGGTTGCCGAAGGCGGGGAGAATGTTCAGGATTCTTCATAGTGCTCGGAGTTCGCGTGAGACGGCAGCACGAACCGGCCGTGGTCTCGCGTGGACTTTGACCACTTTCCCCCGCCCCCTTCGATACTTCGACAGGCTGCTGCCGCAGCCACCTTCGATTCTCGATCAATTCTACGTCTTAACTGTAACGCGATGGCACGTTGTCCTCGCGCTCCTCAATTACTTCTATTCTAAGACTTCGTTGTAGCGCGACGACACGTGTTTCGTCGCGCTCTTCAATTACTTCGTTTTCGTTTCAAAATTCACCCGGCTTTCTTCCTTCAATTCGATCAAAGAGTTGTTCGCGATTTACGCCCGCGATCAGTTCCGCGATCGGGAGATTTTCTTCGGTTACTTCAATTATTTTGTTTCTCGATCATTCCGAGTTCCCTTCGTAACGCGATAACACGTTTTTCTCGCGCTCTTCGATACTTTATTCAGAAAATTACCTTCGGCTCTCTTCGTTCCAAATTCGATCACAAAACTGTTCGCGATTTACGCCCGCGTTCAGTTCCGCGATCGGGAGTTTCTTCGGCCACACTTCGTTACACTTTTTTCATAAATTAACTTATTATTTTCGGCAACTTTTCGTTTCAACGCCACGCGTCCGGCAAGCGTCGCCATTGTTCGCGCGGCCACGCTTTCTTTTTGCCTTATTCCTACTCAACCACTTCGCCATTAATTTTGTTTATTAAGTATTACCAAAGACAATAAATCTGTTTATTTTCGTTATTTTTAAATTCAGTGCTGACTTCGATTTATTTCTTTCACCCGCCTTCATCAGCCAATTCCTCAACTCTCCCTCACGATCACTCACGCCAGGTTTCACGGTCGTTTTCAAACAGTATGTAAGATTCAATAGGATTTGAATTGTTAGATTTTGTAAAAATTGTTTATTTTCTATTAAATAAAAGAAAAAAAGAAAAAAAAGAAAAAAACCGTGTGTGCATGTTTATTTTCCCCACAATTTTATGGGGTTCTCGGGATGTGTGGTAGGGGAAAATTCCTAGAATTTCATTTTTGGGGAAAATTCCAACGAATTTTCCAAAATGTGGGTGGGCCCCGCCTCCCCCCTTTCCTAGGATAACAATAGAGCAGGTGTTCCAACAATAGACCGGAGGTCATAAATTATCTTGATAACAATAGACCCCCCACATCGCATGCAGGTGTTCTAACCATAGAGCAGGTGTTCCAACAATAGACCGGATGTCATAAATTATCTTGACAACAATAGACCCCCCATATCGCATGCAGGTGTTCTAACAATAGAGCAGGTGTTCCAACAATAGACCGGATGTCATAAATTATCTTGACAACAACAGGCCCCCCACATCGCATGCAGGTGTTCTAACAATAGAGTAGGTGTTCCATACCCTCCCCTCCCCCCTTTCCTAGGATAACAATAGACTCTATAACAATAGATCGGATACCAATTGAGCAGGTGTTCCAACAATAGACCGGATGTCATAAATTATCTTGACAACAATAGACCTCCCACATCGTATGCAGGTGTTCTAACAATAGAGCAGGTGTTCCATACCCTCCCCTCCCCCCCTCCCTCGGATAACAATAGATCGGATAACAATAGAGCAGGTGTTCTAACAATAGACCGGATGTCATAAATCATCTCGACAACAATAGACCCCCCACATCGCATGACAATAGACCCCCATAAATTATCCCAATAACAATAGCGCAGGTGTTCTAACAATAGAGCAGGTATTCCATACCCTCCCCCTTTCCCAGGATAACAATAGATCGGATAACAATAGATCGGATAACAATAGAGCAGGTGTTCGAACAATAGACCGGATGTCATAAATTATCTTGACAACAATAGACCCCCCACATCGCATGACAATAGACCCCCATAAATTATCCCAATAACAATAGCGCAGCAGGGGTTCCCTCCCCCCTTTTCAACATCAAAGGGATGCCGACACAATAGACAACAATAGCGCAGCAGGGGTTCCCTCCCCCCTTTTCAACATCAAAGGGATGCCGACACAATAGACATCCCCTTTCCTTCCCAAGATCAAAGGATGCCGACCCCCCACTTTTACCTCTCCCACTTTTACCTCCCCCACTTTTACCTCCCCCACTAATTCCTGGAAGTGGATTGAAACCCTCATAGCCTATATACTTACAGATATATACATTTTGACGTGGCGATTTAATGATCCCTTACGTGCGTAGAAACGAGACGAGCCTGATGAAGAAGCGGCTGTAGTCGGAAATGACCCAGCGGACGGGACTGATCGTTGTGTCGAAGAAGATAAGGAGATAAATACCGGTACGCCGAAAATCACGGAGAAATCCGATGACGAATCTAGCACAGCGAGCTCGCCTCGTGGAACTACGCTCGACTAATCCAACGATCTTCATGAGAGCATCGCAGTGGTAAGTGGAAGCGGACGAAATAAGAAATACATTTTGAGAATGTTGTTAAGATTGTTGAAAATGAAATGCGATATTTTTCTCAACGGACACAGGATAAGCTGACGGATGAAGATGCCGTTCAACATGACCGAGCCGACGGAATAACTGATCGTCGCGAGGATGAAGTAGAGGAAGTGAATACGGATACGCCGAAAATCACGGAGGAATGCGATGACGAAGCTGGCACAGGGAGCTCGCCCCGTGGAAGGACCCTCGACGAATTTAACGATCTTCACGAGAGCATCGCAGTGGTAAGCTGAAACTGACGGAATAACAAATACATTTGGAGAAAGTTGTTAAAGTTGTTGAACATGAAATATGATATTTTTCTCAACGGACACAGGATAAGATCACGAATGAAGATGCCGCTCAACATGACCGAGCCGACGGAATAACTGATGGTCGCGAGGATAAAGTAGAGGAAGAGAATACGGATACGCCGAAAATCACGGGGGAATGCGATGGCGAAGCTGGCACAATCGCAGTGGTAAGCGGAAGCTGACGAAATAACAAATACATTGTGAGAAAGAAGGTTGTCAAACATGAAATGTTATATTTTTTCCGATGGACACAGGAAAAGCTTACGGATGAAGATGCCGTCCAAGATCCCCGAGACGACGGGACCCATTACCGTGTCGAACAAGGAAAAATGACAAATACCGGTACGTCGAAAATACCGCAGAAATTTGACGGCGGAGCTGTCACACCGAGGTTGCCCTGTACAACGACGATTGGCGAACAGAGTGGCCTCGATCGAAGCATGGAACCGGTATGCGGAAGAGTATTTATTGTCAAATGCTACAGAAAACTGTAGATGTCATTTGTCATGCAATGCCATCAATGTCATTTGTGATGCTTTGATCAAACAGGGGAACGTAATTGTGATCGGAAGCAGCAGCGAAGACAGCGCACCAAATCACCGTGGGTTACTACGGCAGACGAAGTGACGGGTCGAGCCGGGATTGAACCCATTTATATCAAACAGGAGCCTGGAACAAGCTCCAACGGGCGATTGGCTAAAGATTACGATTTGTGCAGCAAAAGCAGCGTCGGCAGCACGCTGATTGCGAGCCCTCGAGCTGACGAACTACATAATTCTGAGGTGAAAGATTATAAATGTGACGAAGCGTTCTCGGAAGTAAATAACAACAAAAACAATTTGACATGTACTGGTATGTCATGCGAAATAGTACATTACGTTACAAGTATGAAAAAGAGGGAATATTAATACGAGGGGGTTAATGTTTTCAGCGACAGTCGTAGGTCAGGCGGAGCCGAGTGATGGACGAGACGAACTAAACCGAGGGAGCACGAGCCGAGCCGAAGGCGAGGCGAGTTCTTCCGAGGTCTCCCGAGTTCGTCTCGTCTAGCACGAGGCGGAGCGTGACCTACGACTGTCGCTGAAAACACTAACACACGAGTTAATTTCCCTCTTTTTCACACGTGTACCGTACACTATTTTTTGATATTAGTGCGAGGAAAAGGGCAAAAATAAGATAAAATACATTGTAGATGTCAATATCGACTCCTCGATAGATTTTGATGGTGCTTTTTAGTTTGCTGAACTCACTCCACAATGTTGATGGTGCACGCGTCTCCGACATTTCACTGAAGTTTCACAATAGCACACGAACCGAAGTCGAATTTGTTTTTCGGTCATTTTGCCATTTAATAAAATTTTTATAGGCTTCTGTGTATAGATCCCCCGATTTGGCGGGAAGCAAATTTCGTTTGGATTCGTCACATGATTTTTGCGAATCGGGCGGGGTTCCAGGGTTCGGAAATTGCGAGTCAAACATTTCACTTCGCGACATTTCTGCTTTGCTTTTTTGTTAAACTTTTTTTTTCTCAACTCACTTCCCTAAGAAACGCGAAAACCGTCGAATACGTAATGGCTGCCGTATGGCTGATGCAAGAAGTCGAGAGAAATGAGCGGTGTTTTTAGCTATGTAAGTAGTAAGGGAAATAACGATACCGGATCGGCCAAAACGTTACTACCGCGCCACCTTCCAAACGGTGGCGGAGAAACGAACCCTAAAGTGTAACTATAAAGACAACTGCTGTAAACGAAAAGTAAAATCTGTCAACGAAAAGTAACTTTTCGGTTACAATCATAAAAGTTACGAAAACTGCCACTTTACGCGCAACAATCTGTAACCAAAAAGCCACTTTTCCGAGCACGAATGTCAAAAAAAATTTTTTGTAACTGTTCGAATTTCACTTATTTTCAGCGTATTATTTTCGATCTTAAATTTATTTTCATTTCGAAATTCCCTGTTACTATGCGCGATTGTAGCCTCGTCTTTTCGTGAGGGATTATGACGTATGTACGCAAAAACAAGCGCGGTTTCGTACTCCCGAATTCCCCTTCGGCCCTCGCGATCCTCGGACTAGGTAATACGCGCGTTCTTACCGAAAATTTCAGTAATCCTCCGAGCATCGACAAGCGAAGTTTAACGCGCGACTCGATCTCGTCTTTCGTCCTCAATACGAAAATTAATTTAATTTCAAACTCGCAACTTGGGCTGTCGCCAAGTTACGCTCAAGCAAAATCTCGCGTAACCCGCGAACGCGTCCGCCGTGTGATCCACGTCGACGATTTAATAAACACAATTTTTCCTTAAACGCAAAATACTCCAGTGTTCAATTTATTTACGCGATCTACCCTTTCCCTCATCCTCCAAAGTTACCCACGTTTTGAGCCGGTGCAAAAATAATATTAGATATCTGGTCCCACGTTTATCGAAGGACGTGCGCGATCATATTTAAGGTCCTTCGAGCCGGATTCTTAAAAATTAAACGAGTGTAATTTCGCAAGTGTTGAGTGAAATCTTCCATTTTTCTCGTTCAGTGAAGACTATCACAGTTCGCGCCTCAAGGCCAACTTTGTTTTCATTACGCGTCGAGTCCTGTGTCTTGCGACTCATATTAATACCGCGTATATATCGAACGCTGGAATTTTCGTCACAAGTAAAGCGCGTAAGAACTTATCGTGTGTTCTCTCGCATAATTCTCGCCAGAGAAATTATTTCGCGCTCTTCGACGTGAAACATCGAAGACAAAACTGTACACGTGTACAATCAGCTCCTTCGACACGCTCGGTCAACCCGAACGTCAACAATCGTTTCCTTTTCTCGCACATCGTGACAGAGGAATTATTAAATCCTCGCTTCCTTGAAACGAATAACGTGCAGTCGTTATTCGCTCGCGAGTCAGTGCAAGTTTATTTGAACAAATAAAATAAAAATGACCGTTTTCGACGATCTACTTGTCGCGCAAACCGCGCAGTTCATTCAAATAAGGAGAATTTGGCCGAACTACAAAAAACTCGGCAAAGACAAGTTCACCGCCTCGAAAACGCGCTCACGTCTCTCAAACCTACGAGAACTCTGGGCAGCTTGCTGCGCTCGAGACGTACAACTGCAACAAAAGGCGTCAGAAGCACAACTCGAACACGAATACTTCGCCAAGGACGAGTTCCTGGACGCCGAAAACGATTATGAAGACGCCGTGGATCAACTCACGGACCTTCTCGATCAACAAGAGAAACAACAACGGACAGCACCGAGTATCTCGAACTCCACGATAGTTGGAGAAGCATCAGGAACATCCACCTTCGCGCTCCCGCGCATCACCATCCCGAAGTTCAGCGGCGAGCCGACCCGCTGGGAGACTTTTCGGGATTCCTTCAAGGCGCTAGTTGGTGAGAATGTATCGCTCACTCCAGTGCAAAAAATGTATTATTTAAAATCGTTTCTCGAGGGCAACGCGGCTCTCATGCTTGACCACATTTCCGTCTCCGACGCCAATTACGAAGGCGCTTGGAAAATACTCACCGATGAGTACGACAATACGCATGCGTTAGTTCTCGCGCACATTCACGCGTTCGCAAGTTTACCAACTATGGAACTCGAAACCGAGTCCGAATTAAAACGTTGACGCGACACGACTAACTCCTCGCTAAACGCGTTAAAAAACCTAGGACGTCCTGTCGATCACTGGGACGATTTATTAGTTTATTTGGTTGCGCAAAAACTCAGTACCCGTACGCGTACCGCCTGGAATTTGAGTCTCGGCGCGTCAAACGATTTTCCATCGTTTCAATTTTTGAAAGACTTTTTAACTGAAAGAATTCGAGGTATAACGCCAGTTCAAGTCGATACCTCGCACAACGCGCCCCGCGCAAATTCGTCCGGTAACAAATCGAATGCCAAAGTGAACGTACACAACGCTACGACAAAGCAGTGCCCGGACTGCTCGGGAAATCATTTACTTCCTACGTGCTCCGCGTGGCTCAAAAAATCGATCGACGATCGTTTCGCGACCGCTAAACGCGTTCGCGTATGTTTCAATTGTTAAAAGCCTGGCCATTATCCAAATCAATGCCAATCGCCAGGTCGCTGTAACAAATGTCAAAAGCTACATCATACTAGCATATATCGCGCGTCCGTTCCTCGTCAGGAATCTACGAATCCCTCGACCAGCGAAACTGCTGCTGACGCCGCGACCGACGCTGCTGACGTCAATTTAATTCCGTCAAATACCGCGCCGACTTCAGCGCCCAAAATTCCTTCCACGCAGAAGGAAATCCCTGCGCAAAACGCAACGATTAACACAACGCACGAGTTTCCGGACTCCGTGTTACTCGCGACCGCCTGGATCAAATTACGCACTCCAGAATCGCGCGTCGTGAAAGTGCGAGCCTTACTCGATCAAGGTTCGACACACAGCTTCATTTCCGAAGCAATCGCACAAAAATTACGTACTTCGCGTCACCGCGCGAATCTTAACGTCACGTCGTTCGGAGACGCATTCTCCGGCCGTGCGACTTCTCGAGTACACCTCACGCTCGAGTCTTGTAACGACCAAGGCCCTCGCTTGCCTCTGGTCGCTTACGTTTATCAAAAAATAACTTCGTATGCTGCGCGGCTCTCGCGTCAAGTAGGCTCTTGGCCTCACTTAAAAGGATTGGCTCTCGCCGATCCCGATCCTTCCAGCAAGGAACCAATTCACACTTTAATCGGAGCCGACCTTTACGGCTACCTCCTGCTCGAATCACTTCGAAAAGGTCCGATTGGGTCACCGACGGCCCAACTCACGACTTTGGGGTGGATAATCTCCGGCCCCACGGATACAACGCGCGTCACGCCCGCGTTGACCACTTCTTCGACACATTGCGCGCTCGTCACCGACAACGACGCGTCAATCCGACGATTTTGGGAAATCGAAGAAATTCCATCGAAACAATTTCTCACACCCGAGGAGGAAGAATGCGAAAATCATTTCATTAACACGCATTCACGCGATCGCTCCGGTCGCTACGTTTTACGATTGCCTTTCCGCGGTAATTCCGTTCCCGAGCTGGGCAATAGTTTCCAGATCGCGCTTAATCGTTACGCGCATCACGAAACGCGTCTTCAGAAAAAACCAGCGCTCTTGAGCGAATACTCCGACTTCCTCAAGGAATACGAAGCGTTGGGACATATGGAAAAGGTCCAAGAATCGGACACGATCCTTAACCCAGTTTACATTCCGCATCATCCTGTTATCCGTGATAGCAGCTCCACTACGCGCCTCCGCGTGGTCTTTAACGCGTCTAGCGTCACTTCAAACGGAACCTCGTTAAATGACCATTTACACATCGGTCACAAATTGCAACGCGAAATCGGCGGCGTCCTTTCAAGCTGGCGGCGACACCGTCTCGTTTATATCGCGGATATTGAAAAAATGTTTCGCCAAATTCTGATTCACCGCGAAGACACCGATTATCAACGCATTGTTTTCCGATCAGAACCCGACGGTCCAGTACAAAAGTATCGTTTTTTAACCGTAACGTATGGTACCGCGAGCGCGCCATATTTAGCCAATCGCGTACTACTTCAACTCGCTGACGACGAGGGCAGTGAGTTTCCCGCTGCCGTCGACGTAATCCGTAATTCGACTAACGTGGACGACGTTTTATTCGGCGCCGATGATCTCGAGGGCGCTCGAACAGTCCGCGCAGAAATATTGTCACTGCTAAAACGCGGTGGCTTTAATTTACGCAAATGGGCCGCGAACGACATCGAATTATTAGCGGACATTCCTGCGGTAGGTCACGACCTCGCGATCGACCTATCGAACGATGATTCGGCCGTACTAAAAGTTCTCGGCATCACGTGGCTTCCCAAAGAAGACGCGTTCAGTTTTCAAATCGCAGAAATACCAGAAACTCGCAGTACTAAGCGCTCGGTACTTTCACTAATAGCACGGCTGTTCGACCCCCTCGGTTGGGCTTTACCCGTCATCATTAACGCGAAAATTCTCATGCAAGACTTATGGCTTGCAAAAATTGATTGGGACGACGCAGTTCCTCCATCTCTACTAGAAAGATGGAATTCTTATCGGCATGATCTGCCAAAATTAACAACGTTACGTATTCCACGCTGGATCAGCACCACTGCACAAGAGCATTGTGCTATCGAGCTTCACGGTTTCGCGGACGCGTCGCAACGCGCGTTCTCCGCGGTCGTTTACGTCCGAGTTTTAAATTCGCCCTCTGACGTATCCGTTTCATTATTAGCGGCCAAATCTAAAGTCGCGCCACTACAAACAGTCTCCATTCCGCGACTCGAACTGAATGGAGTCGTATTGCTTGTTCGACTACTTGAATACGTCAAACAACAATTAAAATTCGAATCGATTCCCGTGCACGGTTGGACCGATTCCACCGTTGCACTCGCGTGGCTCACCCAGCACCCGTCGCGCTGGAAGCCTTACGTCGCAAATAGGGTCTCCGAGATCCAAACTAAAATGCCCGAAATTAAGTGGCATCACGTTCCTACTCGCGATAACCCCGCCGATTGCGCGTCACGGGGAATTCCAGTAGACGAATTTCTTCAACACCCACTCTGGTGGTCAGGCCCACCCTGGCTCCAGCAGAATTCCGCGTTTTGGCCAAATGCACGACCTTGCGCGACTTCGGACGACTCAGTCGATCCAAAAATCGTTCTCCAAGAACAACGCTCCTCTGCGACTACTCACGTCGCCCAAGAGACGGAGGAGTGGGACTTTCCCTTGCGCTTTTCGAGCTGGGGAAAATTGCTTCGAGTTACGGTCATTCTTTTCCGCTGGCTCCGCAAATACCGTACTCGTAAGCTCGACCAATCTGCAGCTTCCACGAATAATTTAGTATCAAACTTAAACGCAGCACGTGACTTTTGGGTCCGCCGCGTGCAACACGCGTCTTTCAAGGCGGAAATTCAAGCGCTGCAGTCCAATACAGCACTGCCGCGCTCAAGCCCCCTCAAGCCACTTAACCCGTTTCTCGACGGGAACGATCAGCTGCGTCTTGGCGGGCGGTTGCGCCACTCGTTCCTGTCCTATGACGAACGATTCCCACGCATTTTACCGCGCCATCACCTGAGCGAATTAATCATAGATCAAACGCATTTACGCTCATTACACGGAGGCAGTCAGCTTACGTTGCGACTCCTTCGACAAAATTATTGGATCCTCGGCGCGAGATCCCTCGTTAAAGCTCGTATTAATCGGTGCATAACGTGCGTTCGCGAACGCGCTGTCACCGCCAGTCAACTCATGGGAGATCTTCCATCTCCCCGAGTCAATCCATCGCCTCCTTTCTCACATTGTTGCGTGGACTACGCCGGTCCGTTCCAAGTAACCCCGTACGTAGGACGAGGCCAAAAGGCCAGAAAATATTAGGTCCTTATATTAGGTCCCCAAAATTCCTTTGTTAGTTCATAAGTTCTCGCTATCAATGTCGGGTCTAATTTGTACTTGAAAAAAGATCACACGGCAAGCGTTACAAGAAATTTCAAGCGTTTCGTTCCATTCGGAACGAGGCGAGCGGTATGTTCGAATTTCACTTATTTTCAGCGTATTATTTTCGATCTTAAATTTATTTTCATTTCAAAATTCCCTGTTACTATGCGCGATTGTAGCCTCGTCTTTTCGTGAGGGATCATGACGTATGTACGCAAAAACAAGCGCGGTTTCGTACTCCCGAATTCCCCTTCGGCCCTCGCGATCCTCGGACTAGGTAATACGCGCGTTCTTACCGAAAATTTCAGTAATCCTCCGAGCATCGACAAGCGAAGTTTAACGCGCGACTCGATCTCGTCTTTCGTCCTCAATACGAAAATTAATTTAATTTCAAACTCACAACTTGGGCTGTCGCCAAGTTGCGCTCAAGCAAAATCTCGCGTAACCCGCGAACGCGTCCGCCGTGTGATCCACGTCGACGATTTAATAAACACAATTTTTACTTAAACGCAAAATACTCCAGTGTTCAATTTATCTACGCGATCTACCCTTTCCCTCATCCTCCAAAGTTACCCACGTTTTGAACCGGTGCAAAAATAATATTAAATATCTGGTCCCACGTTTATCGAAGGACGTGCGCGATCAGTAACGTTCCAGGCAATCAGTATGCCCCCCCAAGGTCAAAAGGGTATCCGCGTTCAGACTGTAGAAAATTTTGAATAAATCATTACTCCAACAAATCCGGGAAGAATCCGAGCAATTGCGAGAGCAAAGAACATCCCCGAAGTAAGTTTACGTGGGGAATAAATAATATTTGCACGAACTGTATGCCTCGCTGCAATTTTTCGACCGAGGGTTTGGGATGTTGTAATCAATGAATTGTTTCTGTCCAATAGAATAATGAAACTCCGTTTCGACGCGGTATGGATATTGTGAAAAGAAAAATTGACAACAAAACTGGGTCTACGCCGAACGACGACGGCACGAGGTTGAAAAAAAAACCGAAAGTTCACACGGTAAGATATATCCGTAACAGTTATAATTTAGTGTAAAAGGTAATTGTCGTAAACGCTCAGATTGTCGTTATTGATTAGGGGCCAATGAAGGAGTTAAATGCAGATCGTGCAAAAGTGGTGGCCACGGACATATACGAGTTTGATGATGATGACGGCGAGAACGTGGAAATACCTGGGGCAACCGACAGCCGAAAGTGTTCGGAGATGAATAAAGTAACGAGGGTGAAAGCATCGTCCGTGAAGGAACAAGGGTCGAAGAAAGAAAAGGAGAAAAATGCGGTGAGTACCGATTCCAGAACAAGTCGTAGGAAATTATTGGAAGGATAAAACGCGCGGCTAAAAAAAAAAAAAATTTCGTTACGTATTCGCAGGCCAAGAAAAAAAAATTCCGGGGAGAATCATGTACCGCCTCCTGGCGCGAGTGATGTTCGGGCCAAGACAAAAACTAAACCGACGAAACACAGGCTGGACGAGAGTAAAGAGAAAGATGGGGTGAGTACCGGTATTGGAACGAAGATCGTTTGTGATGCGAGAAGAGTTAATGGTATAATGCTCTTGTAAAAGTACCGGTATACATATCATTAAAATACTTGTTCGCAGGCAAAGAGAAGACATATCGAGGATAACCGTGTGACGTCTCCTGGCCCGAGTAATGTTCCGGACAACGACAAAAGTAAAATGACAAAACCACCGGCCGCGACGAAACATGGGCTGCGCGGAGGAAAGGAGAAAGATGGGGTGAGAACCGATACCGCAACGATTCATTTATAAATATTGCACGTAAAATTAAATAAAAATGGCATGTGGTCGGTGGTTGTAGAATCGTAGATTTTGTACGCGTAATGAAATACAAAAAGTTACACTCAACAAGGGGGAAAGGTCAAAACCTGGCTTGATTTAAAACGACGAAGCGCAACGAGAAAAAGCTATCTAAACTTCGATCGTTCATGATGATGTAGCAAGAGTAAATGAATCTATTTATTATTGTAATACGTATTCGCAGGCAAGGAAAAGAAATATCAGGGAGAACCGTGTATCGCCGACTGGTCGGAGTGATGGTCGGGCGAATAAAGGAATAACAAACACAAAACTATCGAACGCGACGAAACATGGGCCGGACGAAGAGAAGATAAAAATTGCGGTGAGTACCGGTATATGTCGAGAAATGCAAGAGATTTTTTTCAAATTAAAATATAAGTATGGAGAGGTTATTCGACGGATGATGACATGTTTGTGACACGGAATTATATAAAATTGTAAGAACATAAAATAAATTGTTTTCGTTTATTTCCAGTCGAAAGGAAACGTTACCAGTAAACGTGGCGATGATAAAGTTGGAAGCAATTCCATAAAAAAAAAAAAATCATCAACTGCGAAAAACCTCGGAGTGCGAGAACAAACGAAAGGATATGTGGTGAGTACCGGTATACATACAAGTGGTACAGAGCAAATGCAGAAAAAAATGAAAAGAAAGATGATAAGCACGGAGAGATTCGTCGTTCAATGATGGAATAGCTGTAACACATAATAGAAGAAACATACGGGAACCATAAATGCGAATTGGCAAAAAAAATCACTTTGTCGATAATAACGTGATACTGAGCAGTTTGTTAACAAATAACGTTCCCAAAGAAAGAAGTAATGTTGAGGAGGTAGCACAAATATCTATGTAATGACAATTTCAAAACATGTTGGCAGCCAAGGATAAAAAAGTACCAGGATGACGAAGTCTCCAGTACGTATACCGATGACGATGACGGCCACAAAAGTCAAGGAATGCAGCAGCGGTCCATCTCCACTTCCCGCGGAGGACATAAAGAAAGGAATAAAATAAGAGTGAGTACCGGTATATACATAAGAAGATTTGTAAATTACTGTAAAAATGTAAGAAGAATGTTGGTCCCGAGGGGTTTCATTGTTGGTACGGCGAATACAAGTGTCACGAAATAATTGAAAAGAGTTAGAGAGTAAAAAACGTATAGATTGAACTGTGGCGAAAAATATGAGAGTACGATGGAAACTTTTTACGCCGAAAATGTTTGCAATGAAAAATTCGATATGGTAATGGACTAGCGATGCTATTCATGTTATGACTGAAATATTGCAGCAAAGGCAACAGAATACGGGTACTGACGATGACGTACCATCAGCGGAACTGGATGGCGAGAGCTCGAACGAGGAAAAATCATTAACCGAAAGTGACGAAACATTCCGTGAGCAGGTCATGATTCAGGTGTGTAGTTGAACGTTTAAGTATTTGGACGAATGAGAATATTGAAATGTTCATTGATGTACGACGTGATGTTATTAAAAACGAACAAAAATTTTCCAGTTTCTAGAAATAAAAAAAACATGCGACTACATTAAATAACGCCGTAAAAAAGTTCGAAAGAATGTTGACGATGGAGCGCTGTAAGGACGGTGACAACACGTTCACCATGCAGGAGCTGAGCAATGAAAAAGTGGCCGAGATAAAGGTATGCGCCGGATGGAGCATTGATCGGGTGATAGCGATTGAATCAGGTACGACATCGACCATGAGGAAAATATTGGGTATCCTAATGACCCAATTATGGGGCCCCGATGGAGTAAAGAAGCTCATAATAAGGAAAACTCGGAGGGACGAGAATAAGCGACAAGTTACCCAGGAAGACCTTAGAAAATTGATGGGTGAGTTGTATTTAGCACTTATGGGGATCTTACTGCCGAGCCGCTAAATAAATTTTGCCAACTTCAGGCAAAACTGGGCCGGAGTTGTTGAAAAAGAAGTGAATCACTTTTTAAACAATGCAACGATATATATTGGAGAAAAAATTACGCTACATTTCACAAATAATCAATTCCTTTTCGATTATTCAAACAGATGCGTGCTTGGGACTTCAAAAGATAAAGCGATTGCCGACAGAAGAAGTCGATACAATGGACGCTTTAAAAGCAACCGTTTCGAACAAATTAAAGCACGACCGGTACAATGATTATCGCAGGTCAAAACAACGCGAGGAAAACAACGTGAGGGAAGCGTCTCCTAGTGGGAGCAGTGGTGGCGAGGAACGTTCAAGCGACCGCGAGGCCGACAACTCCGGCATCGCGGATAAGGACATTAATTCGGCTACGGAGGACGATGCTTCTGAGCAGGAGTCCGGGAGCAAGAGAGTGTCTTGTGAGGAAGAGTCCGATGACGATGACTTAATTATCCCAAAGAAGTAATATTTGAAGCGCGTGCGCTTTGATAAGTACTGGTACAAAATAATATAACGTGATCGAATAAGCATTATGTTATTTAAACGTCGAAAAATATTGTTGTAATCTAGCAGGGATCGAAGGGATATAGCAATGAGACATACAAAGTATATGTCAATCGCAATAATAAAATGACAGTTCATTTGTTCTGCTGCGAGCTTCAATATTTCATTAGTCAATTCATTTTCACACTTTGCAATAAATTTATTTATGTGTTATTCATAAGTCTTTTCATATAAATATATAACCGGAGTAGTTACCGGCGAACGCAGGCATATATGGCTATTATTTGCCGATTTATGGAGACGATTATCTCTATATGTACTCTTGCTTCTATCGATGCTGCACTATAGTACCGGTAGAACACGACCAAAAAACTATATTATAAAAAGGTATGAGTGAAACGTATGGCAATTGATGTAAAGCACAGACCATGTGGTCCCCGGAGAGAATGAAAAAAATTGAAGTGTATCTGAGTCATATAATAATAAACCGTGTTAATGGTGACGTGGAAAAATGTTTTTTTATACATTACATCTATATATTTTTGAATTTCCTGCATTCGTTTGGAAAAGGATTATCGTTTCAAAAAGATGAAATAATTAAACACTTTTTGACAAATACCTGAAACGGTCAACGGTTCAACGAGTGTTGTAACGAAATTGTAACGGAAAAAGGAGGAAATACTTTGTATTGATATTTCAAACGCCGCAATTAGTTTTTCTCTGAATAAATTTGAAATATAGCAATCAGACGTGTACAGGTAACATACGAATATCGATGAAAATCTTGACGAAGATTGATTGGACCATTTGTACTAGATTGCAATGTGTCGTTACATTTTCAATTGCGCTGCTATTTGGAAATATTTTCGCGATCCGGCCAAGGAATATAATATGGTTTTGGTTTTTTATCGTGTTCGGGATTGAGCAAGCCACGGTGGTAGCGTGGACAGCTGAGTCGGGAGTTCACGCGCCGCCGCGGGCGGCAGCAGCAACCGGGTACATCGCGCACGGGCAGCCAAGCGCTCGTTCTCGATGCCCTCACGGGCGTCGCCACCTCCCGGGCTCTGTTCTTCGGGACAGAGAAGACGCTCCGCGCGCATGCGCGCGGCGCGTCTTCATCGATCGCCATGATCGATTCCTCAGTCATTCCATGATCGATTCCTCAGTCACAAATTCCTCTTGTATTAATAAAATAAAGACCTTATATATTTTTCTCAACGCTCGCTCGTATTATTTTCGCCGTACCACCTACACCAGATCCCGCATAAAACATTTTGGTCCTTCGAGCCGGATCTGGTGGTACGAGCGCGCGAAGTGCGTGCAAACGTTCTGTGAATTTGTGCGTCGCATTTAGGAACGGGCCACGGGTCGGATCTTCGCATCGGGTGTGCAGCGCATCGAGAATTCACATCGGATCTTCGCACGCTGGGAAACGCCGCGGCCTCGCCGGCTCGCGACACACGTGGCTCGAGCGCACCGGGCGGCCATCTTGAAACTCGGCTACCTCGCTACAGCGATCCTGCCAACGCTTCTCGGGTTTTACGCAACGGTACGTCGCCTTTGGTGAGTTTTTAAGACTTTTCGCATTTTTTCTGCTCACGAGTGCGGGTGTGAGTGACCGATTTTGACGCGCGTTCGCCTCACGTGCACGGGGTTTTCGTCTCATTCGAGCGCGGTCGATAATCGATCAATATCTCACAGTGCGGGCCGGGCGGTAACGGGAGGGACAATTTTCGTGTGTTCCGGTAAATTTGGGTTCGTCGCACGCGGGTCGAGAGTGAGTTTCCGGGCGGGAGCCTCTCGCCGATTTTTCGACAACGCACGTGGGTTACCGACTACGCACGCAAGCTTCCGGGACGATTTAGACTCTCGGGCGGATTTTATCGCAATTTTGTGGCAGTGATCGCGGGTTTTCGGGCATCGTGGACTTTTCGCGAGTTTTCCGCGTAATTTTCACGACGTTTTTGCGGGTTTTTTTGAGTTTTTTCGGGTTTTTCGAGTTCTTCGACATTTTTCGTGGCCTCTTCGCGCATTTTTGGCAGTGACCGCGGGCCTAAGCGCATTCCTTCGCAGCGATTCCGGGTTCTGGCTGGACATTCGGATAAACGCCAGATACATCGCATGCGGGATCGGGTTTTCGACTAATTCGTCAGGTTTCGGGCATTTTCGAGTGCGCGTTCGCGGTCCGGGGCTACCGGGCCCTTTTGTTTATCGCGGGTTGCCGACTCGCACGTGCGGGTTCACCTCCCTCGGGCCATCGCTACGCTCGTGGGGTATTTTCGTCATCGTGTACCCCCAGCTGGTCTGCACGTCCTCATTTTCACCGTTTTTCGGGATTTTTCGCAACAGGAAATATGGCGGACAGCGAGAAGTCGACGCTCAAGCCAGAGCCGAGTGAGGACGTGCCTCTCCTCGTCGTTCCGGGAGACGAGCCGGCAGCAACATCGGGAACGGGAACGGGTACGCTGCAGCCGCCATCACGGGATCCATCGGCTGCTCCATCACCGAACCCTGGTGGTTCACGGGCTTCGTCACGTTCGGGCAGTCGGGAGCGAGCGTCAGCCAAGGAGCCCACGCAATCCAGCGTGTTGGCGGCGCGCTCGCTGGATCTGAAGGTCGCAACGCAAATATCTCGGGTCGCGTTGCTCAACGATATGCTCTCCTCGGCGCAACACTCAACGTCAGGGAGCTACACCCCCACGGAGCTCGACAGCCTCATCAGGCAGGCTCACGACCTATGGGCCAAGTTCTCGCTGGTGCACGACGTCATCTCAGACGCGTGCACTTCAGAGATCTTGGAGGGGCCGTGTGTCACCGACGACATTTACGGCAGGGCGTTTCGCCTCCATCGGGACCTCACGGGGCTGCTCTCACGCTTTCGGGACGAGCTCCGCCCCATGACATTCGGGAACGTCGCATCGGGACGCGCTGCAGCGATTGGCCGGGAGAACTTGCCGAAGATCTCCCTCTCAACTTCACCGGCGACTTCGCCAAATGGGTCTCGTTCCGAGACATGTTCGCTGGTCCGGGAAAATCCAGCGCTCACGGACGTCGAACGCAAGCACTATCTGCGGACGGCTACTTCGGGAGAGGCTGCGAAACTCATCGCTAGCCTCGCGATTGACTCGGAGTCATTCGCAACTGCCTGGGAGATTCTCTGCGATCGATACAACGATACCAGGGTGTTGACCCGGTCGCATTTGGACACGCTATTCCGTACGACGGCCATCACTCCCAATTCGGCTACGGAACTTCGCACTCTACTCCACGACGTCTCCGAGGCGTATAATTCACTCCGGGTTCTCAAGGCTCCCATCGACCATTGGGATTTGGTCCTTGAATACGCGATCACGCGACGCCTCGACGCCGCGAGCCGCGTCGCTTGGGAAACAAAGGCGGGACTTTCCAAGGAGCAGCCGAAATTTGCGGAGTTACGGGCTTTTCTCTCAAATCGGGCTCGGGCACTTGAGGGTTCAGCCGCCGTATCGGGTCCGTCGCAGCAACGGGAGCAGTCGGGTTCGGGCAAGCCAGCATCGGGATCAGCGCAACAACCGTCCGCACGGGTGCTCGCAGCTACAACGGGTGCATCGGGGAGCAAATACACTTGCTCACTGTGTCAACAAGGACACTTTATCATCTCCTGCCCCCAGTTCCGGGAGCTCAGCAACGCGCAACGCCGGGAGAAAGCGCAGTCACTCCGACTGTGCTTTAACTGCGTGAGAAAGCACAACGTCGCGTCCTGTCAGACGACGACGAAGTGCAAGGAGTGTGACCGGAAACATCACACCATGATCCAGGTGGGGTGGACTCCGGGCTGGTGGCACTCCTGCATCGGGACGGGCAGGCGAAGCAGCGGGATCCAGCGCACCGGGATCATCCGCATGAGATGAGGCGGCATTAGTTTTGTCGGGATCGGGATTGGGAGCTGCCAGACCGGCGGTGCTCCTCGCAACGGGACAGGCCGACTTAATCAACAGCAACGGATCATCGCATCGGGTACGCGTTCTTATCGACACGGGTTCGGAACTTACGTTCATCGCGGGTGCTCTCGTGCACCAGCTCCAACTTTCGCAGGAGCCGTCGGTAATACCGATCGTCGGGATCGGTGGAACGCAATCGGGCCAAACGCGCGGGGTGGTTCGCATTAACTTACGATCTACACATACGTCGGATTCTGTATCAATAAACGCTCACATTTTGTCAAAACTAATGCCAGTTCTCCCTTCATTTTCCCTCCCTCATCTCTCCTTACCGCATCTGCAAGGCCTCCCCCTTGCAGACCCAGATCTTTTGTTACCAGGATCAATAGATCTTATCTTAGGGGCGGATATTTACGGGGAAATAATTCGGGCGCAAATTAAGCGAGGGCCTCCAGGCACTCCGATCGCACAGAACACCATCTTCGGGTGGATTGTTATCGGGCCATGGGATTTTTCGCAAGTTTCAGCCGGGCTCTCGCTACTCGCTGCAGTCGATCACGGGTGTCAAGCGCTTCAAGACCTCCTCACGCAGTTCTGGGTCCAGGAGGAGGTCGCCGTATCGAGCGGGTCTCCACTCACGGGAGACGAGCTGAAATGCGAAGAGCATTTCCGCTCCACGCACACACGGGACGCAGATGGGCGGTACGTCGTTGGGCTGCCCACCAAATCTGCTTCGGGTAAATTGGGGAGTTCGTACCAGTCGGCTTCGGCTTGCTTGCAACGGCTCCGACGCAGGCTCGATCGGGATGCGACTTACAAGGGACTGTACGACGCGTTTCTGGGTGAGTACGAATCCATGGGCCACATCGTTCGGGTTTCTGAGGACTACGCTACGCACGGGTCGGTGTATTATTTGCCGCACCACGGGGTACTCACCACGAAGCTGCGCGTCGTCTTCAACGGGTCATGCAGCACGGATTCCGGGACGTCGCTTAACGACGTATTGCACAGGGGTGCTAAACTGCAGCGAGATATTTCAGACGTTCTCCTGTGGTTTAGACGACACCGGGTCGTCTTCGCGACGGACATCGTCAAGATGTTTCGACAATTTCGGGTTCGGGAACGCGATTGGGATTTACAACGCATCTTGTGGGTAGACGAAAACGGGCGGGTCGTTCCATTCCACCTCACCACGGTGACCTACGGCACGCGGTCGGCACCATTTCTCGCGTGTCGTGTCCTCGATCAGCTGGTAGCTGACGAGGGTGGGAGATATCCTGCTGCGGTCGCCCCCTTTACAAAGGGGCGATACGTAGATGATATCTATGGCGGAGCCGACACCCTAGCAGAGCTCATTGCGCAAGCTGAGCAGCTAGTCGGGATCAGCTAGCAGGCAACCCGATGCGGTGGCATCGGGTTGCCTGCCCTTAGCCAAATGGCAGAGCAACCAACCGGAGCTACTCGCAGCGGTCGGGGCGACCTCCTCAACGGAGAGCTCTCGGGAATTTGAAGCGTGCGAAACCAAAGTTCTCGGTCTCGCATGGCTTCCGCACACGGACGTGTTTAAATTCACGGTTCGTACGTACACGGTCGGGGACGGGATCACGAAACGCATCATCCTCTCGGAAATTGCGCAAATCTACGACCCTCTGGGATTCCTCGCACCGGTAACAATCCGGGCCAAAATCTCCTCCAACGACTTTGGCTCGAACGGTTGGGTTGGGATGATCTGGTCTCAACCGAAGTCAACAACGCATGGGTCGCGTTTCGTCGGGAGCTAGCGCACCTCGGGACGGTTTCGGTACCGCGCTGGCTCCAGACCGCATCGGGCGCGGCGGTCGAAATACACGGGTTTTCCGACGCATCTCAGTTCACAATGGGTGCAGTCGTGTACGTTCGGGTTTCGGGTATGGAGAATCGCACTGCGGTCTCCTTCGTCTGCGCAAAAACTAAGGTCGCACCACTCAAACGGCTCACAATTCCACGCTTGGAGTTGGCAGCAGCTGTGCTGCTAACCAAGCTGGTGCACCATGTGCAAAATACTTTGGGCCTTGATGACTCCCGGGTCTACCTATGGACGGACTCCATGGTAACTCTCACCTGGGTCACGTCGCATCCTTCACGGTGGAAGGACTTCGTGCGGAATCGGGTCGCACTGGCACAGGAGCTCGTGCCACGGGCGCAATGGAGATTCACACCGGGAAAGGACAATCCTGCAGATTGCGCATCACGGGGGCTAACCATCTCGCAAATCGCGCGATTTTCACCATGGTGGGACGGGCCTCACTGGCTAGCCAAGGAGAGTCTCCATTGGCCAACGCAGCGCATCGGGACGGGGGACGCAACGGCGCTCGAAGAGCGTCCAGGTCTCACACTTGCAGTCGCAACCACTCACTCACCGGTCTTCGATCTTATCGAGAGGTATTCAGCGCTAAACCGGTTGTTGCGAATCACAGCATGACTCTTCAAGGCGATTACAAGCCTTAAAGGAGCAGGGAGCGGTACACCGGGTTCAGCCATCACACCGGGAGACCTGGAACACGCACGGCTTTATTGGGTGAAAGCCATCCAGGGAGCATTTTTCGCTTCAGAGCTCAGGATCCTCGCATCGGGTAATACGCTACCGAAATCGCATGCGATCACGCGATTAACGGGATTCATCGATCATCAAGGCATCCTCAGGGTGGGAGGACGGCTGAAGCACTCGGCCTTACAACCTGAGAGCAAAAACCCAGTCATCCTTCCTCGGGCCTCACCCCTGACGGAGCTTCTCATCCGAGAGCCTCACGAGCGCACTTACCACGGCGGGACACAGATCACCCTAGCGCACCTGCGACAAAGCTGCTGGATAATTGGCGGGCGGGGTCCAGTACGCTCCTTCATTTTGAGGTGCGTCAAATGCGCTCGTTTTCGGGCACAGAAGGCACAACAATTAATGGGTCAGTTGCCAACTGCACGGGTCACGCCTGCAAAGGCGTTCCTCTTCACGGGGGTCGATTACGCGGGGCCAGTCCCACTCAAGAACTGGCGCGGGCGCGGGAATAAATGTCACAAGGGCTGGTTGTGCATTTTCGTCTGTTTCACCACCTCTGCGATTCATCTCGAGGTTGTTACAGATCTGACGACCGACGGGTTCCTGGCGGCACTTCGCAAATTCACGGGGAGACGGGGAGTTCCGCACACGATTCACAGCGATTGCGGAACGAATTTTCAGGGCGCAGCGGCAGAGCTGAAACAGCTTTTCAAGTCGGGAACGAAGGAGGCTGAACGCCTCCAGCGCACTGGGGCAACTGACGGAGTCACGTGGGTTTTTAACCCACCGGGAGCACCACACATGGGCGGGAAGTGGGAGGCCGCAGTAAAGTCGGTCAAGCACCACCTCCGGCGGACGATAGGAGATGCGGCCCTGACGTTTGAAGAACTTACGACTCTTTTGACACAAATCGAGGCCGTACTCAACTCTCGTCCATTGGAGCCAATGTCGGACGACCCGGACGATGTCACCGCATGAACACCGGGACACTTCCTCATCGGGGAGGCCATCACCACGGTCCCAGAACCATCACTACGGGACGTGCCCACCGGTCGACTGACACGGTGGCAATGGGTACAGGAAAGGGCGCAATTTTGCTGGGATCACTGGTCCACGGGTTATCTCCAACACCTTCAAGGGATATCAAAGTGGCATCATCCGCGGCACGACATCCGGGTTGGCTCGCTGGTCCTCCTGACCAACGAGAATCTGCCGCCAACGAAGTGGGCGTTGGCTCGGGTCACACATCTTCATCCGGGCAACGACGGGAGTAGATAGGCAAGGCGGGTTCTGGATACAGATTCCTACTACCGACACTTACCGACTCTGCAGTCGAGACACAAACCCCCTTCCAGAACCTTCCAGAACCTTCCAGAACGTTCTCGAAGGTTCCACGATAACGTCATCACGATGACACGTAGTTTGAGGGGGGTGAGAGGGGGGTGGTGACCTTGACACGTGCCGTCATCACGATGACTGTGAGGTCTCGATGAGGGGGGTGAGAAATTCTGGAACGTTCTCGTTCAAAGGTCAAGATGCTTGCGAACGTTCGGAGGGGTGAGAGGGGGGGTATTTTTCAATGATGACGTAGAAGAGTTGACATCATCAAGGTCCGTCGTGTGAGGTCTCGACGAGGGGGGTGACAAATTCTGGAATGTTCTCGTTCAAAGATGCTTGCGATCCTTCTCGAAGGATGCACGTGCAATGTCCGATATCGCGATATCCGAGAGGGGATATTTTTGGGGGGTCAGAGGGGAAGAGAAATCGTTCTAGAAAATTCCTAAACAATTAGCAGAGGGGTGACGTAGGATATAAAAGCTGGAATTTAGTGTACAAACCGTATTGTTGATTCAGTTGTCAAATGAGTTGCACTGCTCAGAAACATCGTGAACTTCGACAACGAATAGAGCTATTATTAAAGAACATTCAAGAAGTTAAAGACTTAATCAAAACAAAATCCGATATTAATCACGAAAATTAAAAAATATTTCGGTGTGACTTGAAGAAAAAGTGCACGAAATTCAACATCTATCCCCAACAAACCATGGATTTCACCGAATTAAACAAAGTTGGCCGTCTGGCTGAATATCTACCATTGAAAAAACTGAATGATCTCGAATTGCACAAGAATTATTTGATCACCGACGTACGCCGAGTTGCAACAAAGTATGGGCCTAGGATCGTTGTGGACGTTGAAGATCAGTTTTCTGTATTTTTACCTGAGAGGTTCGCGAAATTCCTGGATACTGCAAAGAATATCTTCGAGGACATGAAAACCGAATGTGAACAGAAGAAACTCCGAATGATTTACCGTGGAGGAAAATTTGATCAAGTTGAATTTTGTTAAATACCAACGATGCATTTAACACTATTTATGTATCAAACAAGGTGACTTGTAACTTTACATTATTAAAAAAAAAAAAACATGCATCTTCCAAAAATAAATGTATCAACATCAAAAAGTGTTTGCATGATCTCATTATATATCCAAAAAATGAAAAAAAACTATCTTGAATAATGTTCTTAAGAAATTCTGGTTCAATTGACAACATTTCAGGATGCTGCAAAAAAAAATGGAATGAAAAAAAAACTCCATCAAGACAAAACAAATTCAGTATCAAGTAAAATTTTATTGATACAAATAAATCTATTTAACACTATTTTATATTAAAATTCAAATAAAATAAAATCAAAATTCTATATGACATTCGATTAATTTCATATTAAAATCGTCTTTGCGAAAAAAATAAAATAAAATGAAACTTAATATTTTTTGAGAAAAAAATAAAATCACGCACACAACACACACACACACCCACACCATTTTATATTAAAATTCAAATAAAATAAAAATCGAAATTCTATATGACATTCAATTAATTTCATATTAAAATGGTCTTTGCGAAAAAAAAAAAAAAATAATGGTAAAAATAAAATGGAACTTAACATTTTTTTTGAGAAAAAATAAAATCACGCACACAACACACACACACCCACACCATTTTATATTAAAATTCAATTAAAAAATCAAAATCAAAATTTATATTTGAAATTTAATTAATTTTATATCAAAATCGTCTTTTGTGAAAAAATAATGGTAAAAATAAAATTAAACTTAACATTTCTTGGGGAAAAATAAAATCACGCACACCCAACAAACACATACAACCACACATCATTCTTCCCATTCGAGTTGAGCGTCGACAACGTCGGCGAACCCTTCGTCCTCGCCTCTCGCGTCGACGGCGTCGGCGAACCCTTCGTCCTCGCCTCTCGCATCGTACCCGAGATAGTCTTCAGGCAGCAGCAGCTCGTCCACGAGCAAACTCCCGATATTTCGTCCGTCCTCGGTGAGCAGGTGGATGCTCAGGGGGTGACGTGTCCAGTGGCTCATGGGGATGGCAGTTAGCTGTCTCTGGCAGAAAGGAGCCAGCTCATGGGCCACGTAATCGACCTGATCGAGGTATTCGAGACCGTGGAGGCTGCACTCGATGAGCAATGCAGGTATCGACGCCAACACAGGTGTGGTGTGGAAAAGCGAATGGAGGTTGTAAAATTCGCTGTCGCCAAGATCGATCAGATAGACCTCGGCATAACCATCACTGTCGACGTCCACGATCTCCCCACGAAACGCAGTACCCATCCTCACTACTACACAGCTCAATCCAGCTGTAACATCGTCGAATTGTATAGGGCGGCCAATTCTCCGCTCTATGAAATCGGACCACATCGATCTCATGACGAAATCATAAGTTTCCTCTAGCTCTGCGGTGACGATGTAAAGAGCCGTCGTGCTCAAGATGCGTATGACGCGACACGTGAAAGCGAATCGAAGAAACTGATATTCTCGATAGCGGGGATACATTTCGAGGAAAAATAATGTTAATGTCCACCGTAGATATGCACCAACGCGCTTGCACAAAACGCAGAGAGTTTTTAAAAAATGATGGGGTGATAATCACGGTAGATTTTGCACCTTTAACGCGTTTGCACAAAAAAATGCAGAGAGTTCTTCACTGAATACGTCACGATTGAAATTAGAAGAAAACTGATAAAACGAGCGTAGTGGGCACAGGAAATCAACCAAATTTTTTTTTTTTTGACTCTTCGATGTGACTCTTTTGGCTACGGAATAAAGACTGCAGCGCGACTGTAAGATTTTTTCTATGGGAGTACGTTTGTTTACATCAACGTTGTCAACAGGGTCGAGCATAGACGCTCTTGTCGATTTTCGAGTACGTTCCGAATGTTTATAATAGTAATAAATCTCTACATGCGTAGTCGTGTAACGTGATCACTGTAAGTTCGTAAATATTCGGTTCAAGATAATTTAAAGAATTCAAACCATCAGCAAGCCGAGCATGGTCTTTTCTGTGTTTAAAAAAAATATTCTTGAGTAATGATAAATTCTGCTTCAATTTTACGTGTGAAATTTTTATAGTAATGTACTAAAAAGTTTTGAATATTGAGAATTTGGGAATTATTGAACTAGTAATAAAATAACACATGTATTGACCCGTTGTTGTGTGACAAAAACTACATATATATTCTCTTTGATTTTAAAGATACATTCTGTACCAAATATATATATAGGTATGGGAAAACAAATTCATGAAACTTTAAACTTTTTCGAAATAATATCCTCGCGAATCCTTGAGAAGTTGCCCCGCAACATCCCCCCACATTAGAACGTTGCTGCCTAAATTGATGCCGGTAATTTCTGCAATGGTGATGGTTGTCAGCACCGCATCCATGAGCGCAGCGAAATCAGAGGGTGGGGTGTTCTCCACCTACTCCGCGAGTAGACGCACATTCATGGTCCGGGTTTGCTCCATTTTCTTGGATAAACAAAAAAAAATCGTTTTTCATTATTGTAAGAAGAAGATTCGTTTTTTTTTTTTTTTTCATACAGCAGCCTTGCTGATTTTAATGAATTCGACTAAGGCTGTATTTACGTAACTCAGAGTTAAGAGGAACAAAAAAATCTTTGAGAATATCATTTGTTACTTACTTCAGCGTTTCAGCGTGCACAGGAAGAATAATCCAGTTCACAAGCAAGCTTTTATGAAATGATGGTGAAGACCACGGTCGATTCTGCACCTTAACACGCTTGCACAAATGCAGCGAGTTGTCACTGAATACTTTTCACGATTTTAATTGTATTGGACAAAGATAATGAGCGTAGTGGGTATGCGAAATCAACCAAGAGGTTTGACACTTCGACGTCGCTCGTTTGGACACAAAATGAAGACTGCAGCGCGAGTGCGGTATTTTTTTCATGGAGTTCGTTTGTTTAGTTTAATGTTGTCAACAGGGGGTCGAGCATAGACGTCTAGTAGATTTTCGACTACGTGTCGAATGACAATAATAAATCTCTACATGCGTAGTTGTGTAACATGATCACAATAAGTTCGTAAATATTCGGTTCAAAATAATTCGCAGAATTTTACTCATTAGCAAGCCGACAAAGGTTGGAATGTTTATAGGATTTTTTTTTTCACATCACTTCCCTATAAATTGATGCACAAGCATTGTCAAAGCGTCAGTTGAACTTGGTCTTCCAGTTATTATTGTTGTGGTTACCGTTGAATAAGAAATCATAATGGATTCCGAGCAATGTCTAAAGCTGATCAGCATCATGGAATCTGCTTATAAAATAATGGTTCAAAATAAAATATCAGCGAGAAATGTTGATAAGTAGAAGAAACTCGGCACACGAAATATCAGACTCTTGAATAAACTCTTAAAAACAGCGTCTAGTGTTGGATAAAAAACCAGAATTTCAACCACTTTAGGAATCTTGAAGTCGTTGGGGACACGGATCGAACTGTTTAGAAAGAGAGGGGGAGGTGTGAAAAGACAACGACGGAGCGATAGAGTACGATGGGAAGATTTGGATTCAGCTTTCAAGGGTAGAATAAGGATGGGAGTTGTAGTGAACATACAACACAAAGAGTTGCAGCATTTTCTTGATGATGCAAAAGAACTTATTTTTACCCGATTAAAAAATATTTTACGAAAAGAAAGAAGTGTAAAAGTGAACACAGTTTTGGCTTGTAAATTCAAGTGTATCAAAAGCGATGAAATTTTCGAAGAGATGAAGTTTTTCAACACCAAAAATGAAACACTTCTATCAGCAACGAATTTGAGACAGTGGTTCACCGAGCACGTGAACGAAAAATTAGCGGTGAAGATTGAAGACTTCCAAGAAAAAGACTCTGGCTGGACGTTGATTGAAATCATAAATTTGTCTGTAAACATAAACAGACATGTGCCGCTACAAGGCGGTCTATCAACTTACAGTCCTCTACCAACATTCATCCGAGATAGAAAGGCTGTGGTAAACATTAAGAACAATGATGAATACTGTTTCCTGTGGTCTATTACAGCCGCGTTATTTCCAGCAAACAATAACGTGAGCGTAACGAGTTCTTATCCAAATTTCAGTACAGTATTGAAATACGATGGTATCAATTTCCCGATTACTTTGAGAGATATTTCGAAATTGGAAGGAATGAATAACTTGGCAATTAACGTTTATGGAATCGAAAATTCTCAGAATAAAGCTAGTTGTGAGGTTGTACCGATTCATTTGAGTAAACACAAGTCAGATAAGCCCACCATCCACTTGCTTATGTTTGAAACTGAATCAGATGACACTGAAAATACTATTCATCATTTCGCATGGATCCGTAATTTGTCGCGATTGTTGAGTTCGCAAATTTCAAAGCATAAGAGTTCTACGTGGTGGTGCGACAGGTGCTTAAACCACTTCCAAACAGAAGCTTGCTTGCAGAAACACAGAATTGACTGTGAACAATTGAATGAATGCAAAGTTATACTGCCTGAAGAAAAAGACAAATTGTTGTCCTTCAAAAATTTTAAACGTAAAGAAAGTGTTCCATTTTGTCTTTACGCCGATCTTGAATGTCTCTTGGAGCCTGTCAGCAACATTTCCGAGTCGGTTGATAGAACGCCGTATCAGAAGCATATTCCTCATAGTATAGCTTATTATTTGAAATGTGCCTTTGACGGATCGATTTCCAAATTGAGAACCTATCGTGGACCAGACTGTATAGAATGGTTCACGAAAGTATTGAACCAAGTCGCAAAAGATTTAAACCCTACTTTGAGTCTGTTGTACCGATGGAAATGTTGAGTGATGAACAGAAACAATCATTCGATACCGCAGAAATTTGTCATGTTTGTGAAAGACCATTTACTGTAGACGATGTCAAGCACCGTGATCATTGTCATTTCACAGGAAAATTTCGCGGTGCTGCACATGAAGGTTGCAATCTGAATTATAAAAATGCACAATTTATTCCCGTTATATTCCATAACTTGTCGGAATATGATTCTCATTTTTTCATAAAAAATTTGGCAACATCTTTTGAGGGTTCTGTCAAACTTTTGCCATTGAATAAAGAGAAATATATATCCTTCACGAAAAATGTTGAAGAGACAAATATGAGTTTTCGATTCATCGATTCCTTCAGATTCATGTCAAGCAGCATTGAAATGTTAGCCTCGTATCTGAGCGATGATCAAAAATCAATCACACGCGAACATTGTAATAGTGCTCAAGAATTTGCGTTGTTAACCAGAAAAGGTGTATTCCCGTATGATTATGTCGATAGTTGGGAAAAACTTGATGAAAAACAGCTACCTTCGAGAGAACAATTTTATTCCAGATTAACCCTAGACCTCATGTATCTCTTTTTCTGCCCTCAACCTCATGACTGGGGTTCGAGCGCACCCCACGCGTTTTTCGATCATAAAACCGGCCCTATGGTGATAAAAATACTTTTTCATACACCATTCTCTTCATTTTTTCATAAGGAAGAGAACGGTACCCGGAACATCTAATTTTGTACATATTTAGGTCACGAAAAACCCATTCGAAGACTGAAAACCGGAAAACATAAGCGAAAAACTCATTTTTTCAATAAAAAATTGGGGTGCGTTCTCACCCCACTCATGAGTTCTAGGGTTAAATGATGAGCACATTTCAGAGAAAGACTATTTACATGCGTGTAAAGTTTGGCAAGAGTTTGGTATCAAAACCCTAGGTCAGTACTCTGACTTGTATTTACAAACCGATGTTCTCCTTTGAGCTGACGTATCAAGAGACTCGGCAGAGTCTCGGGACAAGTACATTTGAAAACAGCTGTGCGTCGTCTGCTTGTCCCGAGCGCTCGCCGAGTCTATACTTTCTCGTAGTAAAACGATTCGCGGTGGTGGGAAAAAAAATTTCGATAACATTTCAGTTAACTGTAAAGCCCAGGAGTCGTCTAGCGACCTGAAAATTGACATGGAGACTAATTACGCGATACTCTTTCGATAGAGCCCAAATTCGATACGATTGATTAAGTAATTGCTGAGAAAAAACTTTGCACGGGCTTAGTCCTATCTCAGCCTGCGTCAGAACCACGCTACATCGAAGGATTTGACGTGTCTGTATATGGCCGCCCGACAACACATTCAAAGGGGTCTGTGCGCCCATCTTAGCCAATCCCGGGCTGCGAAATTCCTGATTAGTCGAGGCTGCGATGATTCCAATGGATCCGTCGTGTGCACACGACAGTGCAGACGAGCGAGCGAAAAATGTCAGCTGATATTTCGAAGGGCCATTTTGACGTGAGTGTGAGAGAGAGAGATAGCTGAAATAAGTTCATATTTTTCTTTTCCGCCCTTGATATTTTCGAGAAAATAACTGTTACAATTGTTCCTTGTCGAACAACGAAAATTGGCTAACCATTTATTTTCTTGAGGATGCAAGGTTATGGGAGAAGAATGTGTTGCTGGTTTTTCGTTACCGAGTCTGAACAAATGCTGTGATACAGCTTTGACAGCTCGTCATAACCTCACAATTTCGAATTTTCAACTGCCATATTACCGACATGCTCCGATGAGGAGAGAATATGCTTCATGAATGAATATGCTCCACATCTTTTGACCCTTTCCTACTTCCACCATTTTATTCATTTACAGCATGACTTATACATAATAATTCTCAGCGATATAAAAAAATCTTGTCGCTGATTCGAGCCACATAAAAATCTTGTCGCAGAGGCGCATGAAAATCTTGTCGCTGGAAGTTATCTAATAGCTCCGGATAACTCTCAGTGACATCAAGATCTTGTCGCTGAGCCACATGAAGATTAATCGCTGAGCAATGATATCTCGCAGCGAAACAAAAATCTTGTCGCTAAAACAAATGAAAATCTTTTTGCTGAGGCAAATGAAAATCTTGTCGCTGCGAGGGCTCAGTGACATGAAAATCTTGTCGCTGAGGCAAATGAAAATCTTGTCGCTGCGAGGGCTCAGTGACATAAAAATCTTGACGCTGAGCGAGATGAAAATCTTATCGCTGAGCAACATGAAAATCTTGTCGCTAAGGCAAATCAAAATCTTGTCGCTGCGAGGGCTCAGTGACATAAAAATCTTGTCGCTGCGAGGGCTCAGTGACATAAAAATCATATCGCTGGGCCACAAGAAAAAATTGTACATTTGTTCCTTTCTGTCAAAATTCTCATGAAGCCAAGGAAAAAAATTCTTTACTACAACTTCATGCTAAAATATTGATTTTTTCCAACTCGTGGTCAAAAATCGAAAATTGAATTCTCGCGATGAATTGAGACTTTGGCACGTGTTTCCTCTTTGTTTCAGCGTATCAAACCGAGTGGCTGGAAAAAAAAATCATAATTTTACCATTTTGGCTCGGAGAAGAGCGATTTTCGTTTGAAAACTGTCGAACAATCGTCCTTTTCAAGCTAAAGTCATGGTAATGGGCAAAAAATCATTTCTCGATGAAAAATTGAGATAGAGACATAATTCTGGGCTTGAATTGAGCTTCACAGGGTCTAGTTACAGGGAAAAAATCAGCATTTTTTTCTCATGGAGCCAAGAAGATAAATTCTCGGCGACAACTTCATGCTAAAATATTGATTTTTTCCAACTCGTGTTCAAAAGTCGAAAATTGAATTCTCGCGATAAATTGAGACTTTGGCACGTGTTTCCCCTTTGTTTCAGCGTATCCAACCGAGTGGCTGTAAAAAAAATCATAATTTATACGATTTTTACTCGGAAAAGCGCAATTTTCGTTTGAAAATTGTCAAAAAATCGTCCTTTTCAAGCAAAAATCATGGTAATGGGCGAAAAATCATATCTCGATGAAAAATTGAGATAGAGACATAATTCTGGGCTTGAATTAAGGTCCACAGAGTATACTTCTAGGGAAAAAATCAGCATTTTATGTTCATGAAGCCGAACAAATAAGTTCTTCGCTCCTAAGTGATGTAAAAATGTCGTTTTTTTGTAAGCTGATGGTGAAAAGGCAAAAATACCATTCTCGAGCAAAATCAAGATTATGGCACGCGTTCACGTTTCCTTTCAGCTCAACAAATTATGTGGCTTGAAAAAAAATCAAAATTTATACTATTTTCACTCGGAGAAGAGCGATTTCCGTTTGAAAATTGATGAAAAATCGTCATTTTCAAGCAAAAATCATGGTAATGGGCAAAAATTCATATCTCGGTGGAAAATCGAGATATAGACATGATTCTGGACTTAAATTGAGCTCCACACAGTATATTTTTGTGGAAAAAATCAGCAATTTATTCCCATAAACCCAACCAAATAAAATCTTCGCTCCCAAGTCATGTAAAAATGTCGTTTCTTTCTAAGCTGATAGTGAAAATGCAAAAATACAATTCCCAAGAAAAATTAAGATTATGGCGTGCGTTGACGTTTCCTTCCAGCTTAACAAACCATGTGGACAAAAAACATGATTTTACCGTCGTTGCGCGGAGAAGAGCGATTTTCGTTTGAAAATTTAAGAAAAATCGTCGTTTTCGAGCAAAAATCATGGAAATGGGCCAAAATCATATCTCGGTGAAAAATTAAGATAGAGACATGATTCTTGGCTTCAAATGAGCTCCACAGAGTACACTTCTAGGGAAAAATCAGCAAATTATTCCTACCGGACTGAAAAAATTTGAGACTTTCAATCAGAAAAAATAAGTGATATCCTAGCCAAAAATCCCCTCCCGGGGAAAAAAAGCTTGGACAAGTACATTTGTTGGTGATCCCCATTTCCATTTGTTTTGAGAGAAAAATCTAATCCCCCCTTGAAAAATTTGGAAACGTCAAAAAATTAAAGAATTTAAGAAAACCCAAAAAAAAAAAATTCAAGAAGATTGAGAAAAATGCAAGAAATGCGAGAATGGTAGAAAAAAATTGATGGTATTCGCTTAGCATAAAAAATTCTGATATCTATAAAAGGACAAGTATTCCCTGTCTGAAAATCATGTCGATGTTCGAAAATCAATTAACGAGAAAATAGAAAATTTTCCGGTACTTAGGAGCAAGAGCACTTATAGCAAAACCAAACTTCCATAGCTGTACCATTTTTGATGAAGATATGGTGATCCTTGAACTCCGTCGTACAAAAATTAAGTTTGATAAACCTATGTATGTCGGATTTTCAATCCTCGATCTTGCTAAAAGTTATATTTATGACTTTCATTACAATTATGTAAAAGATCGATTCGGGGAACAAGCCAAGTTGATGTATACCGATACAGACAGTCTGTTATACCATTTCACAGGTATAGATATGGGGCATTCCACGCCAAATCGGACACCATTCTGCTTTAGCATCTCCGATTTTTTCGTTAATTTTTTATATTATAATACCCATTGAGAGAGATTTTCATGATTTTTTTCAATTTTTTTCGTTCAGCCGTTTTCGAGATATCGATTTTTCAAAAAAATCGTTCTTTGTTTTTCAAACATCCGTAACTTTTCGGAAAATGGATCGATTGGGACGTTTTTTTTTTGAATTTTTTGTTTTTTTACGGAACTTTAAGAGTACACTATCAGAAAAAATCCAAAACCGTCTTTCTTCAATATTTCGAGTTTTTTTCTATAAAATGTTGATTTCCGAAAAACACGTAGCCATCGATTTTCTTGAATTTTTTTTCTAAAAAACTATAACTCACACCGGTATTTTAAAGCCTAGTCCCGTGATGGGTAAATGATGGGATCCATTTTTTTCGAATTTCTGAAATTTCATGTTTCTTTTTTAAACCACGTAGCAACCGATTTTCTTCAAATTTTCCGTTGAAATACTGTCATGCATCATGCAACGTTGGAATCCATGTTTTTTTGAATGTTAACATTTTTTGTTTCACTTACACTACCAACGAAAAGTTTCTGGACAAAAATTTGAAAGAGTGCCTGAACGGTTGACCTAGGCCAATTTAACCAACGCCGTTTTGAAGAGGACGGTTCCACCTTCAATTTGGTTTTCTTTTTTAAATGTCTACGATTTTTTTTACACTCAGCACTCAGTTTTGAAAACGACAATTTTTTGTCGTTTTATATCACTGTTTAGAGTGGACCCCGTTTAGAGTCAAAATGTTTTTTAGGCATTTCTGTGGATAAAATCATAAAGGTAGAAGACGACGCTTCAATTTCATTTTTCTAAAATTTTCGTAAGATTTTTTTTTCAAAGATTTTTCTTTTTTTAAGAAAAAACGAAAAATCTTTCAGAAAAAACGAAAAATCTTTGAAAAAAAAATCTTACGAAAATTTTAGAAAAATGAAATTGAAGCGTCGTCTTCTACCTTTACTATTTCATCCACAGAAATGCCTAAAAAACATTTTGACTCTAAGCGGGGTCCACTCTAAACAGTGATAGAAAACGACAAAAAATTGTCGTTTTCAAAACTGAGTACTGAGTGTAAAAAAAATTGTAGACATTTAAAAAAAAACCAAATTGAAGGTGGAATCGTCCTCTTCAAAACGGCGTTGGTTAAATTGGTCTAGGCCAACCGTTCAGGCACTCTTTCAAATTTTTGTCCGGAAACTTTTCGCTGGTAGTGTAAGTGAAACAAAAAATGTTAACATTCACAAAAACATGGATTCCAACGTTGCATGATGCATGACAGTATTTCAACGGAAAATTTGAAGAAAATCGGTTGCTACGTGGTTTAAAAAAGGAACATGAAATTTCAGAAATTCGAAAAGAATGGATCCCATCATTTACCCATCACGGGACTAGGCTTAAAAATTGCGGTGTGAGTTATAGATTTTTAGAAAAAAAATTCAAGAAAATCGATGGCTACGTGTTTTTCGGAAATCAACATTTTATAGAAAAAAACTCGAAATATTGAAGAAAGACGGTTTTGGATTTTTTCTGATAGTGTACTCTTAAAGTTCCGTAAAAAACAAAAAATTCAACAAAAAAACGTCCCAATCGATCCATTTTCCGAAAAGTTACGGATGTTTGAAAAACAAAGAAGGATTTTTTTGAAAAATCGGTATCTCGAAAACGGCTGGACGAAAAAAATTGAAAAAAATCATGAAAATCTCTCTCAATGGGTATTATAATATAAAAAATTAACGAAAAAATCGGAGATGCTAAAGCAGAATGATGTCCGATTTGGCGTGGAATGCCCCATATATATGAGGCTATGAAGAAAGATTTAGATAAATTCGATACGTCTGACTACCCACCCGATAATGTATACAAAATGCCTCGAGTGAATAAAAAAGTTATAGGCTTGATGAAAGATGAAAATAATGGAAAAATTATGACAGAGTTCATAGGTTTAAGAGCAAAATTGTATGCAAAATGTAAGAGCAAAATGTAGTCCTAGACGATGATCAAGACAAAAAACGAGCGAAAGGAGTCAAAAAGTCGACTCTCAAAAAAATTACGTTGGATGATTATCTGAATTGTGCTCTACAACATAAAAATCTTGTGCAAAGTCAAAATTTAATTCAGAGTACAAAACATCAGGTTCACACCGTGAAGCAAAATAAAATAGCCTTGAGCTGGCAAGATACTAAGCGGATCATATTTCCAGATAAGATAGACACGCTTCCATGGGGCTATACGTTGTGTAAATAAATTGGTAAACGTAGTATGTATGATGAAATAAAAAGTCTTTCAATACATTCATCGTTTTATTTCAAAGACCTTATACGAAATGTACGTGACATGTCGATTGGTTTACAGAAGGATACATTTTTTTCAATTCTTCTCCTCTTTTCGCACAAAACTTAAAAAATTGGTATGAAAAAATTATACATCAGATTCACTTATCCAACTATTGTGAGAGTCATCGAAACCTAACCACTTAATGAGCAATTTGTTTCCACGTTTCCGCACAACTTTTTCCACTAAATAAACATTTGGATATTTGACCGTGCTAAGTTCCTCCTGATAGAAGCCACCGTCGATCGGTTTATTCTGGTAATCCTTGAGCTTGTACGTCACAGGTTTAGTATTAACAACTTGACTAATGGTAAATATTTCTGTTGTCCAATTTGGCGTATAACCTTTTTCAAAAACGTGCTTGTATTTACTGATTCTCACTTTATCACTAACCTTGAATTTTATTTTTTTCGTTCTGTTACTTTTCAATTTTCCGTATACATTCAACAAAAGACTTTTTTCGTTTTGAACATTAACATCATTTGGTTTCATTCCAATCGTACGATGTTTAGTATTATTGTAATCCAGTACCAAATCGTCTATAATGTCAATCCACTTGTACGATCCTCGTAGAGTAAATTGTTTCCACATTTTACCCTTGAGAGTACGGTTTAAACGCTCACATATCGATGCTTTCATGTTACTGCAAGTTGAGTACATGATGATTCCATGCCGTTGAAGGAGAGCTTTCATTTCATTATTATAAAACTCTTTGCCACGATCGACATGCAATTTCTTCGGTACACGACCCTTTTTCAGTACAGAGTTCATAGCATTAGTCACATCCTTACCACTTTTTGATTTGGTTGCAACGACCCAAGCATATTTTGAAAAAATATCAATGATTGTCAGTAGATACTTGTAACCGTTATTAAATTGAGCGTATGCTAACATGTCAACAAGATCAGCCTGCCAAGTTTCATCTATACCACGCATTACAACATGACGGCGTGGATAATTTCTTCTCGCAGGTCTATGAAGCTCTTCTGCTACCGCTGCTTTCTCCATGTTCTAAAGCGTCGAGTCGATTATTCAGTTCGGATATTATTTGAGAATTTCGGAGGATCAATTCTTGTTGAGCTTTGGTTGAAGATTCAAGATCTTTTATGCTGTCTTTGACACGGGATTCGAGGCTGTGAATCATCAGGCTACTCTCATTACTGGAGCTAAGATTCTCAGTTGTTCTTAGCCGCCCTTCCAGATGAGCAATGAGATGAGAGTTGCGTGTAATGAGATCTTGTATCGTCTCACTATCGATATGCTGACGTTTAATAGTGTCTTGAAATTGTGTCTCAAGACCTCGGAACATGATCTCATGATCGTCGACATCATTTCGCAGAGAAGATGTTATGACGTTTACAAGTTCAACTTTTTCTTGCAAAGCACTCTGCATCACTCTTACAGATACAGCATCATCTTGTGCTATGGCTGGAGCAACATTGCACAATCTTCTATTATCTATATCATATTGACCATCGAGGGTAATTTTAAATCCATCACCGGGAGGACCGCTTCTTCCTGGAAGACCGCTCCCACCTTTCTTTGATAACTGCCGTTCAAACACGTCAACGCTCATGTTTCAAATGAATCTAAGGAGTGCGGACTGTCTAATAAATAATTTCAGCTTCACGCAACTCTTCAACAATAGAAATAATTTCGTTGGTATGACTTGTATTACCAGCGGCTTGTGATGCAAGAAGAAGACGCAATCTATCGACAAGTTCATTAGGATCATCCCAATGAACATAATCGATTGTTCTATGTTTCTTTGCAACCATATAGCGTGGTAAAGATTTACCAATTTTCTGTTTTGGTGATAAAGGCATATTGGCAATAATATTTTTGTATTTAATGCCTTTTGTGCGGATGGGTTCGTTTGGTTTATAATATTTCCTATGTGCATTCGTGCTAGAGATTATCGTACAATATTTGTCCATATCTGATGCTGTGACGATCTCTCTGTTTGGTGATTTTTTAAATATTAATTCTAACAAACCAGGAGATAATTCAAAAGACTGATTCTTAACAGTCATGACGTTGTTGTCAAAAGTTACAGGTGAATCACCGATCATTAAAACACCTCCTCTAAGTTTTCGAACACCATACGAGTCATCCAGCTCTTTCTGTTCACTCGTTTCGAACATTCGTAGGTACTGCTCGACAGGTGGCTCACCGGAGGGAACTTGTTGAGGGGATGTTTCGTCTTACATAACATCTTTGCCTGATGATGAATCAGATACTTGTGATTAATAATCACCAATATCATCATCGTCATCTGCGGTCATGAAAGTGTTGTCAAAATCTCCCTCCTCCTCCTTCACAGCTCCCAATTCTTGTTCATCCGCCGCTTCTTGTTTTAGATTTTCTTCCTTGATTTTATCTAACTTTGTCGAACGATCGACGAGCTTTTGCAACGGTGTTACTACAGGTTTGAAGACTTCACTCAATTCCTTCTCGGTTGCAATTTTTCCCATTTTTAGCATTTTATGTTTGCGCCGAATTGCGTTGCTAGCACTTGCTATTTGACGCAATACGTTTTTCTCGTTATCAATCTTAGCTCTCTCCATATTGACACCATCGAATCAACAGGCCAACTGTGCTTATATTGGTGGAGATTGCAACTTTATAAAGCAGTCAAAACCCTTCCTATAACGACCATTATCCAACGCTCTGTCCTTGTCTATCACAACAAATCCATATTTACTTTCATTCCAGCAAACCGAACATAGATCTTTGAATTGTACATTGTGACGTTGTCACTTTTGTTGCCAGCTGTCGAGTCGCGGCGAGAGCTACCGGATCCCAGTCTGGGACCGGCCTTTTCTTTTTTTATTTGATTTCAGCCCCCCCCAGGATCGAGGAGGACCGAACGAGCCGACGAACTCGGAGAAAACACCACGAACTTCCCTGAACATTCCCGCGAGCGCGAGCGAGCGACCCACCGACCGAGCGAACAGCTGATTCGCCCTAAAACTCGCGCACTTGACCCACTTACGAATTTCTCCCTCCCTCCCCCGCGTGTCAATTTTCGTGTTCCCCCCTTAGCCCCACTCACTTTAGCCCTGCACACACTCGTTTTTCGCGACAAGCGTCGAGTCGCGGAAACCGTGTCACCCATCGTCCCTCCGACAAGGCTTGTCCGTCGAGTCGGAGGAAACTCATCGGTTTCCGCGGCGTCCAGGCGCGTTTTCGACAATACGACCGCGACTCTGCCACGGCTGTTTTGACAGCCGTGGGCGCCGCCATCTTGCTCGAGCCTCGGTCTCGTGAGGCAGGCAGCGTGGCGCCAGCGCCCGGTCGCGAGACCGACGTAGGCGCCACCTGTGTGCGATCTCGCGAGGCCGACGCTCGATAAGCGGATCAATAATTGGTCGGCTCTAAAGCCGCGTTTTGATTGGCTATCGGAACGTTCGCAAAGCTTCGCGAGCGTCCCGAGGAGCTCGAGGAGACGCTGAAGTTCTCTCTCTTCCGCTTCGGACTCGACACGCTCAACATCGCTGTCGAGTTTTTTGTGCTATCTTCGAGTTTCTTGTGTGAAAATTTGCGATTAAGAATCATCACGACGACCCGGCTTCACTTAGGACCACTCTCCGGACATTCTTGGACCACTTTGGCACCAGATTTCTCGATTTTCCTCTCAAAAATCCAGAAAACAAGTAAGTCCTTCGATTCTTGCCGGGCGTGCGACGCCATTTTCCCGTTGTCGTTTGATTCTTCCCAAACTCCCGAATTTTCGTTTTCGTGTGCTTTCTCGAACTTTTCGTTCGAGAAAGAGATTGTTTCGTCGGTCAGTCGACGCGACGAGTGTTGTGCCATCGAGTCCGTCCCCTGTGAATTATTTGAGAAGTCATTTTGCCCCTTTTGTTTCGCCATTTTCCCCAATAATTTTTCGAGTCATCATTTCGCGTTTTCGAGTCCCGTCGACATATTTTCGTGCATTCCCATCGTCGATCGCCCGCCTCGTGTCCTTTTTTCGTTAAATTAGCCCCGTTTTCGCGTATTTTTGTGTGTTTTCGTGCGAGGCGAGCAAAGCTTTGTTTTGCTCAATCGGCCGCGTCGTCGCAGCCGATTCGAGCGTCCGCGTGGTTTGTTCGATCGCGTGGCTCGCTCTTTCGCGTTCCCCTTTTTGTCACTGGTATTGTAAGACGCCTGAGTTTCAGGGACCCTCTGTCCCTGCGTTAAAGATTATCGTGATTCTCCCTGAGCCAGTTCTAATAATTTCATTAATTAAAATCATTGATTATTGTTTCCGTTCGCTAAATTTTGGCCCTTTTTGTAACGGTTGCTGGACCGACAGAACCAGCTGGCGCCCCGAATTTTCCATTGTATGAAATCTGCTAAATAAATCTAAAACTTGTTTTTGTTATTTTAATTTATTCTTTTTGTGTCCTTTACTTGTTTCCCCCACCATTTTCTCTTGCGAATGTGAAGAACCCGTCACAACATATAACATATCAGTATTAACATAGTCATCATAAATATGCTTTAAATTCATCTCATCCTGACGAAATAATACTAGTAAGTTAGTATTCTCACGTACGAGATGTTTAGGAATACGCGCATACGTTTGACAGAGATAAAAGCAGTCAACATTCTTGTGTCGACCCATACAGAAAAAGGCCCGTATATTATCTTGTTTTTCACAGGCAACATCGTCGAAAATCATGATAGAGTTTGGCTTAGTATCCTCCGGTTTAATCACTTGCTCGTGGTCTGTGAAAGGGAAATATCCTATTCCCGGATCAGTCTCGAGTAAACTTTTGAGAAATCTGTACTTTGGTTGATTTAATGATTTTGAGTATACGTAAATATTCTCAAATCTCAAACCATTTGGATGTGTTATGAGGGTGAGGAGAGCGTTGGTCTTTCCACAATTTGAAGGACTGCAAAATACAGCACGCACACTGCTCGGCAATAATTCTCCGTGACGTCTTTCACGCACATTCTGCTGCACAAACTTGTCAAAATTCTGCATAGGCAGTTTAATTGATTGATCTTTGAACCTCATCTTGAGAGTGACTGACATCAAACGCATGAATGTCACCCTTATAAAGGAGACAATAAATACAGCGTGGACCGAAATTTCTTTTCAGTTTCACTGCGTACTTTCGACGAACAACATGGATAATTCAAGAGATTCATCCAATCCCATTTCTAAAAGCTTGCAAAAATTTGCAGAAGAAATCCATCGACGCTCTCCTCCATCTTCTAACACCTCTTCCAGGGAAAAGATTGAGGGTAGTCAACCATTTACAGGAAAAGTTGAGCCAGGACGATATGGCTCGGTAGGTGACAAAAGAAATAGGCTATAAATAGAATATTCCCAGAAAGTGTTGTTCAGTTCTGAACGATTCGTCAGTACGTTATGATCGCACATAAGCGTGGTGAAGGATTCGTTAACGATATTATCAACAAACTCCCCATCGAACTACACGTACCAGGATATCAGTACTGCGGTCCTGGTACAAAACTGACAAAAAGACTTGCACGTGGTGATCCTGGAATTAATGCGCTCGACGCTGCGTGCAAAGAACACGATATAGCATACTCAAAAAGTCGAGATAATCTCACTGCTCGACACGAGGCAGATAGAATCCTTGCGGAGAAAGCTTGGAAACGTGTACTGGCGAAAGACGCTAGTCTTGGTGAAAAAGCAACAGCGTGGACAGTAGCAAATACGATGAAGGTTAAAAGGAAACTCGGTATGGGTGCAAAAAGGAAGTTGAAGAAGAAAGTTTCACTTAAACACATAATTAAAGCGGCAAAAGCTTCGATGCTTCCGGGTGCAAATGCAGTAGATTCGGCTCTAAAAGGTGCTCGCGCAGCTGTAAAAAATGCTGGTGGTAAGAAGAATATTCAGTCACCAAGGATTCTGCCTGTACCTGCTAAAATCGGAGGTTTTCTACCCTTTCTCATACCGATTTTTGCGGGACTCAGTGCAACTGGAGCTCTCGCCGGTGGAGCAGCGGGTATTGCTAAAGCTGTAAATGATGCTAATTCTGCGAAACGAGCTCTTGAGGAGAGTAAACGTCACAATAATGCGATGGAGGCAATCGCTCTCGGTAAAGGACTGTATCTCAAACCCTACAAAAATGGTATGGGTCTTCGTTTAAAAAACGAATAAGGCTACCACATCGAGCTCTCACTGATTACGATTTATTAAAGTTCGCCAAAGACATGGAAATTCCACATTTTCGTGGTGTTTTTATGAGAAATGCTATGCCCAAAAATGGACCTCGAAAATATGAATCAGCTATTGTAAACCTGGACGATAAAGAAGGTCCTGGCACGCATTGGGTGGCGTACAAGAAAAAAAATAATCAAGTAATTTATTTCGACAGTTTCGGCAATCTCCAACCACCGCTCGATCTGATGAAATATCTCGGTGTTGGTAGCATCGTAAATTATAATCATAAACAGTATCAGGATTATGACACAGTAATATGTGGACACTTGTGTCTCAAGTTTCTAAACGGAGAACTATAAAACAATGTCACACATTAATTGGTGTATCAGTTGAGCATTAGACACGATGGGTGATTCGTTTACGCTAACGCTGTCAGGCACGTCATCGACACTCGAGGCTCATTATTTTCCCCCCATTGAATTGTCACCATTTAAAAATTATACTTTGGGTCTCATTGAACTGTTGACCTTCAACTCCATTCCCAATATTGATGTGGATAATAACAAGTTTTATGTAGATAGAGAGATTATCACAATCCCCACAGGAAGCTACGAAATTTCAGATATTGAAAATTATTTGCAAAAAGCCCTCTCTGATCGTGACATCGTCATTAATCTGAGACCTAATAATAACACTTTATGCAGCGAACTCAAGTGCAATCGACCTGTAAATTTTGAACCGAGCGATTCTATTGGACGATTACTAGGGTTCACACCACGCGTTCTCCCAGCAAATATTACTCATACATCTGACTTGCCAGTTGCCATCCTCAAAATCAACTCACTACGAGTAGAGTGTTACATAACGACAGGGGCGTATATCAACGGACAAAAAGGACATACTATTCACGAATTTTTCCCTGTTGTCCCACCAGGATATAAGATCGTTGAGGTACCATCCCACATCACTTACCTTCCTATCACTGTACAGTCCATACATAGTCTCCAGCTGAAACTCGTAGATCAAAACGGAGATTTGGTAAATTTTAGAGGCGAAGTAATTACGATTAGACTGCACGTGAAATCATAAAAATGGGTATTGTTTTTGAAACAAGAAGACCTTATAAAATCGAGCAGACATGTTCAGATCGAAACAGTCGTCAAGCACCTCTCAAGGAGCTAACACCACAAAACATTCGTTTCCTAAAGAGTCTGGGTCTGAAACCTCGAGCAAAGTAAAAGTACGGTTGTGTTGTGTTACAATTTTTTGCTTCGTACCATGGAGGAAATCTTGAGAATACAAAAGCCAATCATTCTCGATGAATCTATCGCGCATTACGAGGTTCATGGACACCAACCATTCGCATCAGCAACCTTCAACAACAACGATGAGATTCGTATCGCTGTTCAACATCAAGATTTATTTTTACTACCATGCAAAAGCTCATTACATATATCTGGTAGATTAACTAAAGCTGATGGACAATCTCCCGTTACTGCAACGAGATTGGTCAACAATGCTATTTGTCATTTATTTGAGGAAATTCGATATGAGCTGAATGCTGTTGAGATCGATCGAAGTAAAAATGTTGGTCTCACAACTCTTATAAAAACTTTTATTTCTCAGAATCCCAATCATAAATCTGCTATGGAAAATGCTGATTGGGTAAATGATGAAGAAATATCGATTGCCGATGAAAATGGTTACTTTGACATCTCTATACCTTTGAGTATGCTGCTCGGCTTTGCTGAGGATTATCGCAGAATTATTGTCAATGCCAAGCATGAGTTGATTATTACTCGGGCAAACACCGATACGAATGCTATTGTACAACCAATTAGAGATGCTGCAGCGGAGCAATTCAAAATTGCCATTTCAAAAATCGAATGGATGGTACCGTACGTGAAGGTTGCCGATCACCGAAAAATTCAATTGTTGAACTACATCGCGAAAGATCCCTCAATTCCCATTGGTTTTCGCGCGTGGGAATTGTACGAGTATCCGTTACTACCTGCGTCGTCGAAACATGTTTGGGTCGTAAAAACCTCTACACAACTTGAAAAACCTCGATATATCATTGTGGGTTTCCAAACAGCACGAAAAAATATCGCGACTAGCAATGCGAGCCATTTTGATCATTGTAACATCAGAGATGTCAAACTCTTTCTCAACTCACAGAGTTATCCTTATGGGAATTTAAATCTGGACATTGACCACAATCAATACGCTTTACTCTACGATATGTACGTAAACTTTCAGGGTTTCTACTATGGAACAGATCCTGAACCGTTAATGAGCAAATCTGACTTTATAAAGTACGCACCACTAATTGTTATCGATTGTTCAAAGCAGAACGAGTCTTTGAAATCAGGACCGGTTGATATTCGACTAGAATTTGAGTCAATAACACCTTTTCCAGCCCAAACCTCAGCTTATTGCTTAATAATACACGATCGTATAATGGAATACAATCCAATCAGCGGTCATGTTAAAAAATTGACGTAAAAGTGGTGGGGGTGTGTGTTATAAAGATGTTGTTCGGTGCTACTCTAACCAATCGTGTTTGAGTAATGGAGTATGTGGTTGATCTGCAGGGTTTCCGGAAACCCAACAACGAATTTGTGCTTAAAGAATTTTCAGTCCTTTCTTTAACCGATTCCACACCATTGACATTGCTGTTCGAAGCACCATTTTCGTGGAATGATTTACCAGCAAAATACAAATGTACGAATGCATGGCTAACACGCAATTTCCATGGAATACCTTGGCATTTTGGTTCTGTGCCTTACATTGCTGCAACTGGAATCATCAGAAGCATTTTACACAATGCTAAAACGATCTACGTCAAGGGTTCAGAGAAGAAAAGATGGTTGGCAAACTTTTTGGCGGAAGGATCTAAACGCATTGTTAATCTTGAAGTGTTCGATTGTCCTTCACTGAAAAAGTTGTCGAAAAAAGCTGATTCTGGATGTCCTTATCACAATAATTTTCTTAGTTGTGCTCACCGAAATGTTCGGTTACTAAAAAAATGGATACTTGAACCCTGTGAAGGAGAATAATATTTTTTTTTTTCACATGTATATTATGTATGAATAAAATAAAATTTATTTGAAAAAATCAACTTGATGTTTACATCATTCCTCAGCCTTAGGAATTTTTATTATTTCTACAAATTCTTCCAAATTTCTCACATGATTACGCAAGTTTTGAACTGAATGTAACACGTTAGAGAGTTCGTCCTCTGAAGAGAGACATGCTTCAATTTTGCATTTTAGTTTAAATAAATGCATAATTAATCTAACAGTATGATCATCAAAACATTACACGTGTTTGTCAATAATCTTAATTATTTCATGTGTTTTTTTGCACTGTGCACAAAGTAGTTGGTCGTTGCAGTCGGTCTCGTCTCGTTCTACTTTTTTCACATTTTCTTGGAATGCTTCTATGTCGTTGATGAAATCGTAGATACAATTTGGTGGATCATCGTCGAAATGCTTAGCCACAACATCTTCATAGCAGCAGAAGTATGGAGGCAAACAGCACAATTTCTTGAACTGATCCGGTGTTAGTTTATCCATGATGACAACTGACTGTTATTCTATTAAAAACTTTTCTTTTATACTGTAACGAATATTTTCCCTGACGGGATAAATATTGTCCCTTCTCGGCTCACCTCGTCTCCCGAGCACTCCCAACGGTCGCGAGAGCGGGCTGGGCGCCAGGTACAAAGTACCGCCGGAATAATCCCGACTTTTTATTCGCCCACTCTCGCCAATCTTAATCGACCGGGGTACGCGAGGAACGAGGTGACCGAGGCGTCCCGGCTACTCAGCTCTACAGCTGAGATACAAACGGTAGAGGGGGTGATTCTTGGGGCGGGGTAACAGCACGAAACAAATATAGTAACAAGGCAACTCAAACGCGAAGTTAAAAGATTAACCAAATGATTTATTCAACTTGAAGAAAGGCAGCGTTAACAAGGCAATTATTAAAATTAAGTTGAACGAATAATAATTTCGATCCCGCGATTATTCTTGACCGTGAACGACCCTGCCTGACGATTCATGTTCGAAACGGGCAGGATAACCTCCATAAGGGGAGTTATCGCCCAGGTAACTAAGAGCGAAGCTCGACTATCAGGTATTGGCGCGACTATGAAGTGGCGGTCTTCCTCGCAGGTAAATGGGCGTAGGCAATAAAATCCCAGGCGTTTGCTCTGACTGACAGTCCAAGGAAGCAGTTCAGCAGCAACGCTGGGGATTCGCCCGAGGTCGAAACACTCAGCTCCATAGCGCGAGGTAAATCAATGATCTCAACCATACCGAAGGCAAGCGGGATCATGAAGGCAACTACAGGTAATTCGGCATGAAGGCAATGAGGTAAGATCGTCAGACAAGTCGTTCGCCAAAACACGGCGTAGGTAATCCGGTCGCAATGGAATTCGCGGTGCGGGATCGAACCGACCAAACACAAGATATAGGCAACGCCAACATAAGTCGCACACACGTGCCAAAAGAATACGAACGCAAAATCGAACACGAACACCCAAGAGACGAAAAATAAAGGCGCGATACAATAGCATTTACGACACACGAAGCGGCTGGATCGCCAGCGCGAGAGCGAGAGAGATAGCGCGCAAACAAACGCGCGGTCGAGGCCGCGCGCGAAACAAAGGGAACTCTCCGAGCGACGACGCGAAGGCACAACGAAATTTACAGAATTTTGTGCGTCGCTCGCGAGAGTTTTCGCCAAATAAAATTCAATAAAATAATTCAGCAAAAACCCGATCCGTTCCATACCGCATAAGGCGAAAATTAATATGAAAGAAAGAAATAGGCAAATCGAAAGAAAACGAAGACAATGCAAAAACAAATCGAGCGAGACCAAAATCATTGATGCTGTCCGCTGGGTTATTCGACCACACAAAATGGGAACCGGTCGAGGAGCGATGGCCAATAATGCCCGCAAATGCTCACTCGTCCAGATTCCCCGCAAACAAAAATTGATCCACGCTCCGGAACAACCGCCAATCTTTTCGTTGTTTCGGAGACCTTAATAAACTACAAAAGGGAGGTCGAATAATCCAGCGAACCAAAGAGAATAAGGAACGGACTCACCGAGAGACGTGTAGGCGACAGGCCAGCGAAATTCTCCGCATCGCAGGAGATACGGCAACGAAATTTCGGCAGATGAAAAAGAGGCAACTAAGGTAGGCAATTGAAAAAGAGGCAACTAAGGTAAGTAATGCGACAAGGCAGCGAAGGTAGTCAAAGAGAATTAGCACTTGTCTCCTCGGGAAGGCACTCGACGTAGACTGATTTGCAATCGCTCGCAAATCGATCGCCTTCCCAAAAATCCTCGCGCTCTCCCCACCACGCCAAGTCCCTCGCGAGGCAGCGCTAGCTCGCCCTATAGGCGAGACTAGCCGAGACGGCGCCACGCGGTGTTTCGCGGTAAATTCGAATTGAGCGTACCGCAGATTGATCAGATCTGAGGCACGCTGCAATTCGAGAAATCCTCCAGCTTCTCCACCTCCACTCTCCCGCTCGGCAGTCGCACCCGGCACCTACTCAGCCGTGTCTCGGGCACCTACCTCTTGGGAATCCGGGCGATGAACTGACGGGGTGAAGGGGAGGCCTCCCTCGCCACCCGCGGATCAGGTGGGCGGCGGTGAGCCCACGCGCCACCAGGCAAACAGCACCTTCACCCCTAGTTAGCCCCAGACCCCACCTAAATTGAGGCGCCGGTTTGAAGCGGACGGCGGTACCCGAGAATGAGGCCGTGGACGGTGCAGCTACTCGGCTGCTACGGCGAGGAGGTCACGGGGGGCGTTCAAAATGGCCACAGATCCAGCGTGAACCTCCGACCGTCCACGAGCGAGCCACGATGATCTTGGCTCCAATGCCATGTGGGAGCGAAGCTTTGCGGGGAGAATCAAGGGGAGAACCGAGGTAAAAGGCAATGCTACCCCGCGGAAAACGAGAGCGGGGGAGAAAGGCAAAGACGCGAAATATTGAAAGCAGAAAATTAAGGGAATTCCGATCAGCCGGCACACGTCACTCGTTAGGTAATTTCATAATAAAACAATCATTAATCGCTCTCCGCTTCGCGACTTAAGCTAACGGGTGTTCGTTTCGCGCAAATGATTAAATCTAATACGACAAAACAAAATGAAATAAAAGCTTAATAATTACGGACGATGAGTCTCCGCCAGCGCACTCCCCGAGAAATCGTCAAGCGACGACCAAAAACAGGACCGTAAACCCGGTCCACTGGTCGACAACCATTCGTGCGAGTGGCGGGACAAAATGTCACGTCACAATACATAGTCCCGTATCTCAACTGCGCAAAACCTTGGCGTTCTAGAACATTCCCCCACCAGACACCCTAAATATCCCCTTATCGGATATCGCGATATCGGACATCGCACGTGCATCCTTCGAGAAGGATCGCAAGCATCTTTGAACGAGAACGTTCCAGAATTTCTCACCCCCCTCGTCGAGACCTCACACGACGGACCTTGATGATGTCAACTCTTCTACGTCATCATTGAAAAATACCCCCCCTCTCACCCCTCCGAACGTTCGCAAGCATCTTGACCTTTGAACGAGAACGTTCCAGAATTTCTCACCTCCCTCATCGAGACCTCACAGTCATCGTGATGACGGCACGTGTCAAGGTCACCACCCCCCTCTCACCCCCCTGAAACTACGTGTCATCGTGATGACGTTATCGTAGAACCTTCGAGAACGTTCTGGAAGGTTCTGGAAGGGGGTTCGTGTCTCGACTGCAGAGTCGGTAAGTGTCGGTAGTAGGAATCTGTATCCAGAACCCGCCTTGCCTATCTACTGACGGGCTTACATGGGTGGTCACAATCAAAACGGCGACGTCCACTCTCACCAGGCCGATCACCAAGCTGGCACTTCTGCCAGTACAGCAACAGGGATCAATCGACAGCACGGCTGCCGATGGCGGGGAGAATGTTCGGGATTGAGCAAGCCACGGTGGTAGCGTGGACAGCTGAGTCCGGAGTTCACGCGCCGCCGCGGGCGGCAGCAGCAACCGGGTACATCGCGCACGGGCAGCGCGGACCTCGAGCAGCCAAGCGCTAGTTCTCGTTGCCCTCACGGGCGTCGCCACCTCCCGGGCTCTGTTCTTCGGGACAGAGAAGACGCTCCGCGCGCATGCGCGCGGCGCGTCTACATCGATCGCCATGATCGATTCCTCAGTCTAGATCGAACAACGACGAAGCGTGCACGCACTTTACCTCCTTTTTCCTTCGGGCTTTCTTTTGGGTCTTTCGCATTCCAAATTTACAGTATCTTGTCGGTGAAAAGACGCTCTGTCTTTTCACAATCAGTTTCCGGGTTTTCGGGTATTTCTACGCACGCGAGTCGGGCAAAATTGTCACGGGTTTAACGCACGCATTACCGGGCCACGCGGTCAGCCATCTCGCTGCTCCACGTGCCTCTCAACGGGTATCGGGTGAAATCTCCGCGCATCGGAGATTATCCGGGCAATCGTCGCACAAATTCCTATTGTAGTATTAAAATAAAGACCTTATATATTTTTCTCAACGCTCGCTCGTATTGTTTCGCCGTACCACCTACACCAGATCCCGCATAAAACATATCGCGTTCACGGGAACTCGCACTAACTCAGTGACATTTTATAACGTCTCCAAAATACAGCGTTATTTGATTTCTATTATAAGTATTATTTGAAACAAAATAAACACGTTAACAATAAAACTTGGGGCGACATTTGAGCGACGATTATATTTATGTATATAAAAAGCCGCAACGCCAAATAGTTAGACTTTCGTATGAATAGAGGAATATGTAATTCACGCATTGATCAACATTATGTTTATTGGAATTTGTACAATCTAAGAATACCGTTGATGTGGAAAACAACGGCGAGCGGCAGTTGTATTTGTAGGGATCAAAACCATCCAAATTCAATAAGTATCAGGAACGGTCAAAATATACTCGGGAATTTCACCGAGGATATGCAAGAGTCGTATTTCAGCACCGGTAAAAAACAATTCAATATGTTGCATGAATTGGTTCTTTGCTGGGATAAACTTCCGTTTAGCCCATACCTCCGATCGATCTGAATTTTGGTACACATATGGATTTTGGCTCGCTGATTAAGAATATCATACTCAAAATACCCGCAAATTATATTTTCAAGGTCAAATTGCTGAAAAATCGATTTTTGAATGGTTTTTCGCGTTTATTGCAACAAATACGATAGTTAGAGAAAAATGTTTTAAACAAAAGTTGTAGACGATGAAAAGATAAACATTTTTTGTTCTATATGTTTTCCGCATAAACCCAGTTGTTTCGGAGAAAAATGGAAAAAACATTATAAATTTGTATTCTTTTGTGTATATTTTGCCAAAACTCCATTAGTTTCGATATAAATATCTACTCACGCACTCACCACGGGAAGGTTGGAGTTTGGTCTTGAAAGTGCATGAAAAAAAAAAATTTTTTTTTTTTACTTTTTTTTGTTTGTTTTTATATTTTTTTGTATTTTTTTGTTTTTATTTTTTTTTGTATTTTTTTGTTTTTATTTTTTTTTGTATTTTCTTAGGTAAAATTTTTTGGCACGCACACGCACGCACACGCGCACGCACGCACGCACACACACACACACACACACACACAAATTTTTTTTTCGTTCAAAATTTTTTGTATTTGCTTTTAATTTTTTTTGTATTTTTTCATATTTTTTTGGCTTTAAATCTTCAGGCACACACGCACGCACGCACACACATGAACACACACACACGCACACACACACACACACACTTCAATGACGCTTGCCGGGGTAACAGATCTTAATATCTTTTAAGAATTGCGTGAAAGGGTCCACGTTCATTCTTTTGACGCGACGGCGCCACAAGAATTCGCACAAATGGTCCGCCAAATTTTCTGTGCGAACGCCTCCTCGTGCAAGAGACCGACGCATCCACCGCCACGACGACTCAATATTTTGAGTATGTGCCCCCGTTTCTAGATTTACGAATTCCACCGAATGGTTCACGGTTTTGTGGGGGTAGCCGTGCGTCTCTAAGCAGTCGTACCCTTTCCAACAATCTGTGTGGATTTCGGTCCCAACTACGACATGCTTCTGAATCAATGCCAGCAGAGTGGCTGCGTCTCGTTTGTTCTCGGGGCATATTTCCAGCCGATAACTATAAGAATGGCCTCTGTGGATCATGCCCAAGATCCAGGACCCTTCGACAACGCGCCCTCTTTCGTATTTGCGACGGCCTATTTTGCATTCGTCAATTTCGACAATTTCGCCGACGCCTCCTATTTGACCTTCAGTCTCAAACTCTTCGTCAAGAGCGGCCATGCAGACTTCTCGGCAAAAAGAAAAACGATCGGAAACAGTTTCCGTCGACAGTTGCTGGCCCTCCACGATGCTGCATTCCCGGATAGTCTGATTAAAAGTTAAATTAATCGAAAAACTGTACGTCATAAGCATGACGCAGGCAGGAGAAAGGTGGCATCTCTCAAACCAGGTGTTTTCAGCCACGGTTGCTGAATGATTATATTTGCCTTTTTTCTGGCAAATGAACTCTCCACATTCTAAGCGCCCTTCGTGGAGAGTCATAATTTTTTTGTGTGTCCTACAATAACGTTCTCTCGGAATGAGCTCGATATCACGCAACCACTCAAGCGTGGTTTTGCGATTTCGCAAAAGCGCGCTTAAGGTAAAAATATTGTACACTCGATCCATCGTACGTGATGCGAATAGGTCTAGTGAGCAATTGAAATCTCCGAAGTTGCGCACCGCTAGTAGAAGACTCATAGATTTATGGTATATAAATGTACATACATATACATTTTCTTCTCAATAATGTTCTCGAAATCTATGTGACTTCTAAAAGCGTTGTGCAACTTCGGTGATTTTAATTGCTAACTTCACCCGTTCGCACCCTTTGCAATGGACCGAGTGTACAATATTTTTACTTTGGGCGCATTTCTGCAAAATCTGACTCATTCCGCGAGAACGATATTACAGAACAATATTTAAAAATATGGCTCCTCCATGAAAAACGGTTTGAATGTAGAAAATTCATTTGCAAAAAAAGGGTAATATCACCGCTCAGCAACCGTGGCTGAAAGTACGCGGTTTGAAAAATGTTATCTTTCGTCTGCTTGTGTCATACTCATGACAGATAGTTTTGCGGTTAATGCAACTTCCAACCAAACTGTCTGCAAATGCAGTACAGTGGAAGTTCAGATAGGAGGCGTTGGCGAAATTGTCAAAAATGATGAATTTAAGATCGACCGCCGCACGTATGAAAGAGGCCGCGGTGTCGAAGTGTCGTGGATTCAGGGCATGATCCACAGTGTCAAGATGCTACCGCATTTGTAAACAGCGCCGGATAGCTGGACGCGTGGAGATAGTCGGTTGGGAGTTTTGCATCTCGGGATGTGTGGGCGAAATGGTAGGGCGGGTGGAAATAGTAGGGTGGGCGTTGTACATGTCGGGATGTGTGGGCGAAATAGTGGGACGGGTGGAAATAGTGGGGTGGCCGTTGTACATCTCGGGATGTGTGGGCGAAATAGTGGGACGGGTGGAAATAGTGGGGTGGGCGTTGTACATCTCGGGATGTGTGGGCGAAATAGTGGGACGGGTGGAAATAGTGGGGTGGGCGTTGTGCATCTCGGGATGTGTGGGCGAAAGTGGGACGGGTGGAAATAGTGGGGTGGGCGTTGTACATCTCGGGATGTGTGGGCGAAATAGTGGGACGGGTGGAAATAGTGGGGTGGGCGTTGTACATCTCGGGATGTGTGGGCGAAATAGTAGGACGGGTGGAAATAGTGGGGTGGGCGTTGTACATCTCGGGATGTGTGGGCGAAATAGTGGGACGGGTGGAAATAGTGGGGTGGGCGTTGTGCATCTCGGGATGTGTGGGCGAAATAGTGGGACGGGTGGAAATAGTGGGGTTAGCGTGCAGGGTCGTGTAAAATGTTATAAAATTCCCCGGATTTTAGCTGTGCACGCGAGTTTCCGCAAAATATACAGATGCACGATGTTTTTTCCATTTTTCTCGGAAACAACTGGTTTTATGCGGAAAACATATGGAATAAAAAATGTTTATCTTTTCATCGTCTACAACTTTTGTTTAAAACATTTTTCTCTAACAATCGTATTTGTTGCAATAAACGCGAAAATCCATTCAAAAATCCATTTTTCAGCAATTTGACCTTGAAAATATAAAATGCGGGTATTTTGAGTATGATATTCTTAATCAGCGAGCCAAAATCCATATGTGTACCAAAATTCAGATCGATCGGAGGTATGGGCTAAACGGAAGTACACCCCTTTGCTGCACCCGCCTGCTCCCCGATTGAAAATTTTTTTATTGTTTACTTGGACCATTCCACAATGACCTGGAACAAACATTAAGATTAAATTCCGCGCCGCGACGAGCCACAACGTCTCTTATTCTTCATCATCGATACTAAAAATAAATACTGTGCATTTATGTTACAGTTTTTATTTATCTTACCGGTTGGAATCCTTCGTCAAACATGGGACGATTATTTTCTGCCTCATTCAGGCTCTCCGTAAGCTCGTCCGAAATAGCAATGAGACGATCCCGTTCTATATCCCCATTAAGATCGTTCGTTATTATCGCCTTGTTTCGCTGAACGAATCCTAGCACCACGTCAAGCTGATTGTCGGTCAGAGTTTTTCCCGGCAAGTGGGCTTTCGGAATGTTTACCGGTACATTGACGTTGTCGTTTCCAACTATAAAATGTAATTCGACGATGACTCAAGAATGCCTGCGTTGTAATCAATATCGAGCGCATGGTGTATACAACGAAAAATTTAAGATGAAATTGTAGGGACAAGATGAGTGAGCAGAGCGGAGGAGCTGTGCCTGCCACTTTTTTTTATTTCGAATAATTTCATTGTTAAAGTTGGCTTATTCAGGCGACATCAAATTTTTTAGTTGTATGTTGATATTTTATGTTATTATTCTCACCCGTTTTATGGACGTTGTTGTACTTGTCGATGTAAAGGACCTCGCTGCCCTGGAAGCACGCGTGGTGCTCGGACAACTGCAGGATCACCGGTAGTGAGCATTGGAAGCACAGATACATCTGCAATTCAATTGGTATATATTGTGACGTATTTATCCGCGGGAGACAGGAAAACCGAGTCGGGGCGAGAAATGAGCGACACAAGACTCGAGTAAAAATAAAATATCGATAAATGCTCGTTTAATCACAAAAAAAAAGTCGAAACAAGTTTGTTGCCTGGTTTTTGGGCGCCAGCTGGTTATTGCGGTCCAGCAACCGTTACAGCGTGAAAGGAACAAAAAAAAGGAAGAAAAAGAAAGAAAGAAAGCAAAAACAATAAAAATTAATAATTGATAGAAAAATGAGCGTTGCGCTTGAGTAATTAACAATAACTTTTAATCGGGGGGGGGGGGGGGAATAACGGCGCTAGCTCCGGCGAGTCCAGTCGACGACACGGATCTGTCACTCGTGGGTTCGTGGATTCCCGAGCGGTACGGCGTCTTACGTCATACCTGCTACACACTCACTGGGCAAGGTACGGGGGGGGGGGGGAAATAACACTCGGGACGGGCGGCGAACGAGGCGGGGGTGATTGCGGGGGTGGACCAGGGCTACGCGACTCGCGAGCCCTGTGAACGCGATGGCGGGGGGGCGGGGGGTATAGCACGTGGCAGCTGGTATCAAAATGGCCGAACACGCGAGAGATGCGACGATCGCTAATACGAGCCTACGCGTAAAAATCGTCTCGGGCTGAGGCTCCGAGACTACCTCAATTGGATCGTAACGCGGGGGAAAACTCTGAGGGAAGCGAAAAGAAAATGTCACGACGATTCCTGTACACGATCGATAGCAGCGGTCGATCGGGGCGGCCCTGGAAGAGGGCCGTTTCGCGAGGGAGCACGTGTTTGGCAGCGCGGTGGATAATTCGGCTTACCTTGCGATGTCGTTTCGCGCGCGTCGTCGAAAAGAAAATCCGTGGGCAAGCCAAGTCACTCTATCCGTTGTCCTGAGCCAGTCAAAGAAAGATCTCGATCGAAGTCAAAGGAAAAGCCAGGTCGTTATAATTCACTCTGTTGTATGAAAAACACGCGGTCGTTTCGAAAGAAAGAGAATATTTTTTGGATCGCTCCGTGCTCGCTACTCGACGTCGTGGGTAGAAGTGTTCACTTCCGGGTTCCTGCGGGCTCCTCGAGTCGCGGCCGGCTCGTGCACAGAGCCCGCGAAATCCTCGCGAATCAAAGTGTTAGATTTTCGAACGCGTAAGGGCTAGGTTCAGGGCTTGCTCGTTCGATTGGTGATTGATTGGGGCTTCGATTTCCCGAGATCTTCGTGGGAGGCCGCCAGCGACGCCACAGGTGGTCGCTGGCGCCACGCTGTCTCGAGTCTGCGAAGCTCACCATGATGGCAACGCCCAGGCCGGTCAACGTGAGGTGAGCGCGGCTCGCGAGTGAGTGCAAGTGTGGTGTCGATGCGCAACGGTGGACGGTTCACTCGAGATCCCGAGAGACTCGTAGTGTCCGGCACCCTCGACTCCCGGGGTTCGATGGTAGTGCGTGAGACCGCCCTGGCCTTGACGCCGCGGAGCCCTCGGGGGTCGCTCGGCGGAAATAACGCTCAATCCCGAACAACTATCGATAGGAAAAAAACTTCTTCTGCTGAATTTTTGGTTCTAATCGTCTAGCCTAGTCTAGTACAGTCTAGTCTAGTCTAATTTAGGCTCTAGTTAAGTTGAAAATTACGTCACAAAATCAATAATAATATTTCACGAAAATTGTTCAAAAATGTGAAATCGAGCCTGTCTTCATGAAGCGTGAAATTGCGGAAATTATTACTGCAAAAATCTTAAAAAATTATGTTTTGAACATTGATATATGTATAATACTAGCCTTGGGTACGCCCGCTTCGCTGGGCACACAATGGTCTCCAATGACACTGGGACCCCAATGAAAATGATTTTTCCATAGGGGTCTATATGATCAAATTTGGAAGTTTGACTGACTGACTGACTGACTGATTGACAACGAACACCCTAAACCACTGGAGATAGGATCATGGTGCCAGCCAGTCCTTCCAGTCAGCCATTTTTTTTTGTGTGTCAGTCAGTGAGTCAGTCACGCAACAGTCGGGAAAAAAAATTGCGAAAACTTTTTTTTGGATAAAGAACGAACGAAATCCTTTCTTAGTAAGCGTCTACGATGGGAGAGAAGTATCTGTGACGAATTTCATAACCGTGACAAATTTCACGATCCTATCTTAAGTGGTTTAGAGTGTGCGTTGTCTGTCAATCAATCAGTCACTCAGTCAGTCAGTCAGTCAGTCAATCACGCAATAGTTATATGTATAATGATGAAAAAAAAAATTTTTGCAATAATTATTTTTTGGGTAGAGAACGAACAAAATCTGTTCTTAGTGAGCGTCCATGATAGGAGAGGAGTATAGAAAATGAAAAAAAAATTTAAAAAAAAAATAAAAATTTCGATAATTTTTTTTTATTAGAGGTCGAACAAAATCCGTTCTTAATGAGCGTCTACGATGCGAGAGGAGTAACCGTGACAAATTTCGCGATCCTGACTTCATTGGTTTAGGCTGTGCGTTGTCTGTCAGTCAGTTAGTCAGTCAGTCAGTCAGTCAGTCAGTCAGTCAGTCACGCGACTCTTTTATATCCTAGCCAAAAATCCCCTCCCGGGGAAAAAAGCTTGGACAAGTACATTTGTTGGTGATCCCCATTTCCATTTGTTTTCACAGAAAAATCTAATCCCCCCTTGACAAAAATTGGAAACGCCAACAAAATAAAGAATTTAAGAAAACCAAAAAAAAAAAAATTCAAGAAGATTGAGAAAAATGCAAGAAATGCGAGAATGGTAGAAAAAAATTAATGGTATTCGCTCGGCATAAAAAATTCTGATATCTATAAAAGGACAAGTATTCCCTGTCTGAAAATCATGTTGATGTTCGAAAATCAATTAACGAGAAAAAAGAAAATCTTCCAAAAAGACACGTCTCAAAAAAAGGAACCCCTAAATACAAAATGGCGAATCGACAGAAAAACTTCATAAAAAAATACAAAACTAAAGTTTGCCATCATATGTCGAGCGTATGCGCACAGAGTACTTGGCCGGCCCGAAATTTTGAATGCAAGTGCTCAGCTTGGTTAATCTTGGCATAACGTAATTATTTGGTTTCAGGAATCTTCTTAGAAAAGACACGCGAAAGCTTGGCGAAAATCTCGAGTCAATCAAGGTTCTCTCCTAAAACGATTTATATTTCAAGCTAGTAATACAAAAAATTGCTAGAAGTGCAATTTTTATCGACGCATTACGGGTCATTTGATATAATATTTAGCTCCACCTTAATTAGTGATCAGTTGTTATTTTTCTACGTATCCATACTTGTGTAAGATGTTGCGCAAATGATTTAATTAATTAATTGTATATCAAATTGAGAGAAAAATTTGAATTTGTACTAATTCATTTGAATGTATAACGTTCAGTGACATTTGTGTAGCGCTTATCATTTTTCTCATGAATACAACCGAGTTGTTCTACCTATCTACAAACAGCGGAAGCTAATACAAAAAATTTCGGGCCGGCCAAGTACTCTGTGCGCATACGCTCGACATATGATGGCAAACTTTAGTTTTGTATTTTTTTATGAAGTTTTTCTGTCGATTCGCCATTTTGTATTTAGGGGTTCCTTTTTTTGAGACGTGTCTTTTTGGAAGATTTTCTTTTTTCTCGTTAATTGATTTTCGAACATCAACATGATTTTCAGACAGGGAATACTTGTCCTTTTATAGATATCAGAATTTTTTATGCCGAGCGAATACCATTAATTTTTTTCTACCATTCTCGCATTTCTTGCATTTTTCTCAATCTTCTTGAATTTTTTTTTTTTTGGTTTTCTTAAATTCTTTATTTTGTTGGCGTTTCCAATTTTTGTCAAGGGGGGATTAGATTTTTCTGTGAAAACAAATGGAAATGGGGATCACCAACAAATGTACTTGTCCAAGCTTTTTTCCCCGGGAGGGGATTTTTGGCTAGGATATCACTTATTTTTTCTGATTGAAAGTCTCCAATTTTTTCAGTCCGGTAGGAATAATTTGCTGATTTTTCCCTAGAAGTGTACTCTGTGGAGCTCATTTGAAGCCAAAAATCATGTCTCTATCTCAAATTTTCACTGAGATATGATTTTTTTCTCATTTCCATGATTTTTGCTTGAAAATGACGATTTTTCGTCAATTTTCAAACGAAAATCGCTCTTCTCCGAGCTAAAATGGTGAAATCATGATGTTTTTTCCAGCCACTCGGTTTAATACGCTGAAACAAAGAGGAAATACGAAATACGAAATAATAATATCTCAATTTTTCACCGAAATATGATTTTTTGCCCATTTCCATCATTTTTGCTCGAAAATGACGATTTTTCATTAATTTTCAACCGAAAATCGCTCTTCTCCGAGCAAGGACGGTGAAATCATGTTTTTTTTTTTCGTCCACATGGTTTGCTGAGCTAAAAGGAAACGTGAACGCGTGCCATAATCTTATATTTTCTCGAGAATGATATTTTTGCATTTTCACTATCAGCTTAGAAGAAAACGACATTTTTACATGACTTGGGAGCGAAGATTTTATTTAGTTGGGTTTATGGGAATAAATTGCTGATTTTTTCCCCAAAAATATACTCTGTGGAGCTCAATTTAAGCCCAGAATCATGTCTCTATCTCGATTTTCCACCGAGATATGAATTTTTGCCCATTACCATGATTTTTGCTTGAAAATGACGATTTTTCATCAATTTTCAAACGAAAATCGCTCTTCTCCGAGTGAAAATAGTATAAATTTTGATTTTTTTTCAAGCCACATGATTTGTTGAGCTGAAAGAAAACGTGAACACGTGCCATAATCGTGATTTTGCTCGAGAATGGTATTTTTGCCTTTTCACTATCAGCTTACAAAAAAACGACATTTTTACATCACTTAGGAGCGAAGAATCTATTTGTTTGGCTTCATGAACATGAAATGCTGATTTTTCCCCTAGAAGGACACTATATGGATCTTAATCCAAGCCCAGAATTATGTCTCTATCTTAATTTTTGATCGAGATATGATTTTTTGCCCATTACCATGATTTTTGCTTGAAAAGGACGATTTTTCGACAATTTTCAAACGAAAATCGCGCTTTTCCGAGTAAAAATCGTACAAATTATGATTTTTTTTCCAGCCACTCGGTTGGATACGCTGAAACAAAGAGGAAACACGTGCCAAAGTCTCAATTTATCGCAAGAATTAAATTTTCGACTTTTGCCCCCGAGTTGGAAAAATCGATATTTGAACATGAAGTTTTAGCGAAGAATTTTTCTTCTTCGCTCCATGACAATAAAATGCTGATTTTTTCCCAGCAACTAGACTCTGTGGAGCTCAGATCAAGCCCAGAATTATGTGTCTATCTCAATTTTTCATCGAGAAATGATTTTTTGCCCATTACCATGATTTTTGCTTGAAAAGGACGATTTTTCGACAATTTTCAAACGAAAATCGCTCTTCTCCGAGCCAAAATGGTAAAATTATGATTTTTTTTCCAGCCACTCGGTTTCATACGCTGAAACAAAAAGGAAACACGTGCCAAAGTCTCAATTTATCGCGAGAATTAAATTTTCGACTTTTGCCCACGAGTTGGAAAAATCAATATTTTAGCATGAAGTTGTAGCGAAGAATTTTTCTTCTTCGCTGCATGAGAATAGTATGCTGATTTTTTCCCTGCAACTAGACTCTGTGGAGCTCAATTCAAGCCTAGAATTATGTCTCTATCTCAATTTTTCATCGAGAAATGATTTTTTGCCCATTACCATGATTTTTGCTTGAAAAGGACAATTTTTCGACAATTTTCAAACGAAAATTGCTCTTCTCCGAGCCAAAATGGTAAAATTATGATTTTTTTTCCAGCCACTCGGTTTGATACGCTGAAACAAAAAGGAAACACGTGCCAAGGTCTCAATTTATCGCGAGAATTCAATTTTCAATTTTTGACTACGAGTTGAAAAAAATCAATATTTTAGCATGAAGTTGTAGTGAAGAATTTTTTTCTTTGGCTCCATGAGAATTTTGGCAGAAAGGAACAAATGTACAATTTTTTCTTGTGGCTCAGCGACATGATTTTTATATCACTGAGCCCTCGCAGCGACAAGATTTTTTTGTCACTGAGCCCTCGCAGCGACAAGATTTTTATGTCACTGAGCCCTCGCAGCGACAAGATTTTTATGTCACTGAGGCCTTGCGGCGACAAGATTTTCATTTGCCTCAGCAACAAGATTTTCATATGGCTCAGCGACAACATTTTTATGTCACTGAGAGATAATATCGCTTAGCGATCACTCTTCATGGGTTGGGCGACAAGATTTTCATGTCACTGAGCCGTCGCAGCGACAAGATTATCATTTGCCTCAGCAACAAGATTTTCATGTGTATTAGCGACAAGATTTTTGTTTTGCTGAGAGATATTATTGCTCAATGATTGATCTTCATGTGGCTCAGCGAAAAGATTTTGATGCCACTGAGAGTTATCCGGAGCCATTAGATAACTTGCAGCGACAAGATTTTTATGTGCCGCTGCGACAAGAATTTTATGTGGTTCGAATCAGCGACAAGATTTTTATACCGCTGAGAGTTATTATGTATAAGTCATGCTGTAAATGAATAAAATGGTGGGTGTAGGAAAAGGTCAAAAGATGTGGAGCATATTCATTCATGAAGCATATTCTCTCGTCATCAGAGCATGTCGGTAATATGCCAGCTCAAAATTCCGAATTTGTGAGGTTATGACGATCTGTCAAAGCTGTATCACAGCATTCGTTCATACTCGGTAACGAAAAACCAGCAACACATTCTTCTCGCATAACCTTGCATCCTCAAGAAAATAAACGGTTAGCCAACGTTCGTTGTTTGACAAGGAACAATTGTAACAGTTATTTTCTCGAAAATGTCAAGAGCGCAAAAGAAAAATATGAACTGTTTTCAGTTACCTCTCTCACACTCGCGTCAAATCGGCCCTTCGAAATATCAGCTGACATTTTTCGTTCGCTCGTCTGCACTGTCGTGTGCACGACGGATCCATTGGAATCATCGCAGCCTCGACCAATCAGGAATTTCGCAGCCCGGGATTGGCTACGATGGGCGCACAGACCCCTTTGAATGTGTTGTCGGGCGGCCATATACAGACACGTCAAATCCTTCGATGTAGCGTGGTTCTGACAAAGGCTGAGATAGGACTGAGCCCGTGCAAAGTTTTTTCTCAGCAATCACTTGATCAATCGTACTTATTTTAAGCTCAATCGAAAGAGCATCGCGTAATTAGTCTCCATGCCAATTTTCAGGTCGCTAGACGACTGCTGGGCTTTACAGTTAGCTGAAATGTCATCGAAATTTTTTTTCCCACCACCGCGAATCGTTTTACTACGAGAAAGTATAGACTCGGCGAGCGCTCGGGACAAGCAGACGACGCACAGCTGTTTTCAAATGTACTTGTCCCGAGACTCTGCCGAGTCTCTTGATATATAGATGAGAAAAAAATTTTTGATAAATTTTTTTTTTATTTTTTTTTTTGGTGGAGAAGGAACAAAATCCGTTCTCGGTGAACGATTATCGAGGTAGAAGCGTATAGAAAAAAAAATTGAAAAAAAAAAAATCCGATAGTTTTTTTTTTGATAGAGAACGAACAAAATCCGTTCTTAGTGAGCGTCTACGATGCGAGAGGAGTAACCATGACAAATTTCACGATCCTAACTTCATTGGTTTAGGCTGTGCGTTGTCTGTCAGTCAGTCAGTCAGTCAGTCAGTCAGTCACGCGACTCTTTTATATATATAGACTAGCCTTGGGTACGCCCGCTTCGCTGGGCACACAATGGTCTCCAATGACACTGGGACCCCAATGAAAATGATTTTTTCATTGGAGTCTATATGATCAAATTTGGAAATTTGACTGACTGACTGATTGACAACGAACACCCTAAACCACTGAAGATAGGATCATGGTGCCAGCCAGTCCTTCCAGTCAGCCAGTCTTTTCTTTTGTGTGTCAGTCAGTGAGTCAGTCACGCAACAGTCGGAAAAAAAATTGCAAACATTTTTTTTTCGATAAAGAACGAACGAAATCCTTTCTTAGTGAGCGTCTACGATGGGAGAGAAGTATCTGTGACAAATTTCATAACCGTGACAAATTTCACGATCCTATCTTAAGTAGTTTAGAGTGTGCGTTGTCTGTCAATCAATCAGTCACTCACTCAGTCAGTCAGTCAGTCAATCACGCAATAGTTATATGTATAATGATGAAAAAAAAAATTTTGATAAATTTTTTTTTTCATTTTTTTTTTGGTGGAGAACGAACAAAATCCGTTCTCGGTAAACGTTTATTGAGGTAGAAGAGTATAGAAAAAAAAATTGAAAAAAAAAATAAAAAAAAAAAATTTCGATAATTTTTTTTTGGATAGAGAACGAACAAAATCCGTTCTTAGTGAGCGTCTACGATGCGAGAGGAGTAACCGTGACAAATTTCACAATCCTAACTTCATTGGTTTAGGCTGTGCGTTGTCTGTCAGTCAGTCAGTCAGTCAGTCAGTCAGTCACGCGACTCTTTTATATATATAGATGAGAAAAAAATTTTTTGATAATTTTTTTTTTCATTTTTTTTGGTCGAGAACGAACAAAATCCGTTCTCGGTGAACGTTTATTGAGGTAGAAGAGTATAGAAAAAAAATTGAAAAAAAAAAAAATTGAAAAAAAAAAAAAAAATTTCGATAATTTTTTTTTGGATAGAGAACGAACAAAATCCGTTCTTAGTGAGCGTCTACGATGCGAGAGGAGTAACCGTGACAAATTTCACGATCCTAACTTCATTGGTTTAGGCTGTGCGTTGTCTGTCAGTCAGTCAGTCAGTCAGTCAGTCAGTCAGTCAGTCAGTCAGTCAGTCAGTCAGTCAGTCACGCGACTCTTTTATATATATAGATAGATGATTACCATGGCAGTGGTTGCTAAGGAAACGATTACTATGGTAACCGTTGCCATGGTAACCGTTGCCATGATAACCGTTGCCATGGTAACCATTGCCATGGTAACCGTTGCTATGGTAACCGTTGCCATGGTAACCGTTGCCATGGTAACCGTTGCCATGGTAATCGTTGCCATGGTAACCGTTGCCATGGTAAACGCTCAATTTCTCTAACGAATTTTTTTTTAATTTGAAAAAAAAAATTTTTTTTTTAGAATTTTGTTCGTCCTCTATCTAGAAAAAAATTATCTAAAAAGTCTAGATAATTATCTAAAAATGTATCTAAAAATTATCTAAAAAATCTAGATAATTATCTAAAAATGTATCTAAAAATTGTCTAAAAAAAAAATTCGCGACAATTTTTTTTTGGATAGAGGACGAACAAAATCCGTCCTTAGTAAGCGTCTACGATGGGAGAGGAGTAACTGTGACAAATTTCGCGATCCTAACTTCATTGGTTTAGGCTGTGCGTTGTCTGTCAGTCAGTCAGTCAGTATAGAAAAAAAAAAAATGTCGATAATTTTTTTTGGATAGAGAACGAACGAAATCCGTTCTTAGTGAGCGTCTTCGATGGGAGAGGAGTAACCATGACAAATTTCACGATCCTAACTCCATTGGTTTAGGCTGTGCGTTGTCTGTCAGTCAGTCAGTCAGTCAGTCAGTCGCAACTCTTTTATATATTTAGATGATGAGAAAAAAATTTTTTGATAAATTTTTTTTCATTTTTTTTGGTGGAGAACGAACAAAATCCGTTCTCGGTGAACGTTTATTGTGGTAGAAGAGTATGGAAAAAAAAATTGAAAAAAAAAAAATTGAAAAAAAAAAATTGGAAAAAAAAATTAAAAAAAATAAAAAAATTCGATAATTTTTTTTTTGATAGAGAACGAACAAAATCCGTTCTTAGTGAGCGTCTACGATGCGAGAGGAGTAACCGTGACAAATTTCACGATCTTAACTTCATTGGTTTAGGCTGTGCGTTGTCTGTCAGTCAGTCAGTCAGTCAGTCAGTCAGTCAGTCAGTCAGTCAGTCAGTCAGTCAGTCAGTCACGCGACTCTTTTATATATATAGATAGATGATTACCATGGCAGTGGTTGCTAAGGAAACGATTACCATGGTAACCGTTGCCACGGCAACCGTTGCCATGATAACCGTTGCCATGGTAACCATTGCCATGGTAACCGTTGCTATGGTAACCGTTGCCATGGTAACCGTTGCCATGGTAACCGTTGCCATGGTAATCGTTGCCATGGTAACCGTTGCCATGGTAAACGCTCAATTTCTCCAACGAATTTTTTTTTAATTTGAAAAAAAAAAATTTTTTTTTTAGAATTTTGTTCGTCCTCTATCTAGAAAAAAATTATCTAAAAAGTCTAGATAATTATCTAAAAATGTATCTAAAAATTATCTAAAAAATCTAGATAATTATCTAAAAATGTATCTAAAAATTGTCTAAAAAAAAAATTCGCGACAATTTTTTTTTGGATAGAGGACGAACAAAATCCGTCCTTAGTAAGCGTCTACGATGGGAGAGGAGTAACTGTGACAAATTTCGCGATCCTAACTTCATTGGTTTAGGCTGTGCGTTGTCTGTCAGTCAGTCAGTCAGTATAGAAAAAAAAAAAATGTCGATAATTTTTTTTGGATAGAGAACGAACGAAATCCGTTCTTAGTGAGCGTCTTCGATGGGAGAGGAGTAACCATGACAAATTTCACGATCCTAACTCCATTGGTTTAGGCTGTGCGTTGTCTGTCAGTCAGTCAGTCAGTCAGTCAGTCAGTCAGTCAGTCACGCAACTCTTTTATATATATAGATGATGAAAAAAAAAATTTTGCAATAATTTTTTTTTGGGTAGAGAACGAACAAAATCTGTTCTTAGTGAGCGTCCATGATGGGAGAGGAGTATAGAAAATGAAAAAAAAATTGAAAAAAAAAAATTTCGATAATTTTTTTTTGGATAGAGAACGAACGAAATCCGTTCTTAGTGAGCGTCTACGATGGGAGAGGAGTAACCATGACAAATTTCACGATCCTAACTTCATTGGATTAGGCTGTGCGTTGTCTGTCAGTCAGACAGTCAGTTAGTCAGTCAGTCAGTCACGCAACTCTTTTATATATGTATGGGGCATTCCACGCCAAATCAGACATCATTCTGCTTTAGCATCTCCGATTTTTTCGTTAATTTTCTATATTATAATACCCATTGAGAGAGATTTTCATGATTTTTTTCAATTTTTTTCGTCCAGCCGTTTTCGAGATACCGATTTTTCAAAAAAATCCTTCTTTGTTTTTCGAACATCCGTAACTTTTCGGAAGATGGATCGATTGGGACGTTTTTTTTTTGAATTTTTTGTTTTTCACGGAACTTTAAGAGTACACTATCAGAAAAAATCCAAAACCGTCATTCTTCAATATTTCGAGTTTTTTTCTATAAAATGTTGATTTCCGAAAAACACGTAGCGATCGATTTTCTTGAATTTTTTTTCTCAAAAACTATAACTCACACCGCAATTTTTAAGCCTAGTCCCGTGATGGGTAAATGATGGGATCCATTTTTTTCGAATTTCTGAAATTTCATGTTTCTTTTTTAAACCACGTAGCAACCGATTTTCTTCAAATTTTCCGTTGAAATACTGTAATGCATCATGCAACGTTGGAATCCATGTTTTTGTCAATGTTAACATTTTTTGTTTCACTTACACTACCAGCGAAAAGTTTCCGGACAAAAATTTTGAAGAGTGCCTGAACGGTTGGCCTAGACCAATTTAACCAACGCCGTTTTGAAGAGGACGGTTCCACCTTCAATTTGGTTTTTTTTTTAAATGTCTACGATTTTTTTTACACTCAGCACTCAGTTTTGAAAACGACAATTTTTTGTCGTTTTCTATCACTGTTTAGAGTGGACCCCGCTTAGAGTCAAAATGTTTTTTAGGCATTTCTGTGGATGAAATCATAAAGGTAGAAGACGACGCTTCAATTTCATTTTTCTAAAATTTTCGTAAGATTTTTTTTTCAAAGATTTTTTGTTTTTTCCGAAAGATTTTTCGTTTTTTCTTAAAAAACAAAAAATCTTTGAAAAAAAAATCTTACGAAAATTTTAGAAAAATGAAATTGAAGCGTCGTCTTCTATCTTTATGATTTTATCCACAGAAATGCCTAAAAAACATTTTGACTCTAAACGGGGTCCACTCTAAACAGTGATAGAAAACGACAAAAAATTGTCGTTTTCAAAACTGAGTGCTGAGTGTAAAAAAAATCGTAGACATTTAAAAAAAAAACCAAATTGAAGGTGGAACCGTCCTCTTCAAAACGGCGTTGGTTAAATTGGTCTAGGCCAACCGCTCAGGCACTCTTTCAAATTTTTGTCCAGAAACTTTTCGTTGGTAGTGTAAGTGAAACAAAAAATGTTAACATTCAAAAAAACATGGATTCCAACGTTGCATGATGCATGATAGTATTTCAACGGAAAATTTGAAGAAAATCGGTTGCTACGTGGTTTAAAAAAGAAACATGAAATTTCAGAAATTCGAAAAAAATGGATCCCATCATTTACCCATCACGGGACTAGGCTTAAAAATTGCGGTGTGAGTTATAGTTTTTTAGAAAAAAAATTCAAGAAAATCGATCGCTACGTGTTTTTCGGAAATCAACATTTTATAGAAAAAAACTCGAAATATTGAAGAAAGACGGTTTTGGATTTTTTCTGATAATGTACTCTTAAAGTTCCGTAAAAAACAAAAAATTCAAAAAAAAAAAACGTCCCAATCGATCCATTTTCCGAAAAGTTACGGATGTTTGAAAAACAAAGAACGATTTCTTTGAAAAATCGATATCTCGAAAACGGCTGGACGAAAAAAATTGAAAAAAATCATGAAAATCTCTCTCAATGGGTATTATAATATAAAAAATTAACGAAAAAATCGGAGATGCTAAAGCAGAATGGTGTCCGATTTGGCGTGGAATGCCCCATATATAGATGATGAGAAAAAAATTTTTTGATAAATTTTTTTTTCATTTTTTTTGGTGGAGAACGAACAAAATCCGTTCTCGGTGAACGTTTATTGTGGTAGAAGAGTATGGAAAAAAAAATTGAAAAAAAAAATTGGAAAAAAAAATTAAAAAAAAAAAAATTCGATAATTTTTTTTTTGATAGAGAACGAACAAAATCCGTTCTTAGTGAGCGTCTACGATGCGAGAGGAGTAACCGTGACAAATTTCACGATCTTAACTTCATTGGTTTAGGCTGTGCGTTGTCTGTCAGTCAGTCAGTCAGTCAGTCAGTCAGTCAGTCAGTCAGTCAGTCAGTCAGTCAGTCAGTCAGTCAGTCACGCGACTCTTTTATATATATAGATGTGTGCCTAGTTTTAGATTTTTTCCACCACTATTACGGGTTTGAGAAATAAATTAGTTATATCTCAGCAAAATACATGTGTTTTCCCATCTAAAATTCAACTGCTCACAGGCACCATTGAAATTTTTTTTAATGCCTTCAAACTTTGCACACATTTTTTTTTTTAATATGTTGATTGTGTTTTTACGTGGGGACTTCGAAAATTCAAGTTCGACCTAAATTGCAGCCACCCTAATATATATATCGTTCAATGTAACTACTGCCTATGTATATTTTGTGACGGGTTCTTCACATTCGCAAGAGAAAATAAGGGAGAAAAACAAATAAATCACACGAAAAATGAATTAAAAAAATAATAACAAGTTTCAGATTTATTTAACGGGAAATTATACAGTAAAAATGAGGGCGCCAGCTGGTTCAATCGGTCCAGCAACCGTTACAAAAATAGTCAAAATTTATCAAACGAAAAACAGTAATAAATGACTCGAATTAATCAAAATAAATAGAACTGGCTCAGGGAGAATCACGAAAAACTTAAACGCAAGGACAGAGGGTCCCTGAAACTCAGGCGTCTTACAATACCAGTGACGACAAGGGGACGACGAGCGAGCGAGCCACGCGATCGAACGAACCACGCGGACGCTCGAACCGGGCCGCGTCGGCGGAACCCGATTGAATGAATCGAGCGAAATCTCACTCGCGTCACACACGAAAACACGAAAAATAGGGCTGAATTAATGACAGAGGGACGCGAGGGGGGGCGATCGACGATGGGAGTCGAAAAATATGCAAGAAAATGTCGCGACGGGGCTCGAAAACGCGAAACACCGACTCGAAAAATCACGGGAGGGAATGACGGACAAAAAGGGGCAAAAATGGCTTCACGGATAATCAACAGGGGCAAACTCGATGGCACAACACTCGTCGCGTCGACTGACCGACGAAATAAATCTTTCTCGAACGAAAAATTCGAGAAAACGAACGAAAATGACGAAAACTTGGGTGTTTGGGAAGAGTCAAACGACAAGGGGAAAATGGCGTCGCACGCCCGGCAAGAATCGAGGGACTTACTTGTTTTCTGGATTTTTGAGAGGAAAATCGAGAAATTCGGTGCCAAAGTGGTCCAAGAATGTCCGGAGAGTGGTCCTAAGCAGGGATGGGCATGAAGAGCTTAAAAAATAAATAAATGACGAATCATTTTTCACTTGTGATTTAAACGAGCTCGGAGTGTCAAGTCTTTTTTGACTCGTGATTTAAACGGCCTCGGAGTATCAAGCCTTTTTTGAATCGGACTTGAATCGAGCTCGGAGTATCAAGTCTTTTTTAACTCGGACTTGGAACGGGCTCGAAGTATCAAGCCTTTTTTGACTCGTGATTTAAACCGGCTCGAAGTATCAAGCCTTTTTTGAATCGGACTTAAATCGAGCTCGGAGTATCAAGTCTTTTTTGACTCGGACTTGGAACGCGCTCGGAGTATCAAGCCTTTTTTGAATCGGACTTGAACCGAGCTCGGAGTATCAAGTCTTTTTTGACTCGGACTTGAAACGCGTTCCAAATGTCAAGCCTTTTTTGATTCATGATTTAAACGAGCTCGGAGTGTCAAGTACTTTTTTACTCGTTACTCCTTTCGATTAAGAGTCACAGAAGCTTTTTCATTCCGAGTGTATTTGAGCTTCAAATCAATTTTAATTCATTTTTAAATCATATCAAACTACAGAATTTTCGGAAATTCCCGAATATTTTTGAATTATGAAAGTCAAATCGAATGAACGTTTCGAAACTATAGAAACGTAACCTAAAATAATCTATCAATTATAGAAGTCGCATGGAACGCATAACAAAATAACACATAAAGGTCCATGGTTTTCGTGAACCACGTCGACGTCACCATGGTTTTTATCAATGACGTTGGTGTCTCCATGGTTTTTGTCTACGTCGGTGACATCTCCATGGTTTTCGTCCATGACGTCGACTTCTCTATGGTTTTCGTCAATCATGATGACGTCACCATGGTTTTCATCAACTACGTCGACATCACTATGGTTTTTACCAACGACGTTGATATCCCCATGGTTTTGGTCTATGACGGTGATATCTCCATGGTTTTTGTCTACGACGGTGACATCTCCATGGTTTTCGTCCATGACGTCGACATCTCCATGGTTTTTGTCCACGGCGGTGACATCCCCATGGTTTTGGTCTATGACAGTGATATCTCCATGGTTTTTGTCTACGTCGGTGACATCTCCATGGTTCTCGTCCATGACGTCGACTTCTTTATGGTTTTCATCAACTACGTCGACATCTCCATGGTTTTTACTAACGACGTTGATATCTCCATGGTTTTGGTTAATGACGGTGATATCTCCATGGTTTTTGTCTACAACGGTGACATCTCCATGGTTTTCGTCCATGACGTCGACATCTCCATGGTTTCTGTCTACGTCGGTGACATCCCCATGGTTTTTGTCCACGACGGTGACATCTCCATGGTTTTCGTCCATGACGTCGACATCTCCATGGTTTCTGTCTACGTCGGTGACATCCCCATGGTTTTGGTCTATGACGTCGACGTCTCTATGGTTTTCGTCATTCATGATGACGTCACTATGGTTTTCATCAACTACGTCGACATTTCCATGGTTTTGACCAACGACGTTGATATGTCCATAGTTTTGGTCTATGACGTTGATATCTCCATGGTTTTTGTCCACGACGGTGACATCTCCATGGTTTTCGTCCATGACGTCGACATCTCCATGGTTTCTGTCTGCGTCGGTGACATCCCCATGGTTTTGGTCTATGACGTCGACGTCTCTATGGTTTTCGTCATTCATGATGACGTCACCATGGTTTTCATCAACTACGTCGACATTTCCATGGTTTTTACTAACGACGTTGATATCTCCATGGTTTTGGTCTACGACGTTGATATCTCCATGGTTTTTGTCCATGACGGTGACATCTCCATGGTTTTGGTCTATGACGGTGATATCCTTGGTTTTTACTCGTTGTTAAAAACCATGGAGATGTCGACGTAGTTGATGAGAATCATGGTGACGTCAACGTATTTGACGAAAACCATAGAGACGTCGACGTCATGGAGAAAAACCATGGAGATGTCACCGTCGTAGACAAAAACCATGGAGATATCACCGTCATAGACCAAAACCATGGGGATGTCACCGTCGCAGACAGAAACCATGGAGATTTCGACATAGCTGATGAAAACCATGGTGACGTCATCATGAATGACGAAAACCATAGAGACGTCGACGTCATAGACCAAAACCATGGGGATGTCACCGACGTAGACAGGAACCATGGAGATGTCGACGTCATGGACGAAAACCATGGAGATGTCACCGTCGTGGACAAAAACCATGGGGATGTCACCGACGTAGACAGAAACCATGGAGATGTCGACGTCATGGACGAAAACCATGGAGATGTCACCGTTGTAGACAAAAACCATGGAGATATCACCGTCACAGACCAAAACCATGGGGATATCAACGTCGTTGGTAAAAACCATGGTGATGTCGACGTAGTTGATGAAAACCATGGTGACGTCATCATGATTGACGAACACCATAGAGAAGTCGACGTCATGGACGAAAACCATGGAGATGTCACCGACGTAGACAAAAACCAGGGAGATACCAACGTCATTGATAAAAACCATGGTGACGTCGACGTGGTTCACGAAAACCATGGACCTTCATGTGTTATTTTGTTATGCGTTCCATGCGACTTCTATAATTTATAGTTTATTTGAGGTTACGTTTCTACAGTTTCGAAAGATTCATTCGATTTGACTTTCATAATTCAAAAATATTCGGGAATTTCCGAAAATTCTGTAGTTTGATACGATTTACAAATGAATTAAAATTGATTTGAAGCTCAAATACATTCGGAATGAAAAAGCTTCTGTGACTCTTAATCGAAAGGAGTAACGAGTAAAAAAGTACTTGACACTCCGAGCTCGTTTAAATCATGAATCAAAAAAGGCTTGACAGTTGGAACGCGTTCCAAGTCCGAGTCAAAGAAGACTTGATACTCCGAGCTCGGTTCAAGTCCGATTCAAAAAAGGCTTGATACTCCGAGCGCGCTCCAAGTCCGAGTCAAAAAAGACTTGATACTCCGAGCTCGATTCAAGTCCGATTCAAAAAAGGCTTGATACTTCGAGCCGGTTTAAATCACGAGTCAAAAAAGACTCGATACTCCGAGCTCGATTCAAGTCCGATTCAAAAAAGCCTTGATACTCCGAGCCGGTTTAAATCACGAGTCAAAAAAGACTTGATACTCCGAGATCGTTCAAAGTCCGAGTCAAAAAAGACTTGATACTCCGAGCCGGTTTAAATCACGAGTGAAAAAAGACTTAACACTCCGAGCTCGTTTAAATCACAAGTAAAAAATGATTTATCATTTAAAGCATGTATTTCAATACTTTTTGATTCGAGTCCGCCCATCCCTGGTCCTAAGTGAAGCCGGGTCGTCGTAATAATTCTTAATCGCAAATTTTCACACAAGAAACTCGAAAATAGCACAAAAAACTCGACAGCGCTGTTGAGCGTGTCGAGTCCGAAGCGGAAGAGAGAGAACTTCAGCGTCTCCTCGAGCTCCACGGGACGCTCTCGAAGCTTCGCGAAGTACGTGCGTCTCGATAGCCAATCAGCACGCGGCTTTAGCGCCGGCTGATTATCGATCCGGTATTGAGCGCCGGCCTCGCGAGATCGCACACAGGTGGCGCTGACGCTGGCCTCGCGACCGGGCGCTGGCGCCACGCTGTCTGCCTCGCGAGACCGAGGCTCTAACAAGATGGCGGCGCCCACGGCTGTCAAAACAGCCGTGGCGAAATCAAAGGGACGGCGTTCGGAAATTTTGCCTTGACGCCGCGGAACTTGCTATTTCCCTCCGACTCGACGGACGAACCTTTTGTCGGAGGGACGATGAATGACGCGAGCTCCGCGACTCGGCGCGTAATCGACGAATTCAAGGTAAGTACGGAGCTCAGGGGGGGAAATAAAACATCTAACGCGGGGGAGGGAGGGAAAAATAATGAAAATGGGTCAAGAGCGAGAGTTTGGAGCGAATTTATTGTTTGCTCGTTCAGCGGGTCGCTCGCTCGCGTTCACGAAAGTATTCGGGGGGGGGGGGGGGGGGGGAATTTTGGTGATTTTTCTCTGCGGGCTGGTCTTTTCGTTCGGTCCTCCTCGATCCTCGGGGCTGAAATCAGATAAAAAAGAAAAGGCCGGTCCCAGACTGGGATCCGGTAGCTCTCGCCGCGGCTCGACAGCTGGCAACAAAAGTGACAACGTCACAACTCCCCCCGGCTTGACGAAAGTACCATCTCGTACGCATCGTCACACAAGCTGCAGTCATTCGACTATTACCGGGGTAGCGACTCAGAAAATCCAGAAATGGGAAAGGGATTACGGAGAATGAAAGAACGAATTGGAAATAAAACAAAAATAAACTCAACAACTATGTAACTGACTTGTGCGTTTTACTGACTTGTATTGAACTTAACACTTGAGCTCTTTGGCTTGAAAAATCTTGTATCAAAAATAAAAAACGAATATCACATTGATTGATGATAATGAAAAGGGGCTAACAATTATTTTTGGGCTGGGGACTCTGGGGCTAACAATTTGGTTTCATGGGGGCTGGGGTTCGTGGTTACTTAATATTATCAGTCTCTTCGTTACAATATCACAATGATTAACGAGTATCAGAGAAGATATCGACTAACATAAAACTAAGTGAGAGTTTCTAGCACTCTGGGCTTTTAAAATAACATCTTTGACGTCTCAGGCTTTTGCCTTTGACACTTAAACTGTACTGACTCGAAAATAATACTGAACGAAAATACGCAACAACGAAAGGGGTTAATTCGAGGGCTAATATTTTCAATGGCTGGGGAGTTACTCAATGACTGATGGGGTTTTCTTGGCCTCAGGCCTGCACGGCGTGGAGCGGAGTTTCCGGTTCCACGTCAACGGTATCGGGTAACGGGGGTTGTGGGGCGGCAGCTTCGGTCGCCTCTTCATTTTCATCATCATTGGGTTCTTCGGGGGGTCTGTAGGGTTTGAGGTCTTCGATGTGAACCTTGGGGTTTTTACGACTTTCTGGGTCTTCGATCTCGTACACGACTGGGGAAAGGATTTTCAAAATTTTATAAGGGCCATTAAATCGGGGGGCTAACTTCGCAGCGAAGTTTTGGACTCCTGACGAGAGTACTCGATGTTTCCTCATCACCAGGTCTCCTACGCTGTAACGGGTGTCTTTACGATTTTTATTATAATAACGGGCTTGCCGTTTCGCGGCTTGTTCCAAATTTCGGTGGACCCAATCGTGAATGAGTGGAAGCCGCTTCATGCGATCATTCCACAAATCCGGGTCACCAGGGTCTAAGGGTTGAGGGTTTGGATCTTCGTCTCGGAGGGCTTTGGCAGGACGGGGATTGCGACCTAAATTCAAAAAGGCAGGGGTCATCATTGTGGAGGATTGGACAGCTGTGTTGATCGCAAAGCACAGCTCGGGAAGATGCTTATCCCAATCTCGCTGATCTTGCGGGATGAAAGTGCAAATCATCGTCTTGATGGTCCTATTGACTCGTTCAACGGGGTTGGCTTGGGCATGGTACGGAGGGACGGTGGTCTGATGGATTCCTAATTGCTTAAGTTGGTTCGTGACGAAGTTATTAACGAACTCCGTTCCGTTGTCCGTCAACAAATACTTCGGACATCCCCAACGGTTCCGAACCAAACTTTCGAATGCCGACATTATTGTCTGTCCTGTGGCAACTCGAACTGCTCTGGCCTCGACGAATTTCGTGAACAAATCTTGAAATACGATCACATAACGATTCTGGGACTTACTGGGAGGGAACGGACCCATGACGTCGGCGGCGACGACTGTCCAAGGACCAGAAGTCGTGCGCTCTCTCATAAGGCCGCTCGGTTGTCCTTGAGAGACCTTATGGAGCTGACACGCCGGACATCGTCCGACATATCTTGCAACGTCTTGAAAAATACCGGGCCAAAAGAAATCTTGTGTGAGCCGATGATACGTTTTGTCGACTCCAAGATGACCGGCTTGAGGGCAATCATGGGCTTGACTGAGGGCTCGTGGTCTGGATTCTAAAGGAAGGACTAATTTCCAAGCATCTAAATCGGAAAGGGCTGGGTCAATTACGGGGTGAGGACGGTGGTAGTAGATTTTATCTTCCACGATTTTCCAATTGGGGTATTTCCAAGGGAACTCACGAATACTATTCTTCTTGTCCTCATACCATGAGTCGATTGCATTCCCTAAAGCACACAGGGCTGCGTCGGTCGACTCGTTGTACTGCTGATCAGTCTCACTGTACCTCTCCTAGAATCCTCATCCTTCCAATTCTATCGACTGTACCCCTGCTTTCGTCCTCAAACCGATGCAAGAATTCCTCAAGGAACAGCCTACGTACAACCCGACCAACCATACCTCAGCTGGAGCCACGAGAGAAATGAATTCCTCTCTTTTGATGAAGAATACCTGAGAAAATGTAGTCATCTAACAAATTTCTACGTATGCCCCCTGAGAACCGCTTTGCACGACGCATTGACTGAAGAAACATGCGAGGTACAACTACTCCTGTCTCCAACAACTACGGTCCTCAAGAAATGCGACATCAGAATAACTCAGAACCCGCGGCCCCAGTGGACATACCTAGAAAATACCCATGGTTGGCTATTCTCACTAGTCGACCCCGAAACGATGCATATCCAGTGCCGTGAAGGACTCACCACCGTAGTTCTCCAAAAGACCGGAGTACTCCAGTTGGATGCTGGCTGTACAGCGTACTCCGCCAGCGTGACTCTACCAGCCACGACCACCATCTCATCATCGATTTATGCCGTCAGTCACCCACCAACCGCACTCAACATCAGCGAGTTATTACCAAACATCACTGACGCGACTGAAACATTGGCACCCCTACTGTTAACAGAACCGGCCACCCCACTCGGCGGACGGATACATAAAGCTGACGTGAGTCTTCAAGCAGCCGAATCCCATCTAAGAGCCCTAGCCAAGATCAACACCATCCCTTGGTACCACAAAGCCGAAACCTGGACTTTCGGAGGCATAGGATTATCGGTTGCTACCATAACCGGCCTACTGGTATACGTGTTGCGGAACAACCTATTTTCCACGCTTATAACTTGCGGTATACAATGCTGCAGACCACATCGTCGCCCTCAAATCCATCTTGAGGACATCGGACTACCTCTGGCGATGCGCCCCCCAGCCTTACCGCAACAACCTCCCCGTATTGTAACAACAACCCAGAGAGAACCCCGTAGACCCGAAATTTCCTTAATAACGTAAAATTCGACTCAGATACGAGTCGGTTGAAGCGCATGATTCGAATCCCGTACTTCAACCTGAGGAGGGGGATGTTGAACCCAAATTTTCTTTTTCACAATTTCATAAAACTATTATTCTTTATAGACGTTTTATCGACTCGAGGACGAGTCTGTTGAAGCACATGATTCGAATCCCGCGCTTCGATCTAAGGAGGGGGATGTTATGGCCGAGCCATTTATTTAAAAATAATTATAAACTAGAAACTTAAGGAAATAATAGTAACAAAGGTCATCGCCCAATGCCAATGAACCCTCGGACAGTGAACCGAGATTGCGAAATGCACAAAGCATTCAAAATGCTAAGACTTGCAAAAGACAATCTTGCAGAAATCGGAATATTGCTTCGCCGCTCAGGCCAATGCACTTCATGACATTTCACCATCACAGTTGCCGACTCATCAAATATCCCCTAACGGAATCATTAACGAAAGAGAAGCAACCAAAATGTTTAATTAGTCTTTCCTCCATCGCCGACTCAAGCAGACCTCCTCCAAGTACTAGCTGCTTGGAGATCGAGCCTTATTCCGGTCTTTGCAAGATAGTTCCGATTACGCGTCTTCGATTCTTCGCGATCAAGCATCACTGCCCGAGGGTTAGTGAGGCACTGAGGTGCAGCGTTTTCACCACATCTTGAAAGCCGTATAAGAACTTAATAAGAATCAATTCCTATTTCCAATCAACTTTTATATTTATCAATTCACCATATTTCATACACTATCTCAAAATCTACGTTTCGCGTAATTTGTGTACGTGAGTGTGCCGACTACACTGTCTTCGAGGAGACCCGCTACGCGCTGCGTCAGCACGACTCAAATTGCGTTCGAACACTAAAGTAAGTCCGACCTATATTATTTTCGACTACAATTGTAATTAAAACTGTCAACCAAACGAAAGAAGACTACGATACTACTCGTTTCGGCTCGATACTTTGTACGATCTTTTATAAACCCTAAAATATACCGAGTGTTACTCTATCACTTCTTTCTATCTCATTTGAACCCCTAATTCTCTTCCTAACTAATCTATATCCAAACTGACCATAATAGGTGCGCCTAGCGCTTTGATAGCTATTCCAAATCCTTATTTTATTTATTTATATAACGCAACCACGTTTTCCTCGGTTTTTCGAGCGTGTCTGCGGTACGAAAAGTAGGCGTTTCGGCGACTGTCGAAGGGGATTAGTGGTGGGGAGTACGAAAAGCAGCAACTTTAACTCCTAGGAGTTAAGAGTATACTTTTTCGTACTAACTATACGTGACAGTGCCTCAATACGTACTCTGCGCATGCGCTTTTGTCACGCAGTCCGTTCATTATTCGACGCCGTCGGAAAGCAGAGCTGCTGCCATCGGTTGTTCAAATATAGAACTAGACCTGCTTGGACGGCGCGCGAGAATTGCGAGGGGCCGGACACATAACCTCACTCTAATACATTTTTCAAAGAACGTGTGATCTCGTGCGCATCGTGTTAACAAAATTCGACAAACAGCAATTAACCGCGGAAATAATGAGTGAAAAAAACAGTAGTGATGAGTGGGCCCAGTGCACGCCACCCGATCTTAAGGAAGCAGCAGAGAAAGCGAAAAACGATTTACTACCGGCAAAATCGAAAAACAATTACGAGTCCGCGTACGAAATCTTTGCGAAGTGGAAGCGAGAACACAAGACGAAATTGACGTCCGAATCCATAATGGTGGCGTATTTCAGCGAATTGGCTCGGAAATATAAATCGTCGACGTTGTGGTCAATTTTTTCCATGCTGAAAGCAACTCTGAAGATAAAAGAAAAAATTGACATTAACGAGTTTCACTCGTTAAAAGCGTTTCTGAAAAAAGAATCTTCCGGATTCAAAAGTAAAAAATCGAACGTGCTATCTTCTGCAGACGTCGAGAAGTTCCTGTCTGAAGCTCCAAACAGCGAATATTTGGCAACAAAGGTAAATTGAAATTTTCTAATATGTTTCACATCCCGGTTCACAATTTTCCTTCAAACAACTAAATATGATGCATTTTTTACAGGTTGCTCTCATTTTTGGAATCACCGGGGCTTGTCGCAGCAATGAAATGGTGAATATAAAGCTGAACGACATTACTAAACAGGGTGATATACTGATCGTCAATCTGCCAAACACCAAAACGAAGAAGCCTCGTACCTTCGTCATCACCGAGAAATTTGCTAAGATTGTACAACAGTACGCTGACCTGCGTCCACCAAATGCAGCGACGGAACGATTTTTTTTGAACTTCCAAAAAGGAAAATGCACTTCTCAAGTCATCGGTACCCACAAGTTTGCCAAAATGCCAAAAGAGATAGCAATCTATTTGAACTTGGATAATCCGGAAAGCTACACCGGCCATGCCTTTCGAAGAACGTCAGCGACATTGCTCGCAGACAGCGGAGCCAATATTACAACTTTGAAACGCCATGGAGGATGGAAATCCAGCACTGTCGCCGAAGGCTACATTGAAGAATCCATCCAAAATAAATCAAAAATTGGCAACATATTGGCAGACGCAGTGAATTTTCCCTCAGCCGGACCTTCGAAAAAGAACACCGATGCTCCACCGCTGAAACGTCAAAAAGTGGAAACAACGACAAGCGCCAAAGAAAATTTGAACGAAGAATTGAGTGACAGCAATTGCAGTTCGCCAAAAAAACCAAATTTTTATTTTAAAAACTGTACTGTTACTATAATCCAAAAATGAACATTTAAAAAATAAAAAACTTATAATTCGGAATCAATGTTTTTCTCGTTAATAAAGTATTTTTATTTATTTCAAAAATACTTTTGCTGTGCTGGGGGGGTGTTCGGGAATTGAGTGCATACAAATTGCCGGGATGTTAGGGATCGTGCCGACGTTAGAAAGAAAGGTTGTTTTAAGACGCGATTGTTAGCGCGGGGATCCGCTTGTCGAGTTTATTTGCAACAGAGGGATATTTACAGAGTTTATATACAAAATGCACCCTGGTTAGCGGGTGAAGGACGCGGTTTTAACAATGATAGCGGAACTTAATGTTAAGATTGCGGTGTAGCAATCGTCGGATCTCGCGCACTGATTTTATTGATCTCGCGGCTCAATCACGACGTGGGTGCGGGGCCAGTGTGGAACTTGTGATACACGTGGCTCGGCCCGGCCACGCAGTGAGAAAAAGAGTTTGGTAAAAATGCGATGTAGACAAGCGGGAGTCGATTGCGCCTAATGCGCCAATCGAGCGGGATTGACGAGTGCAGAAGGCACACGTTCGCGATGCATGAATGTCACGCGGACATTATGCGGGTGGCGTTACACGAAATGGCTGCCATACTCGGCAGCAGCGTGCTACCGAGCATGGCCACACGCGAAGAGTTGATAACGTGCCCAGCAACGATGTGCTGCCGGGCGCGGCTAGAGACGAATAGGAGGAATTTTGGGCGCTCTCGCACGCCGATAGGCACGAGGATCGACAGATCCTGCGCACCGAGGCGAAACGAGAGCGTCCGCGAGGTGCTGCCCCGGAGCGGGCCGATAAGGCAGCTAGCTCCGAGTTTTTGGAAAGGCGGAATCCTGAACATTCTCCCGCCATCAGCACGGAGTGGTGATGTTCCAGTGAGGGATGACGTCCTCAGCGGCGAGTGAAAATCTCGATGTTCTCGATGATCTCGATGGTCTTGAAGATCTCGATGGTCTCGAAGATCTCGATGTTCTCGATGATCTCGAAGCGGAAGCGGCGAGAGCTTCGCTGTGCGTTCTTTCCTCGGCTTCGCGACGGCCTTGGAAGCGATAGCGGTGAACCTAAGGAGTCTCTGCAACAATAAACAATAATTTGTTATGTCCCAGGGCGGCGCGTTTGGGATTCGCAGAGTGTGGTTCCCGGACGAGCTTCGAGTGCGATGAAGTCGTCAGCGATGAGGCGAGTGGTTGACGAGGCCACTCTTCAGGCTGTTGCGTCATCCACGGTGGTCCCGTCCACGATGGTAGATGAACTCGGAGTTGTTGAGTGCTGAGGCCGTCGGCAAGGCCATGAGCACGGTTGGAAGCGCCAGGATCTCGTCTCCATGGAGCGAGTGAAGCGAGCAGCATGCGGTTCCTGACGTGATCTTCCTTTTGAAGCTGGTGCCTTGATCCATGAAAGAGTGCTTGAGGGTCCGTCCACAGTGAGTCGTTGTTAGTAGCTGCGGAGCGGTTGAATTTCGTCTGATGAATTTTGCGTATAGCAGCGCTGCTGGGAGTTCTAACCTCGGGATGGTTAGTTATTTGGGCGGTGCGACTTTCGTTTTGCGCGAACGAGAGTTTATTTGGCGCCAGTGGACGGAGAGTTGGCTATGATGTAACCGACAGCGAACATCGCGAGTTGCGATGCATCAGGGAAGCCGTGGAGTTCAACGGTGGAATTGCTCCACGTGCTGAACCATCTGGTGGAATCGTTTTCTTGGCCAAGAATTGCAGATCTTCTCTGATGGGCGACCACCTTGAACCATGTCCGGTGGCTGTGATTCGTCCCAGCTGATTTTGCGATTACGGTTCGAGTGGAGAATCCTTGCTCGAATCGCGACTGGGTTGATGTGGTCGTGTGGATCAAAATATCTGCGCTACTTCAGATAATGTTCGGCGCTTCATGAATGCTGTGGAGTGATGGAGAGTCGCGCTGCGAAATGCGTTCATCAGCTCGACCGTTCCATTTTTGCCCGACTGTTTTCGTTGAGCAATCGTCGATGATGTTGTTGTTGCCTTGTTCGTTGATGATGCCTGGTGCGATTGCTAATTTGCGAGCGGGAATTGCTCCCGCGTGGCACAGCTCGTTGAGTTCGTGGGTGGAAACCCGTGAGGATGAGCTCACCTTGAAGCGGATGATGATGCGCTCACCTCGAAGCGGAGAGTTTGATGATTCTCTGCAGATGCGAACCACTTGATTTCTGATCGGGGAATGATTATTCACTACGAACGATGAGTTCTTGGACGAGCTGTTCCGAGATGAATGCTTGTTCGGATCTCGGATGGACGAGTGCACGTACTCTCGTAGTTTCGGATGCTGACGAAGGACGAATGCGTGTACTGTAGCTGGCAGCGGTGATGCGTGATTGCAGGGCACGCAAGCTTGAAGCGGGCAAGGCGCGGAAGCGTTTGACGATTGCGCTGACTCCCGCGTTGGAGTCGGCGAAGTTGATTTGGGCTTGCTCGTGGAGGCAGCGGCGGGCTGGCGTCTGCGTTCCTCGTAGAGCATGATTGCGTGACGGGTCACGAAATATTGTTGCGAAGCTTCGCTGCAGGGAAGCTTGATGAGTGCAGGCAGACGTTGAATGCACGGTCAACGGTGTAGTTGCTTTGTTGAGTTCGAGTGCTTGCGCTCGAACGGTGAGGAACTCTTCGAGTTCAGGGAGCTCGGGTGCTCGGACGATGAGCCAGGCGAATTTTCCTGAGCCTCCCGCGTAGCGTTGTCTAGATGGCTGAAGGCCGATGTCTAGATTGTTGACGGACCGTTGTCTACGACGACCTTGGGCGTCGTTCAACTGGGCCTTGATTTCGGCGTCATGGACGCGGGTGAACTACACGGACGTTGAACGCGCGGCGCGGTGACACCGAGCTCGAGAAATTTGCGATCGAAATTTCGGGAGCAGCGGCGAGCGCGAAGTCCACGCGGGGACTGGTCGAAATTTTCGGAAACCGCGGCGAGCGCGAAGTCCACGCGGGGACTAGTCGACGTGGACTCGAAGAACTTGAACATGAGCGTGTGAGTTCGAGTTAAATTTGCCAGTTTGAGAAATTGGCAAAGGCGTTTTGAATTTCTGTGGACGAGAAGCATCGCACAGAATCGTGAGGAGATGGCGGGCGATCTCTCGACTCACAATGAACGCGCACACGTGGCGCGCCGAACTTGACGAGCACGAACTTGCGACACACGACTGGGTGAGCGCGAACTCGCGACGTATTAACAGAGTGCGCGCGAACTCGCAACGTACGAACTGGGGCGCACAAACTCGCGGCGCGGTGACAGAGTGCGCGCGAACTCGCAACGTACGAACTGGGTGCGCACGAACTCGCGTGGCATAACGCCGATTAGCGGGCGCGAATTATGATTTAAATTGAATGAAAGTCAGTTAACTGTTGCGCGCGGCGTGTTTCGATACGGGTTTCGCGAAAATGTTTCGCAAAACTGCGCGATCTTAAGAGAGATTGCGAACTCTCTTCGCGAGACTGCCTTTGAACGAGAAGCGTCACGCGGAAAGGCAGCGGAAAATGGCAGTCGGAGTCTCGAGGAATAGAGCTCGAGAGCGACGTGCCCACGGGGGCACTGGCACGCGCACGCGCGCACACGCGAGGCGGGAACAGCGGTTGAGGACCGCGTGGTCAAGAGTCACTCCCGCGATTTGCACGGATCGCCGTGAATCGCGGGAAAGATTGAAAAACGAAAAACACTTCACTGGGAGCTCGCGAAGATTGTAAGAAATCGCGAACTCACCAGAAAAGGCGCGGAAACGTTGCGTCGTGTGGCGAACCAGGGTCGACGACGACTTCGGGCGTCGAGCGACCAGACGGCGGGTTCGATATCTTGCACGCGGGCAGAAGTTATGCGGCGCGCACACGAAAAGCGAATTACACGACACAACCACGCGGAAAAGACACGAGGCACAGTCGTGCTACGCGAGGAGAGCATGACACTGCTCAAAATGGCGGGCGATGATTCGAAAATCGACATCGAGTGCGAAAATTGCTCGAAGGCACCGAGCAACGCGGTCGCGCACGCGCGACGACAGGCGCAACGCGAGACAGCGCGACGAGAGTGCGAAGACCACCCAAAATGGCGGTCTCAGGCTTGAGTGCCGGGATCGAGCGCGAAAATTGCTCGATGGCACTGGGCGTCGCGCGGACGAACACACGCGACGAAAGGCGCGATACGAAACTGCGCGACGTGAGTGCGAAAGCCACACGAAATGGCGGTTTTAGGCTCGAGTGCAGACAACGAGCGCGAAAATTGCTCGAGGGCACTGAGCGACGCGGTCGAGCACACACGAAGCGGGAAAAACTCACGAAACGCGTTGGACAATCGCGAAGTTACGCGTCGCACGTTGGAACGGGCGAAAAAAATGAAAATTGAACATGAATAATTCGCGAAAATTAAATAACTCGCGAACACTGCGGAAAATCCTCGAGAATGAGGAGCGAAATGCGATCGATCGCGATCGCGGCGCGAGACACGTGCCGGCATGGACGAAACGAGAATATTTCGTTAAGTGGCCAATGACTGTCGCAGAGTGCAACGGTTGGCCACGGCGGCGCAAGCGATGAGTCTGAAGTGACCGAGCGCGGCACAGTTGTTGGCCGCTTGGACTGGCCAAGTTGCCACGCGGTCTCGCGGTGCACAAATTTTCACTCGGCTAGCGAACTTTTCACACACGCACCAACACTCGCGAATTTACAATTGGCACGATCCGGCTCGAAGGACCAAATGTTCGGGAATTGAGTGCATACAAATTGCCGGGATGTTAGGGATCGTGCCGACGTTAGAAAGAAAGGTTGTTTTAAGACGCGATTGTTAGCGCGGGGATCCGCTTGTCGAGTTTATTTGCAACAGAGGGATATTTACAGAGTTTATATACAAAATGCACCCTGGTTAGCGGGTGAAGGACGCGGTTTTAACAATGATAGCGGAACTCAATGTTAAGATTGCGGTGTAGCAATCGTCGGATCTCGCGCACTGATTTTATTGATCTCGCGGCTCAATCACGACGTGGGTGCGGGGCCAGTGTGGAACTTGTGACACACGTAGCTCGGCCCGGCCACGCAGTGAGAAAAAGAGTTTGGTAAAAATGCGATGTAGACAAGCGGGAGTCGATTGCGCCTAATGCGCCAATCGAGCGGGATTGACGAGTGCAGAAGGCACACGTTCGCGATGCATTAATGTCACGCGGACATTATGCGGGTGGCGTTACACGAAATGGCTGCCATACTCGGCAGCAGCGTGCTACCGAGCATGGCCACACGCGAAGAGTTGATAACGTGCCCAGCAACGATGTGCTGCCGGGCGCGGCTAGAGACGAATAGGAGGAATTTTGGGCGCTCTCGCACGCCGATAGGCACGAGGATCGACAGATCCTGCGCACCGAGGCGAAACGAGAGCGTCCGCGAGGTGCTGCCCCGGAGCGGGCCGATAAGGCAGCTAGCTCCGAGTTTTTGGAAAGGCGGAATCCTGAACAGGGGGAGTAGATGAATCAGGCTGATTCTGGACCAAGTGGAGGTGAGGGGTATGCGGAGGCGGGGGAGGCGGGTCGTAGCGGAGGTGAGGGGTATGCGGTGGCGGGATGGCGGCCCCCCACCGCGGGTCCCTTGCCTAGGAGCTGTGGAGTCCCCACAGCTCCCCACCATGCCCCTCCCGCGTAGGTTGTCCGTTTTGGGACTGTGGTTGGGTGTGCGAGAGAGATGGATAGATGCGGGAAATGATGGGTGTGAGAGAGATGGATGGATGAATGGGGAGACTAATTGGTGCGAGAGAGATGGATGTGCAGCTGGACCCGTTGCCTAGAGTGTGAGAGAGAGCGGGATAGGTGGTGGCGGTGCGGGGTGTGCGGAGGCATGAGTCCCTTCGTCACTGGGCCTATGTGCGAGGGAGTCAGGTAAATGTGGACAAGGGTTTGAGGGAGAAGGATAGATTGGGGAGAATAATACATTATTACACAACTTGAACTCGAGATGGATAGATGTGCGAGTATGTATGCAGTTCACCCATCGAAAGATCCGTGGACGTTGACGAAAAACGAGCTTGAATCGGTTCCCAAGCGTATGCTTATAAAACAATATTGTAACTTTATCGATCTGCTGTGGGATCGTTTACCAAAGCATTTTCAATGTGATATTGAGATTCAGTCATATCGCCGATGTCACACTCATTTTAATCCTCCGTGGGAAAGAGTGCACGTTGATGCACCACATCCGATGCGTCGAGATTGTGAAAAGTGTTCAATTGAGGAATATCTGATAAGTTTATATGTGATCATTCGGGCTAAGAATCCTCGAGATATGACGAGAGAGGAGCTTCGAATTATATCACCATCGACGTTTAAAAAATATTTTATGGAGTTCACGGATATTTTGTGGAATCGCATGCCAAACCATTACCGGATGGATGCGGACATTAAATCATTCCGCAGATGTTATGAACATTGTAATACAGCAATGATGAGTGATCATATTGACACTCCCAATCCACAACGTCGAAATTGCCCCGGATGCCGGCTGGAGAACGTGTCTGAGCCGGTTTAGGATGCAAGTGTTATCACAATGCATTCCGCAGTCAATATTGTGTAGGATGCCGATGGGGAAAAGCGGTTTTTTTCTATGTGTTTAGAAGGCAACAAGTGTTCCTGAGGCAGGATGTGTGACGTCGATTCAAAACATGTTCCTTCACGATTGCATCACGTGGGAGTAGGAAAAGTGGGGATTGAAAAAGAAAATTTTCAAGACGAACAAATTGGGAGCATCATTCTGCCACAAAGTTAGCTCCGAGTCAGACGCAATCCGCATCACTCAACCTCATCACTCAATCATTATCATCATGAGCTTCGAACTCTTCAACAAAGTTGGTGCGATGGAGAATATTACACCGACGAGGAGGCTGACCGATACGGAAGTTGGCAAGGATCATCAGGTGTACGATATCCAACCCGTTTACACCAAATTTGGGAAACGGTACATCGCAGAAATTGATGGACAATATCGAGTCTTCCTGCCACCTCGCTTCGCCAAGGCATTCGACGAGAACCCAGCCGAATTCGAGACGTTGTTGGACACCGCTCACAAGAGGCAACTATACATGGAAACGACTGCCGACCGGTGGACCAAAATCACCTTCAAGACGCATTAAAAAAACTTGTGAAAGTTCATCGAAAAACATAGCATCTGTGGAGTGAAACATTACGCATTAAAAAAAAAAAAAAACGTGTCAGTTCGCCGAAAAAAAAAATAGTATCTATGGAGTGAAACATGTGTCATCGTTGTAAAAAAAAAAAAAAATTGTAGAAAAAATTATCTGTCGTCGTTGTAAAAGAAAATTGTCGAAAAAAAAATTATTTGTCATCGTTGTAAAAAAAAAAAAAATTATTGTGTCCGTTGAGCTGAGGTAGTGGAGAGAAGGAGGAGGAGAATGGCATTTCTAATAAAACGAAAAAAACAAATATTCACAATGAAAAAATGTTTTGTTTATTTAAAAATCCCTCTATTACACAATTCATGATATACATATAGCCAAATTTGCAGAGATTTCACATTCTCATTCGCACAGCTGTATTTCAAATTTTGGTCGGGTCGGTTGTGATGGTGGTGAGAACAGTTGAGACGAACTTTCGGCAATTTCCGCACCGATGGGCAGCCTAAGGTATCCATATCGATAATCTCCCTTGGTGAATCCAAGAAACTCATCAGCCATGAAGCTTTCTCGTGTCCTTTCACATATATGGCACCAGCTCGTTGTACAATGCATGAAATTATAATTTTTGCTGTCTCATATGGAATACCACCGTAGTCCCAAGATATTCCATGAAAATTTCTCTCCAACCACTTGTTTGTTGTTTTGCATTGCGGCGGTAGAGTGTTCCAGGCATATGGTGATTTGAAGAATAGCGTTATAGGTTCAGATTTTTTCTCATCAGCGTGAATAATTGATATTTCCTTGAGAATGAACTCATTTTGAGGAGCCTTAAAGCCTTGTAGATCAACGATAAAGTTCATGTTGACTGATGTTGAATGCGGTCAGCACACAAGTTTTATACCAATTTTTTTACCCCGCCACTTATTGGATTATACTCGACTATGCGATCATGGAGAATGAGACAGTATGCAGATGTTTGTGCGGGAATATTCGTGCTGGTTTCAAATTCAAGACGTATGTATGTATACGGTGTTTCACAAGATCTGTGGTTCCGAGTATTTCTCCCTCGAGATGAAATACGTCAGAATATTCCTTGCTGAATTCTCTTAGGAATTCCTCTTCTTCCTTGTTGAGATGTGCTTGATTTCCCAACTCTTTCCACAGTTTTCCTTGCCTTTCCTCTTTGCTGATCGTGTTGATCGCTGGGATTTTTTCTTCTGCTTTGGAGTCCGTTTCGGGCTCGTTTTGGAATTCCTCTATTTCCACGGTGGGTCGGTTTATTACGACCTCTTCTTCCAGGGAATTCCTCAGGATAATCGGGCATGCGAGTCCTGTTGCGGCGATATTTCCGCCTATTGTGATGCCTGGCGATATTTCCGTGGCTACTACGCAACCTGCCTTTTTTCGTTTTTTGGTTTCGGCGTAGTGCACGCTCTCGGAGCGGGCTGGCAATTTTAATTTCCCGTCTCCAGTGATTAGTGGCTCGGTGTGTCCGTAAATTTTGATTGAACGGCCACCCAATATGTCCACATTGTGCCTTTTTATGAAGTCCATTCCTAGGATTCCATCGGTATAGATCGCGATCCCGTCGTCGATGACGAAGAATCCATGGCAGACGTTGACAGCTGGTGTTTCCAACACCAGTTCCACCTTGCATAAAGCGTGGAAAGTTTTTCCTCCTACCCCTTTCAGCTCCAGCGTCTCGTTGTACGCCTTGGTATCGGGGTGGATGGCACTTTTCTTGATTAAGCAGCATTGTGCTCCTGTGTCGCCTTTTAATGTGAGAATTTTTTCAGTTGCCTGCGGTGATGCGATGTAGAAATCGCTTGCTGAATCTTCGGGATTTAATGCGTTTATTTGAACGCTTGCTGGGTTTGCGGTTGACCCAGTACTTTTGAGCTGACCTGTAGCTCGCTGCTCGAAAATTGTGCTGACGGTGAAATTCTGGTGAGCTTTGATTGCGTTGACCGAGAATGACCCCACTGTGGTCTTATTCTGGTCGCTTGTGTTCTCACGTGTTGAAGCGCGGGGACCGTTGTTACTACGGTTGTTGTTGTTATTGTTGTTACGGTTGTTGTAACCTGCTCGTCCGTTGAAGTTTGCCTGGTTTCGTCCGGAACCTTGTTGCGAGTTATTTTGGCGTTGACCGGAGTTGTTCCGCTGATTTTGCTGTTTATGTAACCTACTGCGACATTCCTTCCAGGATGACCTGGTTTTTGCAGTAGGTGCAGGTTATTGCCCCTATGTTACCTGTCGGAACGGGTAAATTGCTTCGTCCGTTGAAATTCGAGCTTCGGCAGTCTTTGGCCGAATGACCTGGTTTTTTGCACTTTTGGCAAAATTCTTGACGCCTCTCGGGGTGCGTCTGTTTCGCTACCGATTCGTAGCCTTTTAAGACTGTTTCTTCGTTTTGGGCCCCTTTTATTGCCGCAGTTAAATCTGGGTACCCTTTAGCTTTAACGAGAACTTGATATTCCTTTTTGAGTCCTCGTTCGAAATTGGATAACGCTAGTTTTCTTACGTAACGTTCTACCGCGAGTTTTTCCACTGGTGAAGATTCGGATTCTATTCTTGCTTCTACTAGTTCCATTGTAAGAACTTGCAATCTTTTTCCAAAATCGGCTATGCTTTCGTTGTGATTTTGTCTGCACGTATGCATCTCTACTTGTAGAGCTTCTACGGTTCGTTTTGTCCCATATCGTTCCGTTAAGTGTTGTTGGAATTGTTCGAATGTTGCTATTGTTTTATAACGGACGTCTTCCCGTGCGTCGTCTGTCAGTTTTGTCGCAAGTACAAGTTTTAAAAGGATTGGTCTGTCACACTCGTCTACTAAGCTATGAGCTATTTCGTACGCGTCAAGTAAACTTTTTGCGCGTCTAGGATTTTCTCCGTCGAAAACGGGAATTAAAGCTCGTGCCTCGTTTAAAGGCATGCCTCTTGATCTCCTTGGAGGAGGGGGCTCGTGAGCGGGATCGTTATTTGAGGTACCAGGACCACCGGCGGGTGGGTCGATTTCAAGTACAGATTGGTCCGGCATATGGTCGTTATGATGTGGGATAATGGACAAAGAGAGATCTGGCAAATCGGTTCTATTGGAACTTTCGGTTTCTTCCGCGTCTCGAAAAGATTCTTCTGAATCAAGAGATTGGTTTAGTGACTCTGTGCTTCGATTGCGCTTGATTTTTTTGACTGACTGGGGATATTCTACTTTTGGGGGACGCGTAAAAATGAGATTACGATTGAAAAACGAGTCTAGGGATCGAGATATTGTACGTACGCCTGGTAATCTTAGACGATTTACGAGCTCGTCGTCGGACATGCGTAGGTGTTTGGTACGCTATTTTTGCGACTGGTTTTGGGCGGGTTACAAAAGAAATTGTTCCGTCACTTACAGTAGAATGATCTGGTAGATCTGCATGCTGGTTGTTGATCCCCTAGCTGGTTTTTTCTCGAAATGGTGAATCTGCTTGGTCGATTGGTCTGCTCTTCGGGTAGACGGTTGTCGTTCTCCGGGTGTCGAATTTGAACAGCTTTGGGCGCCCGTTGTCCTCGTTCGGTTGATCCTCGGATACTTGACAGATGACGTCCTTCTGGCGGTGTGTGAAAATCCCTCTTCACCTCAGAGTGTAGTCGGGTTCTTGAGTTGTGGCAATCCCACCGCTGCCACCAATGTTGTGCCCGCAAATCGTCACGTGGGGACGAGTTTGCCAAGGACGAGAATAGTTCGGGATGTTGCCAAGGTTGAGTCAATCTCCAACTCAATACTTTCAGTTCTACTCTAAGTTTATTAAAGGTATTTGTTACAATCGGGTTAGGACCCTTAAGACCAATATGAGCGATGATGATCAGATACGTTCAGAGTCGGATCGCAGACTGCCGAAATGCAGGTTGTCGTTGCTTTTATGGCATTAGGGGTTTTACAATAATTAAGGGACGTGGTAATTATTGGAAGTGGTAATTGATTAGTGGAAATGGTAATAATTGGGCAATCGATCGTTCCGATGTCTTGGGGTTGTTGTCCGGAGTTTAGGTGGATCGGGATGGTCGATTGCGAAATTGATCGTCAGCATTTGTTGTGGCCTCGCTCGGCGCACGAGCGCGAGGTTCACTCAACTTTGATGGGGAATGTGCATGATTTGCACTTAAAAGGTCGATAGCCTGTTGGCTGACGATTGATTTATGTATTGCAGGATTTGGTTGCGAAACTGGGCGCAAAGTAGTATAGCTATGCCGCTTCTGGCCCCTTCAGGGATCTACCTTACCGACCGTCGGTAATGCAGATTTCTTTTTCTGACCCAAACACGCCCGAACCGACCTAACCTAACCCAAACATGTCGGTAATGTAGTTTTTGACCCGAACACGCCCGAGCCAACCTAACCTGACCCAAACACGTCGGTAACTCGAAATTCTGACCCAAACACGTCCGAACCGACCTAACCTGACCCAAACACGTCGGTAACTCGAAATTCTGACCCAAACAAACGCAAACATGTTGATAATTCGAAATTCTGTCCCAAACAAACAGGTCGGTAATTTTAACCCAAACGCTTCCGTCACCGACCATTTTGAACGAAAATTTGGCGGGAAATTCAAATTTTTGGCGGGAAATTCGAAATTTGACGGGAAATTCTTGGCGGGAAATTCAAACCCTCGGCGATTTCGAACGTGCAGACACGACCGCCATCTAGCGGAGACACGACCGCCATTTAGCGGAGACACGAACCCTCGATAGCGGAGACACGAACCTTTGGCGGGAAATTCAAACGTGACAAAAGTCAGCAAGAGTGTTTGGCTGGAAAATCAAAGATATGGAATTCAAATGCGCGCGCCTCGAGATAGTCGGCTCCGGGATAGCAGACTATCGGGATAGCAGGTCTCGGGATAGCAAACTATCGGGATAGCAAGCTAGCGGGATTGTTTGGGTTTGTTGGAGGGCCAGGGCGAGGGAAGGGGATGGGGGAGGGGTGTGGAGCACGGTCTTACATACAGGTCTGGAAACTCTCATCGCGGGGCTAATGCGCTTATTGAAGCCACAACGCGTAGTTCATGAAATCGCCACTACAGTCGCTGCGATCTAAGCTCCGAACGCTTCGAACAAGGGGTCAACCTATAAATGCCCTAAATGTTTTTAAATTGCATATTATTAATGTTTAATAAAAATAGATAATTGAATATGTTGGAAAAAGCTAAGTTCGTAACAGACCACCGTTCAAACTTTGACAGTTTTGAGGTTATGACCTTGTTCGCAATCGGAGGATAGATCGCAGCGACAAGTAGTGACGGCATTACGAACTATTCCGGAGCGTCATTAAGCAGTCTACCCCCACCCCTTGATTTTGTGCCGAGTTTCCAGACCTGTATGTAAGACCGTGGTGTGGAGTGGTGTGGGTTGGAGTTGGATGAGACCCCTACGGAATATTCTAGAGAAGTCTTCTCCCTTTTTTTTTACCCAAACACGTGCGAGCCGACCTAACTTAACCCAAACGTGTCGGTAATGCAGTTTTTTGACCCGAACACGCCCGAATCGACCTAACCTAACCCAAGACGTCGGTAACTCCAATTTCTGACCCAAATAAACTCCAACACGTGTGCCTCAGGCTGACCCAAATAGGTCGGTAATTTTAACCCTAACAAACCCAAACGCTTCCTTCATCGACCATTTTCAAAATTTGGCGGGAAATTCGGATCTTGGGGGCGAATTCAAACGTGCAGACACGACTGCCATCTAGCGGAGACCTCGATAGCGGAGACACGAACCCTCGAACCTAACCTGCAAAATCTTTGGTGTAGAATGCGCGCGCCTCGGGGTAGCAAACTATCGGGATAGCAGATTATGAGGATAGCCAACTATCGGGATAGCAGACTATCAGGATAGCCAACTATCAGGATAGCAGACTATCGGGATAGCAGACTATCGGGATAGCAGACTATCGCTATAGCAGATTATCAGGATAGCCAACTATCGGGATAGCAGACTATCAGATAGCAAACTATCGGGATGGTTACGAATGCACTAGTAGAAGGCGGGAAATTGAAACGTGGGCCCCTCAAACGTGCAGCTCTACCTTACCGACACGGGATGGGGGCGGGTGGAGGGGGAGGGGTCCCTTATCGAACACTCCAGGGTAGTCCCGTGCAATTCCAAACCAAACACGTCGGTAACTTCGAATTTTGACCCAAAGATGCCAGAGCCGACCTAACCTAAACACGTGTAACCTGGTTTAATCTGACCAAAAAATGTCGGTAACTCAAAATTTTGACCCAAACACGTTTGTCCCAGGCTAGTCTGAACCGGACATGTCGATAATTTTAACCCAAATACGTCGGTAATTTTATCCCAAACGACGATAATTCTGACCCAAACGCCTCCTTTACCGACCATTTAGCGGGAAATCCAAATCCACGACCCGAAATTCAAATTTTTGTGAGAAATTCAAATCTTGGCGAGAAATTCAAACCCTTGGCGGGAGATTTAAACGTACGAACGCCCTCTAGCGGAAACACGAACGCCCTCTAGCGGAGACACGAACCCGCGATAGCGGAGACACGAACCTGCAACGTCTTTGGCGGGAAATTCGAACGTGAAGAGACACGAACCGGCAAGAGTTTAGCAGGAAATGCGCGCTTTGAGATACCAAGCCTCGAGATAGCAGACTATCAGGATAGCCAACTATCAGGGTAGCCAACTGTCGGGATAGCCAACTATCGGGATTGTTGAGGTTAGGATGGTCGACTATCGGGATTGTTGTGGTTAGGATGGTCGACTATCAGGATTGTTGAGGTTAGGATGGTCGACTATCGGGATTGTTGAGGTTAGGATGATCGACTATTGGGATTGTTGAGGATAGGATGGCCGACTATCGGGATTGTTGAGGTTAGGACGGCCGACTTTCGGGATTGTCAAGGTTAGCATGACTGACTATTGGGGTTGTTGAGCTTAGGATAGTCAGTGGACCATGTTGCACGAATCTTTGGCGGGAAATTCAAATCCTTAGCGGGCAATTTGGATCCTCGGCTGGAGATTCGAACGACGAGACCCTCGCTAGTTTTGGAGGAAAATTCAAACGTGGAAACACGAACCTCAAAAGTGGAAAATTCAAACGCTGAGACACCAACGCCCTCTAGCGGAACCACTCAAAAGTGAAGTCCTTGGCGGGAATTAAAAAGTGGAGACGTGAACGATTGTTTGTGGAGACAGGAACCTGCAAAGAGATGGAGGCGAAGGGAGTGGGGGTTTCCAGACGGCAATGTCAAACGTGAAGACCCTCGCTATTTTTGGTGGGAAATCAAACGTCGCAATCAGGATAGCTATCTGTATTGTTGAGGTTAGGATATTCAGTGATAAGGATAGTAAAATGTCAAGATAGACAACTATCAGTATAGCAAACTATCGGGATGGCAAACTATCGGGATAGCCACCGATCGGGGTGTTGAGGTTAGAGAATCAATAACACGGTGATGACAGAGATAGACGAGTGCAACGGCAGCTTCTGAAGGGAATTTGTTCGTGAAGCAAAATTGTACAGCATCAGGATCGAAGGTCACGTGGTCACAACCAGCTTCGACGACTTTCTGAACTATCTCTGATTAAAATCAACGTACCTCAGACAGCAGTGCGTCATTCGTTCGAGATCGCATCGACTATATTTACGGAGAGACAAGTAAAAGTGGCGCTGAGCGCGCACGCGTGCTCCTCCCCCCCCCCCCCCTCATACGACGGACCTGTTGCCATGGGAACACTCCCGTGCCCCACCGCCGTAATCGGTCGCTGCCATGGAGGGGATCGGGGTATATGAGAAGCAGCACGCGGAACCACTCATATCAGCACGATGGACAGCGTTGAGAAGCTCAACAAAATCGCTCTCCTCGAGGATTTCCTGCCGACCAAGAAACTGGCAGAGTTGTGTCCAGGTAGCATCTATCGTGTCACCGACTTGAGACAAGTCACAACGAAATATGGCCCGAAAGCCGTCGTCGACCTTAACAACGATTTCCAAGTATTCCTGCCCAAACGCATCTCGGACGCGTTCGAACAGGATCCGAAGATGTACGAGCACATGGTACAAACGGTCACCGATGGACAATTGCGTCTCAAATACTTGGGCAACAACGAAGCCAGGATGAATCAAATCCAATTCAGCGTCGATTATAAATAAAACACACACATGCAAAAACATGCACACAAAAAAGTATTGTACATAAAACACACACACACATACAAAGTCATTGTAAATAAAAACACAAAAGTCATTGTAAATATTCATTTATTGATAATAATAATCGGTAAAAACAATTACATGTCAGTTTTGTTCACCCAACTATTGTGCGAACTATCGAATCCTAACCACTTGACGTAGACTTTATTTCCTCGTTTCTTCAACACTTTCTCCACGAGATACGTGTCAGGATACTCGACTCTGAGAAGCTCCTCCTCGTAGAAACCACCGGAAATGGGTTTATCCTGATAGTCTTTCAGCTTGTAGGTCACAGGCGACGTCGACGCTACCACACGATCAACCGTAAAAATTTCCGTGGTCCAGTTGGGCGTGTAACCTTTCTCGAAGACGTGTTTGTTCTTGCTAATTCGAACTTTGTCTCCGATCCGGAACTTGGGTATCTTGCGAGTACGTTTGCGCGGCTGCAGTCGCTTCAACAACGTTTCGACTTTGGCTGCGGTCACTTCGTTCGGTTTCATGCCAATGGTACGATGTTTGCTGGAGTTGTAAGCTGCCACGAGATCGTTCAAAATGTCGAGCCATTTGTAGGAACCGCGCAGACTGAACTGCATCCACATCTTGTTCTTGAGCGTGCGATTGAACCGCTCAACGATCGATGCCTTGAGATTGCTGTACGTCGAGTAGTGATTGATGCGATATCGACTCATGAGACTCTTGAAGGACGCGTTGTAAAATTCTTTGCCTTGGTCGGTCTGTAGATTCGTCGGGACGCGTCCTTGTCGTAGCACGAACTCCATGGCAGCGGAGACGTCTTTACCGGTTTTCCGCTTCACGGGAACGGCCCAGGCATACTTGGAGAGTGTATCGATTATGGTGAGCAAGTATCTGACACCACGATTCTCCCGAGCGTACGGTTGCATCTCAACGAGATCAGCCTGCCACGTCTCGTCGAGTCCTCGCACGTCGAACTTGCGTCGCGGATAATTTCGTCGTGCTGGTTTGTGCAGCTCTTCCACCAATTTTCGTCGTCTATCCTCCATGTCTCGCGTCCAATATTTTAATGGCTTCGGAATTGCGCATGGACAACTCCAAGGCCGTATCAACGTTAACGTTGACGACACTCAGCTTTTCGTTCACTTGATTCTGCAGAATCTCGATATTCCGTTGCAGTTCATTCAAATCCTCTCGCAAACGAGTTGTGGCGAGCACGAGTGAGCTCACGGTACTTTGAACGAGTCCTTTCGCGACACTCAGATTGACCGCGTCGTTCGAATCACTCGCCGGAGCAACGTTGCACAATCTTTTATTCTCCACGTCGTAGTGTCCATCGGGGGTGAGCCTGTATCCGAAACCCGGCGGACCTCGCGTGCCACCCTCCGTTCGTCCTAGTTGTCGTCCGAACACGTCGACGCTCATTGTTCGAGTGAGCCTGTGGAGTTCCTTGCACCCGACTATATCACGATACCAGCCTCGCGCAGTTCCTCCACGATCGAAATGATCTCGTTGATGTGACTGGGATTGCCGGCCGCTCGCTCGGCCATCAGTAGACGCAGTCGATCAACCAGCTCGTTCGGGTCGTCCCAGTACACGTAATCCATCCGTGTATTTCTTCGCGCGACCTTGTATCGCGGCAACGCACCGCCACCGGTGGACGATCGCTTGACGGTTCCCGCGCCGATCAGGGGTGCCACCCAATCTCGGAACTTGCTGTTGTTTTGTCGATGAACGATCTCGTCCGGGCTGTAGTGTTTCTTGTGCGCGTTGGTCGCTTGCAGGATTTTACCATAGATGTTCTTATCTTCCACGCTCACGAGTTTCGCACTGGGCTCTTTTCTGAAGAGGAGTTCGAACAAGCCGATGCTCGAGCGATACTTGTTGTCACCTACGATAACGTTGTGGTTCTCGAATCGTATGGGTGAATCACCGATCATCGTGCTACCGTCCGACAGCTTTCGAACTCCATAAGTCGAGTCGAGATACTTTTTTCGATTCGTGTTGAGCATGTGGAGATATTTGTTGAGAGCCGGAATCATCGTCTGCTCCGGCTCCTCCTGCTCTTCCTGCTCCGGCTCCTCCTGCGCCAGCTCCTGTGCCAGCTCCTCCGGCTCATCCTCCTCCTCCTGCATGTCATAATATTTCTCAGGGGTCGTCCGCTGCTGCGGCACTTGAAGATATTCGATGGGAGGCGTTTTCGGCACTTGACGATATTCGACGGGAGGCGTTTTCGACACGCGATGTTCGTCCGGTGGTGTTTTTAACACGCGACGCGGATATTCGTCCGATGGCGTTTTCAAAACGCGACGCGGAAATTCGTCACTCATGGGAGGTGTTTTCGGTTCGAGTTTCGGGAAATATATTTTTTCTTCCGGCCATTCTTCCTGCGCGTCACTGTCGTCATCACCGTACGCAGTTTTGAAAGTTGTATCCAACTCATCCTCCTCCTCCTCCTCCTTCTTAGGCAACGTCTTGCGCCTGCCTCTGATGTTGCGTGCGTTCACGAGACGCTCGAGAGGTTCGACGATTGGTTTGAGAGTCTCATCCCGAGCTCTCTCCATCGATTGCTTGTCGGCCTTGAGAAGCATGTACTTGCGCTTCACAGCGTCTCTCATCTTCTCCAACTGTCCGAGTGTTCGTTTCTCACGACGGAACTCGGCCGTCACACTGTCGCTTCGACCGACCATGATGCACTGCTACGAATCACGACGCGCGCGATGTATTTATGACAAAACGATCGAAACCCTTTCTGTACCGGCCGCATCCGCTTTCACGATCTTTGTCGATTACGAGAAATCCATGAGCGGAGTCGTTCCAGCAGGCGGAGCAGAGGTCGCGGAATTGCACGTAAGGCATGTCCGTGTTGACGTGATCGTTGTACACGTGTCGGAGATTCATCTCGTCCTGCCGGAAGATCACCAAAAGATTGACGTTGTCGCGCACCAGGTGCTTGGGGATCTGAGCGTATGATTGACACAGGTAGAAGCAATCGACGTTCTTGTGTCGACCCATGCAGTAGAAGGCTCTGACGTTGTCCTGCTTCTCACAGGCTACGTCGTCGAATACGATGATCGAATTTGGGCGAGCATCCGCCGGCGAGACCACTCGATCGTGTTCGCTGAAAGCAAAGTATCCGATGCCCTTGAGCGGTGCGAGGATCTGCTCGAGCAATTTGTACTTTGGTTGATTCAACGACTTCGAGTACACGTAGACGTTTTCGAATCGCAGACCATTGGGATGCGTGATGAGAGCGAGCAGAGCGTTGGTCTTGCCGCAGTTCGACGGACCGCAGAAGACTGCGCGAATACTGGCGGGCAGTAGTTCGCCGTGTCGCGCGCGCTGCTTCCGTTCTCCCACGAGCACATCGAAATTCATCACGGGTAGTTTGTGCGCTTGCTCGCGGAAATCCATGACGTACTGAGCTGCCGGGGTATAAATAGCGCGCTTATATACCGACGACTTCATTCGTTGACAGAATGCGCATGGGTCGTGGTCTCCTGAACAGGCTCATCAACAGACTACCGATCGAACTGCACATACCGGGCTATCAGTACTGCGGACCAGGTACCAAGGTTGCGGAACGCGTCGCACGCGGTGATCCCGGTATAAATCCTCTGGACGCTGCCTGCAAGGAGCACGATATCGCGTACTCGCGGAACCGTGAAAACGTCACAGCGCGCAATTCGGCTGACAGAGTTCTCGCGGAAAGAGCCTGGCAACGGGTACTGGCGAGAGACGCCGGCATAGACGAGAAGGTCGCCGCTTACGCCGTAGCAAACGCCATGAAGGTCAAATCCAAACTGGGCATGGGATTGAGGAAGAAGAAGCGAAAGCCCGCCATCACGATTTCCAAAATAGTGAGAGCCGCTTCGCGGACAACTGGGAAAAATTCGAGCGAGGTCATTCGATCGGCGCTCAAGAAGGCGCGCGAAGCTGTCAAGCAAGCTGGTGGTAGGAGAAAAGTGCTCGTACCCCGCGTACTACCTGTGCCGGAAAAAGTGGGCGGAGTATTGCCGTTCCTCATTCCCCTGTTTGCCGGCTTGAGTGCAACGGGAGCACTGGTAGGTGGCGCTGCGGGCGTGGCCAAAGCTGTGAATACCGCCAAAGCCGCCGAGCGTCAGTTGCGAGAGAATCGAAGACACAACGAGACGATGGAAGCTATCGCTCTCGGCAAAGGACTCTACCTCAAACCCCACAAGAAGGGATACGGCATACACGTGGAGACGCTAAAAAAAAAGTCCAACTGCCCAGGCGTCCGTTAACGAACGCCGACTTGCTCGAACACGCGCGAGACATTGCCGACTTCCGGGGCGTATTCATGAGAAACGATTTGCCGAGGAGTGGGCCGCGCTATCGCGAATCAGCAATCGTCAATCTCGATGACAAGGAGGGTCCGGGAACGCACTGGGTGGCGTATCGGAAGCGTGGCAATACCGTTGTCTACTTCGACAGTTTCGGTGATCTGCAACCACCGCGAGAACTCATGGACTATCTCGGTGTGAAGCAGGTCAAGTACAATCACGCGAGATATCAGGATTTCGATACGTACGAGTGCGGACACCTTTGTCTCAAATTCTTATATAATCAGTTGTAAGAGTGTAAGCGGAGTCAGTCGCGCGTCAACCAGAATGGCGGATTCATTGACTCTCAGTTTGTCGGGGACCTCGTCGTCATTGACAACCCAATACTTTCCGCCCATCGAACTCGAACCCCACAAAAGTTACGTTCTCGGACTAGTGGAGTTCCTGTCGTTCAACTCCATACCCAACATCGATGTCGGTAAAAACAAGTTTTACGTGGGTGATGAAGTGATCGTGTTACCGACGGGAAGCTACGAGATCGAAGATATCGAGAGGTACTTGCAAGAAGCGCTTACACCCAGAGGCATCTCCCTCAACCTCAGACCCAACAACAATACGCTGCGTAGCTTGCTCAAGTGCAACAAAACAGTGGACTTTCGACCGGAAGATTCCATCGCTGCCCTTCTAGGCTTTGCTCCGCGCAAGCTGTCATCCGATACAACTCACAGCTCGGATCTGCCGGTAGCTATTCTCCGAGTGAACGCACTGCGAGTCGAGTGTAACATCACATCCGGGGCGTACATCAACGGACACAGAGTTCACACGATCCACGAATTCTTTCCGGCCGTACCACCAGGATATAAGATCATCGAAGTGCCCTCGCAAGTCATTTACCTTCCGGTCACCGTCAAGGTCATTGATCACGTGCAAGTACGCATAGTCGATCAGGACGGAGAACTGGTGAATTTCCGTGGCGAAACCATTACCATTAGATTGCACATCAGAGAAGCCAAGTAGTGGAGATCATGGGTTTTGTATACAACAACAACAACTACAAGTCCGGACAGGGCTATAAAAGAGAGGCACCATGCCGCTCAAGCATCAGTCGTCAACGAGTGACGAAAACGTTAACACGTCAGAACGCTCAATTCCTGAGAAGCCTCGGACTTCGAGTCATCGTCGGTGGTGGTGGTGGAAGAAAATAACCTGCGTGATTTTTTGTTGTTACGATGGAAGAGGTGCTAAACGTGCACTGGCCCGCCGCATTCGACGAGTCTATAATACACTATGAGATTCATGCGCATCAACCGTACACTTCGTCGAGTTTCGCCAACAGCGACGAGATTCGCATATCCATTCAACACCAGGACCTGTGTGTTCTGCCGCAGCAAAGCTCGCTGCATATCTGTGGTAGACTCAGCAAACCAAACGGAAATGTAGTCACCGCGACGAAGCTGGTGAACAACGCCATCTTGCATCTGTTCAAGGAGATTCGCTACGAGATCAACGCCATCGAGATCGACAGGAGCAAAAATGTCGGTCTGACGAGTCTCATGAAGGGCTACGCTTCGCTGAGTCCGAATCGAACGTGCGCTCTCGAGAACTCCGGCTGGCTCGATGTCGAAGAGACGAAACAACTGACGGACGAGAGGGGATACTTCGATGTATGCGTACCGCTGGACCTGATCTTCGGTTTCGCCGAGGACTATCGCAAGATCATCGTCAACGCGAAGCACGAGCTCATTCTGACGCGATCGAGAAACGACACGAATGCCATCGTTCAGACAGCTCTCGAGAATGGCGCCACCGAAGAATTCAAGATCGACATCGTGAAAATAGAGTGGTTGATGCCGTACGTCACACCGTCGGCCAAGCGCAAGATACGTCTGCTCAGCAACATCGAGAAGGACATCACCATGTGTTTCCGCGTCTGGGAATTGTTCGAATATCCCATGCTGCCGAACACGACGAAACACGTTTGGACGGTGAAAACGTCGAATCAATTGGAAAAACCGCGCTTCGTCATTCTCGCCTTCCAAACGGATCGACGATCCGTTCCAACGGCCAACGCTAGCCGGTTCGATCACTGCGACATAACGAATGTCAAATTGTTCCTCAATTCGCAGTGCTATCCATACGGCAATCTCAATCTCGACGTTTCGCGCAACCAGTACGCTCAGTTGTACGAGATGTACACCAAATTCCAGACGGTCTATTACAACAAGGAGGCGGAGCCGATGCTCTCCAAGAAAGACTTTATCACGCATGCGCCGCTCGTCGTGATTGACTGCTCGAAGCAAAATGACGCGCTCAAACAGGCACCCGTCGACGTTCGTATCGAACTGGAGGCTGCAGCTAATTTTCCCGCCGGAACTACGGCCTACTGCTTGATCTTGCACGATCGTATGATTGACTACAATCCCATAAGTGGGGATGTGAGGAAACGCCTCTAAATGGGAGGGGCGATGTGAGGGAACGTCTCCGAAGGGAGGGGATACCACCTATAAATGAGCTCGTCCGAGTCGAGCCATCGTCATACTCGTCATGGAGTACGTGGTGGACACGCAGGGCTTCCAGTGCACCAACGACGAGTTCGTCGTGAAAGAACTCTCGGTGGCTCCGCTCAATTCGGACGAGCAGCCGTTGACGTTCCTGTTCGAGCCACCGTTTCCGTGGTACGACCTTCCAGCCAGATACAAAGGCATTAATTTCTGGCTCGAACGCAACTACCATCACCTCGACTGGAGAACCGGCAACGTGTCCTACAGCGAGCTCGAGAACGTGCTCCGATCGGTTCTACCGAACGCCAGCGTCATCTACGTGAAGGGCGATCAGAAACAGCGGTGGCTCCAACGATTCGGATTCGATGTACACGACGTCGTGACATGTCCGTCGCTCAAGACGTCAAACAAAATGGCGGCATCCTGCCCCTACCACGATTCAACCCACTGCGCGCTTCGAAATGTCCTAACGCTGAGGAAGTTCCTGCGAGAGAGTCGTCGGTCCATCGGAAGATCGCTCAAACTATTTCATCACGGTGGACTTCTCTCCACCATGGAACCCGAGGACATTGCTCAGCTACCCAAGGAATTCATCGTCACCTTCGCCGCATACAGCGTCGACCACGCCTGGGATAAACTACCCGAATTCATGAAAAGCGACCCCGAGGTCCTCCAGTGTCTACGATGCCACAAACACACCCCAACGAACATAAATGTACTCGCGCCCCTCAAAAGAGAATGCAAACAATGTATATTGGATATTCAATAAACACGCGTATCTTTGTAATCATCTGTGTTAACAATTTTTTCTAACCTAAACAATCCTAACCTCAACAATCCCGATAGGTGGATATCCTGATAGTTGGATATCCTGATAGTCGGCTATCCTGATAGTTTGCTATCCCGAGGCCTGCTATCCCGATAGTCTGCTATCCCGAGGCCTGCTATCCCGATAGTTTGCTATCCCGGAGCCGGCTATCTCGAGGCGCGCGCATTCGAATTCCATATTTTCCAGTCAATCACTCTTGCAGACTTTTGTCACGTTTGAATTTCCCGCCGAAGGTTCGTTTTTCCGCTATCGAGGGTTCGTGTCTCCGCTAGATTGCAGTCGTGTCTGCACGTTCGAAATCGCCGAGGGTTTGAATTTCCCACCAAAAATTTGAATTTCCCGCCAAATTTTCGTTCAAGATGGTCGGTGAAGGAAGCGTTTGGGTTAAAATTACCGACCTGTTTGTTTGGGTCAGAATTTCGAATTATCAACATGTTCGGGTTTGTTTGGGTCAGAATTTCAAGTTACCGACGTGTTTGGGTCAGGTTAGCCTGGAACACACGTGTTTGGGTCAGAATTTCGAGTTACCGACGTGTTTGGGTCAGGTTAGGTCGGTTCGGGCGTGTTTGGGTCAGAAAAAGAAATCTGCATTACCGACGGTCGGTAAGGTAGATCCCTGAAGGGGCCAGAAGCGGCATAGCTATACTACTGCGCAACAACTCGAACAATTGTCTGTACCGCTTTTCCCGAATCGAGCGCGAATTGCGAGCCCATCAATTAAGAAAATTATGAAATATAATCGCGAGCGGATAAATTGTGTATGTGAATTGGTATGTGTGTGAATGAATATTAATAAATTGAGACGAGAAAGAAAAATTTAATCTATATATATATATAAGAGTTGCGTGACTGACTGACTGACTGACAGACAACGCACAGCCTAAACCAATGAAGTTAAGATCGCGAAATTTGTCACGGTTACTCCTCTCGCATCGTAGACGCTCACTAAGAACGGATTTTGTTCGTTCTCTATCGAAAAAAAAATAATCGAATTTTTTTTTTTTTTTCAATTTTTTTTCCATTTTTCTTTCAATTTTTTTTTTCTATACTTCTACCTTATTAAACGCTCACTAAGAACGGAATTTGTTCGTTCTCTATCGAAAAAAAAATTATCGATTTTTTTTTTTTTTTTCAATTTTTTTTTCCATTTTTCTTTCAATTTTTTTTTCTGGCCTCCGGCCGGAAAGTGGCAACTTTCGGGCCGCTGCGCGGCCCGAAGTTGCCGCATTCCGGCTACGTCGGGCAGAAAAATAGTATACACACCTCGGCCACAAAAAAGTAAAGCCTCAGATCACATGTTCGTCAGCCTCGGCTTCGCCTCGGCCAACAATTACATGTGATCTGAGACTTTTCTTATTTTTGTGGCCTAGGTATGTAATATACTATTTTTCTATACTCTTCTACCTTATTAAACGCTCACTAAGAACGGATTTTGTTCGTTCGCTATCGAAAAAAAAATTATCGAATTTTTTTTTTTTCAATTTTTTTTTCCATTTTTCTTTCAATTTTTTTTTTCTATACTCTTCTACCTTATTAAACGCTCACTAAGAACGGATTTTGTTCGTTCTCTATCGGAAAAAAAATTATCGTTTGAATTATTTGTAATATTCGTTTGAGTTAAAAATTATTGTTTGAGTTATTTTAGTTAGAGCATCGGAATAATTTTTTTGAAAATTTTGCCGTAGAATAAGTATTTTCATAGCGATTCCGAAGATATTCTCAGCAAACGAAGAGCTGGTTGGCAAACGGAATGGTTGGCAATGAAAAAAAAGCTATGAACATTTGAAAAAATAAAAGTGACAGAAGCTCATGTTAATAACATGAATTCCTGTCACTTCACACTGTTTACAGTTTTTTTCTCCTGTCACTTCACACTGTTTATAGATTTTTTCTAAAATCTATCAAATTTAATATTATTGAATAAACGTTAGGACCGGAAAAATAAATTGAAAAAAGTAAAATGAACTCATCCGCATGTAAGTAGTATATTTAACATTTATATTTTTCATTCGACTGCTTTTGATATGACGATGTTGAAATATGCTTCGTTGGAATGCAACGAAATTCGGCTTTTTATTGAGCAAAACTCATGATTTTTTCGATAAAACGATCGTTTTTCAGGATTCAAAAACAAAATTGTTACAAAAAATTACGTTTTTATTCAAATTAAAAATAAAATTAACGGCAAAAAATTATGCTTCGTTGAAATGAAACGAAATTCGGTTTTTTATTGAGCAAAACTTTTGATTTTATTCGATATTCAATCAGAATGATAAAACGATCGTTTTTAAGGATTCAAAAACAAAATTGGTACAAAAATTGACGTTTCTATTTAAATTTAACAAAAAATTAACGGCAAACAATTATGCTTCGTTGGAATGCAACGAAATTAGGCTTTTTATTGAGAAAAAACATGAATTTTATTCGATATCTAATCAAGACGCTAAAACGATCGTTTTTCAGGATTTAAACACAAAATTGGTACGAAAATTATCGTTTCTATTCAAATTAAAAAAAAAAATTAACGACAACAATTTATGCTTGGTTGGAATGCAACGAAATTAGGCTTTTTATTGAGCAAAATCATGAATTTTATTCGATATTTAATCAAGACGATAAAACGATCGTTTTCCAGGATCTAAACACAAAATCGGTAGGAAAATTGCCATTTTTATTCAAATTAAAAATAAACTAGCCAAAAATCCCTTCCCGGGGAAAAAAGCTTGGACAAGTACATTTGTTGGTGATTCCCATTTCCATTTGTTTTCACAGTGTCACGTCCGAACGACGTGGGGGAAAAGTTGGATGTTTGAGTGTCGAGCGGTAAACACTATGTTCCATAGGCTTTTCCCTTCAGAATGTATATACGCTGTGCGTGAATATAGATATACTCTTAAGAGTATGGTGGGCACACGCCGATAGACCTCGAGAAGTCTTGCCTTTGATCTTGAGTTGCGACTGGGAGAGGGAATAGGTTTAGTTCGTGAATATAAAGATTGAAGGTTCTTTATGCACTTCTCTAATGAACGTAAGGAGTTAGTAAAATATAATTGGTGTGATACAACTTGATACAATAGAGATTATTACTTTACCGGAGAGGTGTCGTCTAGTTGAGTCTTACTTGTTATACTTGCTGATGACGAGGAGTTAAGATACTCGTAGGTTTCGTTGGTAATAATGAATTAAAGTCTGAACAGAGATTCGATATAAAATAAAGTAAAAGATCGGACAGGGGTCCGTTATAAAATAAAGTTGACAATTTGAACTACGGCTAACCGTATAGACGCGACGCTAAGTGCGAACAAACTGCGATGCGTACTGGCTAAACGCGGTTTTTATAGTGTGAAAATCAGTGGAAGATAGTAGGGATAATGGGTCCTTTGACGGCTAAAAGGACATTAAAATTGTTTGTCTCGAGTTAAGGGCCAATCGGAAAGAAGGATTCTTCCGCGCTTTAGGAAAGCATGAGATTTCGTAAGTCGGCGTGTGTTTTAGGCGTATCGGCTCTAGTTATTAAACGGTCGGAGTAACATGTGTTAGGGTCGCTTGGGAGTTTGAGTAATCCGTGTGAGCGCGTGCCAGCGTTATAGGGGCAAGGGTCACCACGCTTCTCTGATACACGGAGCGGTTCGAACGGCTAAATGGAGTTAGGGCGTTTAGATATTAGAATAAAGAAAAGAAAATTGAACGTCGGTTGTGACACCTCCCCACTTAAAATTAGGCACCGTCCTCGGTGGCTACCAATTTATGCATATTGAATGTAAAACTGAAAATATGCTTAAATGGTAAAGAGAATAAAATAGTAAAATTTTCTTTTAAATTAGGGTCACTGCAATTCGTATCTGCTGGAGAGAGAGAGGGAAAAAGGTACAACGTGAGTGGTGTTAATTGGGTTGTTGGTACGGAATTTAGGCTGACCGTAATTTCCTTTACCTTCGTTTGGCGTTAGACGGCAAGATCAATTCTATTACTAGTTACCGAAGTAAATACAAAAATGTATGTTTGTAACAGGCAATAGATGGAGTCTGATCATTATTATTATTTTCTTTCTTTTATGCAATTAATTTGTTCCGATGTTAATCCTCGGAATTATCTTGTTGTAATGTCATTTTTTTTTTTTTTTTTTTTTTTTATATGCCTGGGCCATTTCGACGTGAAAGTATGTCGATGGTGGAATGATATGGTCAAATTTAAAATTTTAGTAAAGGATAAAAATGGGAGAGATAGATGTCGATCTGAGTGACCACTAGAGGAAAGAAATTATATTCTAGAGATTTGGATTCATTCCATATGCATAAATTTCCTTATCCTAGGGGTTAGTGTGTGAAGTGCGTATCGTGTGAGTATATGTGTGTCAAATTTCAAAGTATGGGTTTTACGTCCTTGGATTATACGGTCTCGGCTTGGATTGAAATGTCGTGGCGAAAAGCGGGCTGTGGAGTGTTTGGTGGGACCTTGTATATGTCTTCTTCCTTCTGGGTCGGTTTGATGTTTCTAAGATGGACGCGTATTGCCAGGCCGGGTGTGCGGTGGAGTAGAGGGGGCAAGGGTCTTGGGCGTTCACTACTAACACGCCTCCAATGTCCACGAGATCTATTAACGTAAACCCCTCTCTCGTTTCCAATACATTTGCTCTTAGCCATGTATCTGCGATTTTTATGGCGCTACTACCTGTATCTGGGGGATTGAGCAAACCCATTTCGAAGATCGGGAATTCCTCTAGATATTCTTCGATTTTCTTGCTATATTTTTCCGATTTCTGCAGATATCTCTTCTTTATGACGTAGAAGTGCGACGGGGAGTATACGGTGCCCGTGTACACGTGGTAATTTTTTCCGATGCGACTAAGTGGAGTTTTGATGGGAATTTTTGGACTCATCTCGAGCTGTTAGGAAATCGTGATATGCATAATTAAAGATTTTGACTTCGTGTAGTTGTAAAGCAAAAGAGAGTGAAGAATAGGGGGAAGGGAGAAAAGGAAGAGAAAAGAAAAAAAAATTTCATCGAAAGAAAAACTTCTGAGTGGGTTTTACGTGTGTCGAATTTCGTGCTTGTTTTTCCCGAATCTTTCTTCCACGAGGGCGTCCCACAGGGCGTCTTTATGTTCGTTGGGTAGTGGTGGCAAATTAAACAATGCTCGTAAATCGGAAATGTCACCCCAGCGTACGTCTGAGTCTAGCATGCATTTGCTAATGGGGTCTTCCTTCCAAACTTGCTCGAGATTTTCTCTAAGGCGTTTTCGTGAGCGACGCACTCCGGTTGCATGAGAAATAAATTGATTTATGTAATTACCGCGCCATGGCTTCGACTTTCTTGGTGTGGTTTGCACGGTGATAATGATATTTTGCGTAAGGTCTTCGAATATCGCGCGGCTCCCATTCGTGTAAAACGTCATTTCTGTACAAGAATTAATTTTTTCTATAATAATTTTTCTTTCTATCGTCCCAGTCTATTGTTACCGCGTGTCCCCCTTCTAATAATGGTCTATTAAATAGCCATGCTAGTTTGCAATCATCGCAATTGTACGAGGACTGTGTTTTTAATAATTCTATTCTACATACACTGCAATGTGTGGAGGGTCGTGTTCCCGGGGATAATTGATGTTTCTTATTTATTTGAAGGGTAAAAAGGCCCAGCTCTTCTACTGCCTTGGTATTGCATGCATCACAAAATAATTTGCTATATTGATCGTTAACCCATGGAAATTTTTGTGTTATCACCTTCACGCATCTTGCTCTAATAAGGCTTCTGTAAAATTCGTAATTACTTCCGGGGATTCTAAATCCGGGAATCGCATATAGCCAATCCCAGGTTTCCTTTTCTTCCATCTCATTAAGTTCTTCTTTAGATATTTTCATGCTAATTGCTTGGTTAATTAGGGTGAATGAAATGAAGAGTTATTTGCGTAGAATAAATTTTTGGAGAGAGAGAAAGAAAAGATGAGAATTTGTGTTACCTTGAGGTTCGTTGGTGGATTAGGGTGAAAGATGATACTAGATGAATCGCGTTGTAATGCCGATGGGTTGATTAATTTTCGGAGGAAATTAATTCTGATGAATAACTTTTCACAATTTCACTTATAAAACTTTGTAGGCTGATGAGAGTTTCGTTGAGCAGAGTAGCGTCACGAGAAAATTTTGTGAGACTGTTGCTCCGTTTAAATTTTCATTAGGTTATATAGGCTGATCGATTTTCCTTTGGTGGGGATTTTTGGTAATCAGACTTAAAGATGAAAAAGGAGAAAACGAAAAGTGAAAGAGGAGAAAATGAGAAAGAAAGAAAGAATATTCTCGCTCTTGCCTATTTATCTTAAAATTTCTATGTTCCGTGCATGTGCAGCGCGTATGTTAGGGTTAGTATGGGAAAAAAAAGGTCGAGCGTATCTATACGCTTGTTCTCGAGTTCGCGTCGATCGGCACTCGTAAACAGCGATGTCTTCTCTCTATATTATTGCCTATGGGTCAACGCCAGGGCAGAGAAGGTCTTTCTCTTTCTCAGCGAAGGGTCGTGTCGCTGCTTCTCGCTCTATGTCGCTTGAGTTTGTCTATATGTTTTAAAATGCGTTTTCCTTCGGGTGTTTCTAATATAGCGTTGTGTCTGTCAAGTACTTCGGAAATTTTATATGGTCCAACATAGCAACTATCGAATTTGCCTTTCTTGGGCTCTTTTACCGCATATACCATGTCGCCAGTTTTAAAATCCTCGGTATGTATTTTCTTGTCGTAGTAACGTTTCGAGCGATACTTCGAGTCTATAAGGGATTTCGAGGCAAGTTGCCTCATCTCGTCTAGTCGAGATGTGAGCTCGCATAAATAATCACCATAAGTGATGGTTTCTTCTGGGGGAGGGAACGAGCTGGGAGTTCGAGCTGTCCTTCCATATACCAATTCGAAGGGTGTGAATTTGGTAGATTCGTGGACTGAAGTGTTGTATGAGAACATAGCGAAGGAAACGAGTTTGTCCCAATCCTCATATTTATCTACGTAATGCTTTATGAATTCTGCCAGGACAATATGACTTCTCTCGAGTGATCCGTTCGTTTGGGGATGGTAACTTGAGGTTGTTAAATGCTTTATTTTGAATATCTTTGCGAGATTGTTGAATACTTTCCCGACGAATGATCTACCCTGATCACTTAGTATGATCCTTGGGCTACCGAATTGATTAATCACATTTCGAGCTAGCGCGTCGGCTATAGTCTCAGCTTTTATGTCGGGGACCGGGACCGCGATGCAATATTTCGTCAAATTATCTTGGATGGTCAGAATGTGTCTGTTCCCGCTTGGGGTCGTAGGCAATGGTCCCACGGTATCTATTGAAATTTTATCGAAAGGCTCCGAAGGCGTATCTGTGATTATCATTGGTTCTCGAGTTTTTATCCGAGTCAGTTTTTGTAACTGGCATTCTGGACAGGTTCTCACGTATTCAGTAACCTCGTCTTTTAGATTTGGCCAATAAAATCGTTCGCGGATGCGTTTGTAAGTTTTCGTAATTCCTTTGTGTCCGCCCATTAAACTTTCGTGGTATTCTGAAATTATGTCTTGTCGTATCGTTTCGTCAGGTATTGTCACGTTTCCGCGGCAAATGGTAATTGAACAATTGCATCCGCCCAAGCATTCCTCAAGTAATTCTGTAATGAAGGATTGGCTAAAATTTTCGAGCATGTCTCCGGGTTTTGAAAGCCGAAGTGAATCGATCTGATATTTATCGATCGTGTCTTTAATAGTTTTGAAAACTTCTTTGACTTCTTGCACCGAAAATGTGTCAAAATGTTTGTTGGTTAACACTGCGCTTAAAATTTTATGGTTTCCTTTGCTAGTGACCAATACTTGATTACGTTTAGGTTTCTGGAATTTTAAATCTTGCGGAAAAATCATGTCGGTTTCAATAAGTAATCGCGATATAACTGTGGTAAATTCGCAGTCGGCTGAAATAAAATGTAGATAATTTCCTCTGTGGTAGGTTAGATTTTCGTTGGTTGAGTTTATCCGAAGAAGTCTGTCTTCGCTCCTCATATTTGGATAATAAATTCCCGGGGGAATAGTTTCGGAGTTTTTTCTTATGTTTTTGATAGGAGGATTTTCGATGACCTCGGGTTCACTTTCTTCCGAGGCTTCTTCTGGCTCATTGATATCCAGTCGTAAATTATTTTGGAGACGCTGTTGGGGTTCTTCGTCGCTACTTATCTCCCTTTCAACTAGCGTGACGGCGGGTGTCGATCTACATATAGGGTGTCTGAAAGTTATCATTGATTCTCGTGTTTTCCCTATTTCGTTATCCGCATCTTCTGACTCCGTATATTCATCTGTTTGGGTTCCGCAATTTTTGCTAGCGTCATTCGTATGTCTGTCCCACCAATATTTGTCTCCCGTAGGGGTCTGCTGAATTTCAATTATATCTTCATTACCTTTGGGTGTCTGCACAGTCGGGGTTTCGGTTTCACTGCTTTCCAGTGATTCATCTATTCCAAAGGCGAATTTCAAAACGTCTTTAAATCTTCTTGGTGGCGAGGGTCGAGTGGGGGTTTTTGTCTTTTGAGGGGCTAGCCTTTTCTCTGCTAGGCTTGGAAAAGCGCTGTTTCGAGCGCGAGCGGCCGGAGGTCGTTGCTCCGTGTCGGATGAATCGGGTATAGTCCTTGATGGAGGGGGCTTTGCACGACTCTGGGGCACTCGAACTGTCACAGTAGGGGGTAACTTACTCATGACTTTACGATTTCTTACTCTTTCTGCAATTGTAGTACCGGGTAAATTTGATTCTTCCAGGACGGTGGACAAAAGTTTATTTTTGCTACCTGGCGGTCGTCTGCGTTTTATTATGGGGTTTGAAGCAGCGGCTTTGCGAGGGACTACAGCCGTTGTCGTTTTTCTAGCGGCAGATGACATTGGTAATATCGTAACGTGCGGGGTTACGGGATTTCGGGAGAGCGCATCGGCGTTAGAGTTTAACCGCCCTGGTTTATAAACAAAAGAATACTCGTATTCGCGTAATCTTATTCTCCATCTAATTAGTCTTTGTACTGGTAATTTTACCGAATCGATCCATCTTAGGGGTTCGTGATCACTTACGAGAGTGAAATGCCGACCATATAAGTATGGTCTGAAATGTAATATCGCGTAAACGACTGCTAAGCATTCCTTTTCTGTAGTACTGTAATTTTTCCCGGCTGAATTTAAAAGTCTTGAAAGATATGCTACAGGCCTATCTTCGCCGATTTTTCCTTGGCTCAAAACTGCGCCAATGGCATAATTTGAAGCGTCGGTGGTGAGAATGAAAGGTTCTGCAAAATTTGGATATTGCAAAATTGGAGCTGTACAGAGAGCTTTTTTCAAGTGATCGAAACTCTTTTGCTGTTCGGATTTCCATTGAAATTCTACATTTTTCTTTAATAAATCGGTCAATGGTTTTGCTTCTTCTGAGAAATTTTCGATAAATCGTCTATAATATCCAGCTATTCCGAGGAATTGTCGAACGTTCGTGACCGTTTTTGGAGTGGGAAATTTATCAACTGCTTCGGTCTTCTTGGGATCGGGGCGCACGCCTCCGTCACTTATAATGTGTCCGAGATAAATTACTTCGGTATTTAGAAATTCACACTTGTCCGGTTGAAGAGATAATCTAGCGTTACTGAGTCGATTAAAAAGTCTTCTGACTTTAGTTCCGTGTTCTTCTAATGAAGTCGCGAAAAGAACAATGTCGTCGAGATACACGAATAATTCGCTATCCTGTAATCCGAGGAGGACTCTATTCATTAAGCGTTGAAAAGTAGCTGGAGCGTTTTTAAGACCGAATGGCATTCTTGCATATTCGTAATGACCATTGGGGGTACTGAAGGCGGTCTTTTGTCTATCTTTGGGATCCATTTCAAGTTGGTGGAATCCACTCGCTAAATCAAATGTTGAAAAATATTTCGCTCCACCGAGTCGGTCGAGGATTTCAGTAATGTTCGGTAGTGGATAAGCGTCGCTTATTGTTTTTGAATTTAATTCTCGAAAATCGATTACCATTCTCCATCGTTTATTTCCTTTTGAATCGGGTTTCTTTGGTACAATCCATAAGGGTGAATTGTATGGGGAAGCTGAATTTACAATTACGTTATTTTCCAATAGTTTATTAACTTGTTTATTTATTTCTTCCTTGTGAGCTGGTGGGAAACGATATTGTCGTATGGTTACGGGAAGATCGTCCGTCGTGGGTATAGTGTGTGTTATCTCCGTCGTAGCGGGTATCTCCGTCGTAGCGGGTAGTTTATCTCCAGGCAAATGAAAGAGATGGGGATATTCCTTTACTAGTTCGAGGACGTGTTCTTTTTCTTCCGAATTTAAATGATCTAGTCGGAGACTTTCTTGAATTTTTCGATTTCTATCTACTGGAAATTCGTTCGGACTTTCGTCACTGTCTGGCTCGAAGAAATCTTCTGAGCTGTCACAATAATCAAATGGGATTAATTCTTGTGGTGGTACATCGACTTGTGCGTCATCTTCGTAAGCGTTAATTGCTAAAACGTAACAGGTTCCGTTATCGTTAGTAACAATTGCGTTTCCCATAAAAATATTTTCGGGAGTCTGGATTCGCGGGAGAAATCCGGTTTTCAATTCAGGGTTTGATATTTTAATGGGGACTTTCATGCGAGTCCGAGCTTTGAGAATAAAAGTGGTGCCTGAATTGTCGCCTATTATTTCTTGTGCGTTATCTGTATTTTCCGTGAAGTGTTCGAGACTATTTTCGAACGGAATGGGATGTATGGGTTTCGAGTCCGTGACGAGTGTATTATGGTGAAAAGATAACTCGGCCTTTTCATTTTGTAGGAATTCGATGCCCATAATTCCGTCTGCTGGGATGGCGTCGTTTTCGTTTAACACTTGAAACTTGGCTGGCTTATCGAATAGAGTTAAATCGGTGGAACCAAGCGTGTGAATTTTCTCGGGAGTTATTCCGGATATTGAGAGAAAATCGTGGGTTGCAATAACGCATCTGCGTTTTAATGCTGGTAATTTTATCAAATTAATATCGGCTCCTGTGTCTATTAAGAAACGACCATAGCCTTTTTCGAGTTCCGGGGCTCGTAAAGTAATTATTGGGGAGCGTCCTTGTCCACTTGTCCATCTGACATATCTCCTGCTGTGAGGAACTTCACAGTCGGGGGACGCTGGTTTTGAGAATCGCTCGTCGATGCGTCCGCGCGACGGGCGTCTTGAGAGTTTAAATGGTCGGAAGTGTTGTTTGGTCGAGGAGAGATCGGTCTCATCTCTTGAAATGAATTTTCACGTTTGAAATAGGGATTCTGGTACATGGGGTACGTTCCCTGATGATATTGGTTGTAACCATTGTACGGAGGGTACATTGGAGGGCCGTAAGGCACAGGCGGATAAAACGGTGACTCGCGAAAATGATTCGGAGGATAATTATAAAAGTTTCTGCGGGGTGGATTCCTGTTTGGAAATCGTTGCGGTGAAAAACTTTCGCGTCTTGGTCGCTGGTCGCGAGGAGGAGTCATATCGCGATGAAATAATTAACTGAAATTTGAATTTTTATTATCGAAATTAGTTTCTCGAGTTTGGAAAGATACTCGACGGGGTTCGTTATTCCCGAGCCGAGGCTGATTGTTTTGTTCAATTTGAGTGTATCTCAATGAATTTGAATTTCGAGCGTTTGCTCCTTGCATATCTCGTTCGATACGTTGGACGATTCTGAGTGCGTCTTCTAAGTTTTGGGGATCTTGAACGCTGATAGCGTATAATAAATCGTCTGATAATCCTCTTTTGAATGATTCTAGGGCCACTCCATCAAGCATGGGTAGCATGTGAGCTGCTTCGGCTTCAGTGAATTTTTCTTTCAAAGCGGCTATCGCGCTTGTTCGTAATCTTTTAATTCTCGTGTAACAGTCTAAAACGTTTTCGTCTCGTCTCAATCGGACGGCTTGAATTTCAGCACAATAATAAGGGTACGATTTCTTTGGTGAGAAGTATTCTTTTAATGCTTTTGATAATTCCTCAATTGAATTAATTTCTTTATCAGCAATCGCGTCGCGAGCTGTTTCTCTGAGTTTTGAACAAACTCCTTTGAAAAATGAATTTTTAAGGCCTTCGGGCACAAATGTAAAACCGTTTTCTACATCTTCGATAAATGATTTAAGTGACATGTTTTTGCCGTTAAAATTTGGTACGTGTATCAATGCTTGTTGTAGCGCCATACACTCACCCATGCTTGTGAGCATAGCGTCTGTAATATTTTGGTGGTGTGTAATGTTAGCAAGTTCTGGATTAGCCATGGTGATTGGGTCAGTTAGTCTGTTAGGGTAATAATTGTGTTTTAGGAAAATATTATCTTCCAGTGGCAACAAAAGGGGGTAGGCACTCAGCGTATTAGTATCCCACCGCTGCCACCAAATTTTTATCTGTCACGTCCGAACGACGTGGGGGAAAAGTTGGATGTTTGAGTGTCGAGCGGTAAACACTATGTTCCATAGGCTTTTCCCTTCAGAATGTATATACGCTGTGCGTGAATATAGATATACTCTTAAGAGTATGGTGGGCACACGCCGATAGACCTCGAGAAGTCTTGCCTTTGATCTTGAGTTGCGACTGGGAGAGGGAATAGGTTTAGTTCGTGAATATAAAGATTGAAGGTTCTTTATGCACTTCTTTAATGAACGTAAGGAGTTAGTAAAATATAATTGGTGTGATACAACTTGATACAATAGAGATTATTACTTTACCGGAGAGGTGTCGTCTAGTTGAGTCTTACTTGTTATACTTGCTGATGACGAGGAGTTAAGATACTCGTAGGTTTCGTTGGTAATAATGAATTAAAGTCTGAACAGAGATTCGATATAAAATAAAGTAAAAGATCGGACAGGGGTCCGTTATAAAATAAAGTTGACAATTTGAACTACGGCTAACCGTATAGACGCGACGCTAAGTGCGAACAAACTGCGATGCGTACTGGCTAAACGCGGTTTTTATAGTGTGAAAATCAGTCTAAGATAGTAGGGATAATGGGTCCTTTGACGGCTAAAAGGACATTAAAATTGTTTGTCTCGAGTTAAGGGCCAATCGGAAAGAAGGATTCTTCCGCGCTTTAGGAAAGCATGAGATTTCGTAAGTCGGCGTGTGTTTTAGGCGTATCGGCTCTAGTTATTAAACGGTCGGAGTAACATGTGTTAGGGTCGCTTGGGAGTTTGAGTAATCCGTGTGAGCGCGTGCCAGCGTTATAGGGGCAAGGGTCACCACGCTTCTCTGATACACGGAGCGGTTCGAACGGCTAAATGGAGTTAGGGCGTTTAGATATTAGAATAAAGAAAAGAAAATTGAACGTCGGTTGTGACAACAGAAAAATCCAATCCCCCCTTGAAAAAAATTGGAAACGCCAACAAAATAAAGAATTTAAGAAAACCCAAAAAAAAAAAAAATTCAAGAAGATTGATAAAAATGCAAGAAATGCGAGAATGGTAGAAATAAATTAATGGTATTCGCTCAGCATAAAAAATTCTGATATCCATGTGATGACCGGGGTTTGAGAGGGTGAAATAATAATAATAATGATGAAGATTGAAGAATACGGTTTAAACTGGAATGTATTGAGACTTGTGGTTATAATGAGGGAGTGCACGATGTAATTAGCGGTTCGAAGGATGGTGATGAACTGAGGAGTCGAGGATGAGAATAAAAAAGAATGATTTGGTGAAGTGGTAGTGGGGAGATGAAGCGGAGGAGAAGTTGAGGCTCGTGGGACAAAGAAGTGCTGAGGAATGCGGTGATAAGATTAGGATGCTGAGCTAGGAGTTTTGAGTGTGAGAAAGAGTTAAGAACGGATGTGAGGTATCGGGTACGAATGTGGGAAAGAGTTTGGAAAAGAATATATAGGGTGCTGCCGTGACACTCCCCCTCTTACAAAACGATGCTCCGCATCGTAGGTTACAATTTGTTTCTATGATTCTATATAATGAAAAATAATTGTACATTATCAATAGTTCAAATGTGGCTCTATATAAAATTTTGTGTTGTTCGTGAGAAGGGTTGTGTGAAAGTGTATAAGGGTCTCATTAATTTCAGTGTTTTAGGGGTTGTAGGTAATCCGGTTCATCGTGGTATTGCTGGTTCTTTATTGGTCACTTTTGGTATTTCTGGTCTTCTTCATCATCTATAATCCGTTTTTATGGTCTGTTTCTCTCTTATTTTCTGGAATCTGTAACTGAGTAAGTCGATTAGTTGTCCATGTTAGTAGGGGTGGGGTGTTATTTTGGATGGGTATGGTTGGTGTTATTTATCATTATCGGTTGGTTGTTACGTATGGTTGGTTTTTCGTTCTTTATTGGTCGTCTCTTCTTTATTAGTTTTCCTTTTACTGGTTTTATGTGCTGTTATTGTTTTGTTTTGGTTCCGATTCCGAATGTGTCTTCCTTTTAAATTATGCTTCCTTTCAAATTTGGTTTTTCGGTTGTCGGTTCGTATTTTCCAAATGGGTATTGTACTTAAACTTCGAAGATTCTGAAACATTCTAAACTTGGTTAGTTCGCTGGTGGTTAGTGGGTGTGACATGTTATTAGTGATGGGAATGGATCTGGTTCGGTATCATGGGCTCAATGAATTACGTCGAGTGTTATGGAAAAGATTTTGCGGTTTATTATGTGCTTTACGTTTAAGATTATTAAGATAGGTGGTTATGGTATATAAGTTGGGTAAATATAATAATGGTAATAATGATAGTAGTAGTAATAGTACTGCTAATGATGATAACAAAATAAGTGTAGTGGTGATAGCGTAAATGCGGATGTAAGTATAAGGTGTTGTCTGTTTTGTTTTTTTTTTATAGTCGTTTTCGTCTTTCAAATTTCGTCATTTTTTCGTCGAAGGTCTTGTTAAATTCTGCGCGTACTGTCGGTAATTCTTTTGCGCTGATCGTGTCGATCCAATCCTTGATGTTTTCCAGTTCTGTCTGTGTTTCGAAGCTCAGTTTTGGGGAGATTGTCTCGTCTGGTCCATATGTGATTTTTTGTCTTTTCTTTGGGGGGGTCATGTTTGTCGGGAACGTCGAGTATTTGTTTTTTGGTTGTTTGGGTTGCCCTCTGTTCTACTTTCGCTTTTATTACTTGTCGTGCGTCCATCGTGATTGTAATTCTTTGTTGGTTACTTGGTCCTGGTACGTTTGTGTTGAGGATGGGTGGCGTCTTCGGTCTTAGTTCGGAAAGGAATTTGTTGATTCTTCGTTTGGTTGGTCTTTCTAACGGTATAAATGATCGTCTACTGTCATTGCTGTCGTCGTCGCTGTCGTCAATGTTAATTACGTCGGGGATCTCTTTTTTTATTTCTGTTATTATTACGTCGGTGTCTGGAGTCTCTTTTTTAATGTTGGTCGGTGTAGGAGCTGGGGAGGGGTTGGTTTTTTCATCTTCAGTGTCGTTTTCGGTGTCGCTGCTGTCGGTATCCTCGTCATCGTCTTCGGTGTCTTCTTCGTTGTAGTCGTTGTCTTCTTGGTTGTCGTCGGTGAATGTCCATGGAAATATTCCTCTTTTGGTCCAGTAGAGAGTGCAGAGGTCGATATGATCGAGCATGCGGCGAGCAGGGAAGGCTCCCTTGCACAGGTGGCATTGGCGGTCGGCTGCCGGATTGGCGAGGTAGCGTGTTGTTAGGCGCTTTTTACATTCTGCGACGTGGGTGACTAGGCGTCGATGATGGGTCTCGGTTGTGCAGATGGGGCACGGGACCATAGTCAAGAGTTGCGATTCCATTTTGTTTTGTTTTTGATATTCTTCGTTTTGTGTGTGTCTGTCTGTGTTTTCTCTTTTTTTTTTATCTGTTAGGGGTAGTGCGTAAGATAAACATATTTTAGTTGTGTTTGTTGTGTGTTTTCCATGTAGTGTAGTTGTTTTGAGGCTTAAGCGAAAGAAGGTATGAAATAAGGGTTCCGTTAGTTCCTTTTGTTAGTAGGTGATTAGAATGTTTGGTTAGCATAAATCTTATGTTATAATTTCTCTATAATACGTAATTGCTCTTGGTGTACTTCGTTCTCGCTCTATAAGGTTTTCCGTTGACAGTGCTATTTCGCGCGGTGGGTTTATTATTTGTACCTGGGAACGGTAAGGTTGCATCTCTATGTCCGCGTTTTGTGTTTCTTTTTTATTCTTTTTCTTTGTAATGCATGATAGGATTTTTAGTAGGGATGATATTTTTCCAAACATTGAAAATCTCCAGCCAATTGTTGCAAGTACGAGAATTGAACCTAATGAGATTCCTCCGAATTTTAGAATTGATTCGATTGTTGATAGTCTACCGTGAATGCGTTGTGTTCTAGTTATTTCTTGTGCTTTTGCTATTACTGATTTTAATGCCACTTCGTTTCTTGTTAAATCGTTACGGACGTTGTCCAAACTGGACGGATCAGATGGTAGTTCGGTTTTAACTAAAATTTCTGTAATGTTTAGGGTTTCCATTGTGTCTACAGAGTTTTTGATCATTTTGGTTATGTTTAAAGTTAGTTTACGGGAGAAATTGACGTGGTGTACTATATTTATTTCGGTTGAAGGGACGAGCTTCGTGGTTTGTGTTTTTGCTTGACATGGTGGTTCTATTTCTAGTGTGCCTGAATCTGCTATCATTTTGATGTCGGATTTATCATTATCGCAGTGGATGTACAAATTTTCAGGTATTGGTGCTGCGTACAGCCATGCGTTAGCGTTTTGAATTTTGATCCAATATGTTTGGCTGAGAGTTTTTAGACGAATGTCGCATAGTTCAAGATTTTGAAATTGTGGGTTTGTGAGTAGCTGGACTTCACATTCTGCTTTGTCGTTAACGTGTTGTACAGGGTTTGTTCCGTCGCAAATGTATCGTGTTGACATCAATTTACAGTTACTTAAATCTGCTAGGGTAAAATAGTTTTCGAAGTCGGTTGAAATTGCGGTGAATCGCGTTGATGGTTTAATAAATGCGAAACGTGTTCCTTGTTGGCGGATTGGTGTTGACATATGTCTATACAATTTGTATGTGGTCGGATCTAATAATGGGATTTTCATTATGAATATCAATTTTTCGTTGTCTTGGAATACAATAAGTTTCGAAATTGCTATTAATTGTGGTATGTGTTCTGGTTCCAATGGAGTTGGGAATTCGAGATTGGGTGTCAATTTGCTTATGTTTTCTGCGCTACGCAGCCATGTTTTTGATGATATTAGGCAAGGGTGTATTTGTCCACTTTTTGCAAAAAGTATAGCGTCGGTTAGGGTATTTGTGTCGGTTTCTAGTTCTGTAAGATCTTCTTCGATTAGGGCCATGAATTTCATTCCGTTTTGATTGTACTTAATTGTGTATATTTCTTTTCGCATGTTAACTAATGCTAGGTTAACTTGTAGTGTAAGGTTTCCTATTTCGCGTGTTATTGATTTTATTTGTTTCTGTGCTATATCAAATCCTGCTTTTATTATTTGAGTTTGGTTATATACTATTTCTGACAGATCGATCGAATTGTTTGCGAGTTGTTCGATTTGGGATGCGATTCTTTTCGCGTCGTTGTTGTCCATTGTTCCGTAAACAAATTTGAATGCTTTTCCGATGAAATTGAATAAACCTCGTTTTTTGCGTTGTTGTGTGAGGTCTGTTGACGGTGGTAGTAGTTCCCTAAGAGTCGATTCTGCGTTTTCGATGGTGTTTAGGCGATTTTGAATAGTTTTTAGCTGCGTCCTCATCAGGCATGATGGTCCTAGTGTGTTGCAATATGTGTACATACTTTGAAGGTTTTCCTGTATTTGTTGTTTCCTGAGTAATAGTCCATGTGTGTTGATGTATGTTACTAAGTTCCAGGTCGTGTGGTATGATTGGAGTTTTCCAAGTTGCTGGGAATAAAGTCCAGGATTTTTCGAAAATGATGTTACTTTTACGGGGTCGTCGCCGTTTGTGGCAAAGGCGTGGCATCTGCAACATATGCCGATTTTATTTTGTCTACGTGTACTATCTTTGTCTTTCCGTTTTCCATGAGCAATTTAACATTATTATTATCTCTAATTTCCAGGATTTCGAATGGTCCTGTGTAGTTACTGTCTAGTTTTCCTTTTTTGGGTTCCTTAATTAAAAATACTAGTTGTCCTACGTGATACTTGGGTGTTTTGGTTCGTCTGTCGTAGTAACGTTTCGTTCGTTCTTTGATTTTTTGTTGTTTTCTGAATGCCATTTCTTGGATGTTTTTCATGTGGTTATTTAATGTTACTATGTAATCGTCGAATGTGACGACTTTTTCGGGTGGCGGGAATTCTGATGGCAAGGTTGCCGGGTAACCAAAAACTAGTTCGTATGGGGTGAATCCTGTTCCTTCATGAATGCTTGTGTTGTGTGATAAAGTTGCGAATGAGATAAGTTCTTCCCAATCGCGGTCGTTGTTTCTGTAGTGTTTGATGTATTCTATTAAACTGTGATGGCTTCTTTCGAGTGCGCCATTTGATTGTGGGTGGTATGCTGACGTTCTATAATGTCGAATTTGGAAGAGTTCGGCAAATGTTTGAAAGACTTCTGACATGAAGTTTGTACCTTGATCTGAGAGGATTGCGCGAGGTGCGCCGAATGTCGTTATGAAATTTTGGCACAGCGCCCTAGCAACATCTACTGACGTTGTTCGTTTTAAGGGTACTGCGATACTGAATCTGCTAAATAAATCCATGATTGTTAGGATGCATTCGTATCCTTTGCTTGTTTTTGGTAAGGGTCCGACTATGTCGATGGCAACTTTATCGAATGCTTTGGTTGGTGTGTGGGTAATGATCATGGGGGCTCGGTCTTTAACGCGTACTAATTTGTTCTTTTGGCAATCGTAGCAAAATTTGATGAACTTTTCGATGTCTTCTTTCATGTTTTTCCAGTAATATTGGGATGCTACTCGTTGGTACGTTTTCGTGATTCCTTTATGACCTCCTACGGTCGATCCGTGGAGTTCTGTTATTATTGCTTTCCTGTTTTCTGGTGGTGGTACTGAAATAAGTCCTTCGCATAAGGTGATTGAGAGTTTTGTTCCTTTTACCATTGGTTGTAAATATGATTTGATGTTCGACCACGTGAGTGGGTCGATGATTTCTGGGTCTTTTGATATGGTGCAAGATGTCAAATTTTCTATGTGTAGCATTTGTAGGAGTGCTCGAAGACACTTTTTAATCATGAATAAGTTCGTGTTGTCCGTTGATTTTTCTTTACAGAATATTGTGAAATAGCAAGTTTCGCCATGACGCATCGTCAAAATGTGACCGGTTCTTGGTTTATGCTGTAGAAATTGTTCCTGATTGATTTTTCCTTTTTCGAGAAGTACTTTGGAAACCATTGTGTTCATGGTGCAATCAGCTGCTAAGAAATGTGCTATGTTGTCTCCTTTTGCTAGGAAATTTTCTTGTGTGATCGTTACATTTTCTTTGGCGTGTGTTACTTGTGGGACAGGAATTCCTTTAGTTTTCGGAGGGGTTTGATTGTTTGGTGGTTCGTCCTGTTCGGTCGATGCCATTCGTCGCGTTGTTGGTGGGATTTCCTTCTGAAGTTCTGTTTGGTTTTCGGTTTCTTCTGGTTGCGGTGCTATTGTTTCGTTGTGGATTTCTTGGTCTTCCTGTTGGTGTTCATTCCTGATGTCGTTATCTGATTCTTCGGTTGTTGAATGTACTTCTGTTGTTGATTCGTATTTTTTCGTATTGCTTCTCGTTGCTTTTTCTGATTCTGGTAGTGTCAATCTTTTCCTATGGTACTGGGATAATCCAAATGGTGGGTCGATGTCTTCAGAATTTTGTTTTCGTGGTCTCCCTGGTCCTCGTTTTGCCGTAGGAGCTGGGAGTTGTATGATGGGATTTTTCCTAGGTCTGCCAGGTCTTCTTTTCACGGGTGAAGTTAATTGCTCGGTAATAGGATGTTTTCTAGGTCTGCCAGGTTTCCTTTTGACTATTACTTTGGATTGTGGACTGATTGAGTTTTTCCTCGGTCTTCCACGTCCACGTTTCGGTGCTGGTGTTGTAACTTCCGTTGGTGATCGAAAGTTGGGTTCCGTTACTTCGTCCGAATCTTCCTGTTCTTCTTCTTCTTCTGTACCTGAATCATCCTCCGAGTAGTGAACTGGAGGTGACCTGAAGGTCGCGGTTACCGGGTACTTTCCATGGTTCGAGTTTTCCAACACTTGTTCTTCTATCAGCCTTCTTAATTGTTGCGCGTTTGAATGTTCGTTGCTTAATTTTTTATTTTCTTCAACGGTGGATTGAGTGCTTGCATCTTTTGTATTCGATTGGCCACTTGAATGATTGGCGGGATTGAGAGCTTTTTTTAATGTTGGCAGCACAGGGTCTGCTTCTTTTTGTTTATGCAGCGCGGAGCTTACATCATTTTTATTCATTTCATTTTCATTTGCTTCATTATTATTTGATTCATTTTCATTTCGTCGCGTTGAGCTCTGTTCCGCTTCTTCGTGAGACGTGGCTTTTCCTTGTGTTTTCGTTTCGTTTTTCGTCGTTGAGTTTTTATGCACTTTTTCTTCTTCACTTGTTGAATTTGCTGTTTCTTCGTTTCCGCTCGTTGGCGTAAGATTTCTTTTTTCATTGTTTTCTTGAGTTTCTTGACTTTCGCGCACTTCTTTTTCGTTTTGGCGTGTTGAATTTCCATAATTTTCATTGTTTCGTTGTATTTTTTCACTTTCGTTTGCCGTTTGTGGCGTTTTTTGCACTTTTAAATTTTCTTCAACGTCGTTTGTTGATTTTCGTAGTATTGAGCTCTTGTTGGCTCTTTCATTATTCTTTTCATTGTTCATTGTTGCTTTTTCATTATTTTCATCACTTTGTATCATTTTATTTTCGTATAGCATTTCTTCTCTTTGTTGCGTAGTATTCTTATTTATTACTTCTTTCATCGTAACTTCTGCTTCGTCTTGAATAATCGTTTTTTCTCGTTTTCCTGTTTCGTTGCCTGTTTCGTTTTCCATATCGTCGTCCGATGTGGTGCAGTTCCTTTTGCGATCCACATCGTATTCCATTTTACTGTCGCTCGTATTCCGTGGGGCTTGCTGATTTTCTTGATTATTTGAGTCCATTGGTTCTTCTTCTTCGGACGTTGGTTCGTCCTGGTTGTTGTTGTCGATTTCTACATCCATGTTAGGGTGTGCACTCCCTTTGATAACATGTTGTTCGTTGGTTTTTGCTTTTTCGTTCAGTTGCTTGTTTGTAGTCTCAGTTTCTTCAGCTGGTAAAATGATTACTTTGTCGGGTGATGGGTTCCCAGAATCTTCGTCTGAGGAGGTTCTGATGCGTTTTTCTCCTTGCTGGGTCATTTTTAGTCTTTTTGAGTCCTCGTCGTCAACGTCTGTGGATTCCTCTCGGGGTCTGATCGGAAAGGCGTTGGCTGGGTTTCGGGAAAGTGCGTCTGCGACGACATTAAGTTTCCCTGGTTTGTGGTGAACACTAAATTCGTAGCCGTTAAGGATTGCCTGCCAACGTTGGAGTTGTTGCGGCGGATTTGGTTTGTTGATAAGATACGTCAGTGCCCTGTTGTCGGTCACGAGGGTGAAATGGTGTCCGTACAGGTAGTGCTTGAAGTATTGGATGGAATGTACCATTGCCAAAAGTTCTTTTCGCATTGCGTCGTACACTTTCTCGGCTTTTGAGAGTGTACGGGAGTAAAAGGCTATTGGGTGATCGAATTTATCGTACTCTTGGCTGAGTACGGCGCCGATCGCATAGTCTGATGCGTCGGTTGTGAGTTTAAATTCTTTCTCGTAGTCTGGGTATCGTAAGATTGGTTCGTTCGTTAATTTTTGTTTGAGGGTTTCGAATGCTTCTTGACAGTCGTTTGTCCACTTGAATTCTTCCGTCTTTTTTAGTTGGTTTGTTAGCGGAAGGGCAATTGTTGCGAAGTTTTTGATGAACCGTCTGTAATAATTCGCTAATGCGTGGAATTGCGTGATAGTTTTCTTATTTGTGGGAACTGGGAAATTTTGGACTGCCCGTACTAGTTCGGGTCTTGGTTGACAACCTTTTTCGCTAATGACGTGGCCTAGATATTCAACTTTCTTCTGGAGAAATTGGCATTTATCTGTTTGGAGTGTGAGGCCAGCGTCGGACAGTCTTTTTGCTAAGCGATGGAATTTTTTTCCATGTTCCTCAAGGTCTGCGGCGTAAATGACGATATCGTCTAAATAGACGAATAGGTCAGTACCTTGGAGTCCAGATAAAGCAACATCCATTAATCGTTGGAATGTTGCGGGTGCGTTTTTTAGGCCAAATGGCATACGATTGAATTCGTAATGTCCATTTGGTGTGGAGAAAGCGGTTTTTGGTTTGTCTCTTGGGTGCATTTCGATTTGGTGGAAACCTGAAGCCAAATCTAGCACTGAATAGTAGCGAGATCTACCCAATTGGTCTATGATGTCTGTGATGTTTGGTAATGGGTACGCATCTGGGGTTGTTTTTTCGTTAAGTTTCCTAAAATCGATGACCATACGCCATCGTTTGTTGCCTTTTTGATCGGGTTTCTTTGGGACGATCCAAACGGGTGAATTGAATGGTGATAACGATGGTTGAATTATTCCCTTGTCGAGGAGATCGTTGACTTGATTGTGTATTTCCTCTTTGTGGACTTGTGGGAATCTGTACTGTTTTGTGTTTATTGGTATGTCATCTGTTGTGAATATTTCGTGTTTTACGAATGATGTCGACCCTAATTGTTCGCCTGGTAGGCTGAACAGGTGTGAGTGTTCGAAGGTTAGTTGGAGGACATGTTCCTTCTCTACTTCATCTAAATTTTCTAGATGCAAGAGAGGTTTTAATTTTTTAAATCTTTCCTGTTTCCCTAATGTTCTTGTTGTACGGATTTCTGCACGATTTCCGGTTGGAAAGTCGTTAGAGCCGTGATTATCGATATCGACTGGTCTGTCGGATATCATTTCAATCGGTTGTAATTCGATTGTTGGGACTCGGAGGTGTATGTTATAGTCATTGGTGTTTATTGCGCATAAATATGCAACACCGTTTCGGTTTGTAACTACTGCGTCACCGATGAATAATCCTTCGCCTGCTTCTATTCTCGGTACGTAACCTTCGGTTAGGTTCGTGTTTTTGATTCGGATGTGGATGGTGGATTTGGTTCGAGCTGGGATGGAAACTTTTTCGTTTGTTTCAAAAGGTATCTGTATACCTCTGAAGTTTATGCAGGATTGGGTGTACAGGATGTCGGCTGGTGTTTCTTTGATAAATTCGTCGCCCAGGACGGCGTCCTGGGGGATTGGCCATTTGAAACGGATCGTGTGAAATTCGACCGGTATTCCTTTTATCTTGATCACGCATTTTCCTGATGTGAAAATGGTGTCGTCTGTTATTCCTGTTAGTTCGTAAATGATTGAAAAGTCAACTGGGACGTGTTTTGCTATTGCGTCTCTTCTTATCAAGTTGATTTCTGCTCCGGTATCGATTAAAAATGTTGTGTCCTTGTTAAGCAAGTCGATTGAGTCTACTTTGACAGTCGGTGGTGTACACTACCGGCGAAAAGTTTCCGGACAAAAATTTAAAAGAGTGCTGGGACGGTTTTTCATGCCATTTCGCCGGTAGTTGGCCTAGGCCAATTTAACCAACGCTGTTTTGAAGAGGAAGGTTTCACCTTCAATTTGGTTTTTTTCAAATATGTCTACGATTTTTTTTACACTCAGCACTCAGTTTTGAAAACGACAACTTTTTGTCGTTTTATATCATTGTTTAGAGTGGACCCCGTTCAGAGTAAAAATGTTCTTTAGGCATTTCTACAGATGAAATCATAAAGGTAGAAGGCCAAGCTTCAATTTCATTTTTTAGAAATTTTCCTACGATTTTTTTTCTCAAAGATATTTAGTTTTTTCGGAAAAAATCGATGGTTGGGAAATTGCTCCGTAGTACGAAAACGATGAGGTTTACATTAAAACCTCAAGACGCTAAAAAGTTCTATTAGATTATGTTGAGTTGACCAGAATTTTTTCAGATTTTCCTTTTGAAATTTTTTTCTCATCTATTTGAGATGGCAGCTCGATTGATCGGGAAGACCGGATCGCGTTGATCTTAAGCTTTAGAAGTAACACGGGGCTTTCGGGAACGCTTTCTATCAATTTTGGATTTTGTGTCTCTCAAAAGCTATTCATCGCATCTTCGAACATTGATTTGGCTATTTTCACTCGCTTCGCGATGTAGCAATTTTTGAACCCTTGATTGCGAAGTGTAAGGATTGATGCAAGGATTGATGCACGCTCTGATGCACGCTTTTCGACACAGTCGCGAGTCCCATGCATTGTTGTTTCTCGTTTACGTTTTCGCGAGATTCGCTTTGTCGTAGAGGTGAGCGATTTGTTATTTTTTTTTTCCTAGTCTGCCTCAAAAACAAAAGAAAAGTGGGAAAAATGTTCACACACTCTTTACTTACGACGACAGACAAATATTCAAAAATTCTTTCGATTGAGTACTTCTTTGGAAATCTTCGAAAAAATGTCCGCGTTGTGTTGAGCGATTATTAAATTATTCGTTGATAAACTGTAATTCTTGAGTTTATTGGAGTTTATTTTATTTCATTTTGAAGAAGAAAATGGGTCAGCGACTTAATTCAAGTGTCAAAAAGCGTGCATCAATCCTTGCACTTCGCAATTAAGGGTTCAAAATTTGCTACATCGCGAAGCGATTGAAAATAGCCAAATCAATGGTCGAAGATGCGATAAATAGCTTTTGAGAGACACAGAATCCAAAATTGATAAAAAGCGTTCCCGGGGGCCCCGTGTTACTTCTAAAGCTTAAGATCAATGCGATCCGGTCTTCCCGATCAATCGAGCTGCGATCTCAAATAGATGAGAAAAAAATTTCAAAAGAAAAATCTGAAAAAATTCTGGTCAACTTAACATAATCTAATAGAATTTTTTAGCGTCTTGAGGTTTTAATGTAAACCTCATCGTTTTCGTACTACGGAGCAATTTCCCAATCATTGATTTTTTCTGAAAAAACGAAATATCTTTGAGAAAAAAAATCGTAGGAAAATTTCTAAAAAATGAAATTGAAGTTTGGCCTTCTACCTTTATGATTTCATCCGTAGAAATGCCTAAAAAACATTTTTACTCTAAACGGGGTCCACTCTAAACAGTGATAAAAAACGACAAAAAATTGTCGTTTTCGAAACTGAGTGCTGAGTGTAAAAAAAATCGTAGACATATTTAAAAAAAACCAAACTGAAGGTGGAATCTTCCTCTTCAAAACGGCGTTGGTTGAATTGGCCTAGGCCAACTACCGGCGAAATGGCACGAAAAACCGTCCCGGCACTCTTTTAAATTTTTGTCCGGAAACTTTTCGCCGGTAGTGTATGTCTTTTCGTTTTTTCTAGTGAAATCCTTGCTTTTTTAATAGTTTGCGTTTTCGCGTCTAATGGTTTTGGGTCGTGCGCTTTTGCGATGTGCTCCCGGTCGCGCTGTCCCGCGGAGTCGCCGTCGAGTTTTTTTGTGCGATTTCCGTTACGAATTTCGCAAGTTGTTCGAATTTTGAGTGTAATTCTTCGAATTTATCGTCGTTGGGTCTTCGGTTATTTGAATTATCGCGGTGCCTGTTTTGCGAGTTGTCGCGATACCTGTTTTGCGAGTTATCGCGGAATCTGTTTTGCGAATTGTCGCGGTTGTTCCGAGAACTACCGGATTGCCTGTCGTAAAATTCATTATATCTACTATTTCTGTTTCGATTTTGAGAATTGTCTCTGTTTCGGAAATTGTTTTGTTGGCTGTTTTGATTGTTTCTGTTGTGGTTGTTTTGGTTCGAGTAGTCTCTTTGTCTATAATTATTTTAAGGGTATCGGTTTTGATAATTTTGATTTCTGTAATTGTTTTGATATCGATCTCGCGAGTTATTTCGATATCCGAAGGGTCTGTTGTAATTTTGCGGGCCGCGCGATTCGCTGCGGTACCTGCTTTGTTGGTTATTGAATCTGTTGTCGAAAGGGGATTGGCTTCTAAAATTTTGGTTCATTTTTTCTCTCAGTTCTCTGAGTGTGTGACAATTTCCTGTGGAGTGACTTCTTGATTGGTGAAGTTCACAAAATACATCTGTGTGTTGGTTTCTGGTTTCCGCGAATTGAATTCTAGCTGTTTCTGATGCTTGTGTTAGTGTGTGTTCTCTGGATATTCTACCGTGGTTTACCGATTGACGGTGTCGAAGTTCTTGTTCGACGTGAATTGCTTCTCTGACTGCTGTGTCAAATTCTCTGAGATTTTGTTGGTTTAGATTTACTGCGATTTTATCAAAGAGTCCTCTGACGAAGGCTCTAGTTACTGATTTTTGGACTTCTTCTACTCTTTTCTTTAAATATGCCTGTTCCTCGGCTCTGCCGTAGCATTCGTTTAATCTTTCTGTTATTCGTTTTGAAATCATTCGAGTTCGTGTGGCGTATTCTGCTACTGACTCGTTAAAATTTTGGGAAATGGCTTTGAGTTCTAGTTCTAAGTCTAATAATTCGATAGTGGCACCAAAACTTTCTTTAAGGTCTCGGTAAAATTCGTCGAGGGTTGTGTAATTTTTTGTTTCTGCCAAATCTTGGGCAAATCCTGTTAATTTATATTGAACAGTCACAAGAAATTGCGGCTGTTGGTCGTCAGGGATTAATTTTGCAGCTCGTTTACAAGCGCCAATAAAATGATCTACAGGGATGTTTTTTCCGTCGAAGGTAGGGATGAGTCCGTAAAGATCACGGAAAGTTAAGCTAACTCCTTCCATTTTTCCTGTTTTTAGGTGAAAGAATGAGGGTAAATTATTCTGACGCGTACTGGTGCGTCGGGGTGGTCGTATTGGTTCAATTTTGAATTTTCTGTGTTCCTCTTTTTTTTTTTTTAATTTTTTCCATGTATTTTGGTTTGTTTAGAATAGCTCATTTTTTTTTCTATATCTACTGGGAGGGTGAAATTTGTAAAAAAAAGAAATTATTTCGTTGATTTTTGTTTTGTTTTTCTTTTCAAGCTCTTTTGTTATTATTTTGTTCGTATTTGTAATTGGTTTGTGAAAACGGGGTCGTTTTATGTTAAAAAGGGAGAATTTTGTAAAAAGGAAGTCTTTTTTTTTTTTTTGACAAAGTTTTTTTTTTTGTTTTTGTTTTTATAAATATGTTGCTATTTTTGTTCAAATAATTGGTTGGAGTAAATTCATTTTTAAATTCGAGGGAAATAGTGTAAGCGAATATGGGTTAAAATTTGCAAGATTTAAAAATTTTCGGTTTCTGCGTTTTTTTTTTTTGGTGGGCTATGAAAAGAGCACAAATTTTTAATATGTTCGGTTTTTCCTCAAAAGGTTCAATTTGTCTACTGAAAATTGTTTCGTTTTTTTTTTTATTGGCTTCGTTTTTTTTTTTTGAAAAGAAAATTCGGTTTGTTTCAAACGGGAGATGTTAAATGTTTGTAAAAATCCGTTATTACTTGAATTTGTCGCGTGAAGCGCGAAAGTGTCGAAATATATGTTCGGTGTGAACGGAGCCTAAAAGAGCGCGTATATCTATATATATATCCGTCGCGAACGAAGCACAAGAACACGCGTACTATCACTATATATTTTTGGTCAGCTGTGCATGCGAGGCGTGCGAAGAAAGAAAGAATAAAGGAGGAATAAGAATATCGAGCGTCTTTGTCGCTCTTTACGTACGCAGATGGGGAGCCGTGTTGGTGCGACAAGGCCAGCGGTATACGCTCATGCGTCGCACAGGCTCTCGCGTGAGTTGTGTGTGTGAGTGAGCGACTTTGTCGTCTCTCCTCACTTCTATGGGCAATTCTGTGTTAAATTTAAGTTTAAGTGCGTAATTTGGTACTTACATTGCCAGGATTATCCAAATTTTTATTTGCATTTGAATTTTCGTCCTTCCTTCTATTTTTGGTGTCGAAATTTGGAATGATGCGCTTTTCTCTCTCTTGCTTTTGTCCGTTGGTGAGGGAGAGAGAGGAGAGAAAAAAAAAAATTTTCACTGTTCGTCGTTGATGTTTTCTTTTTTTTTCACTGTTCGTTGTTTCGATTTTTCCTTATCTTTTTTCACTGTCTTTTCGTTAACTTCGTTGAACTTTTTTTTTGTTTCAAACTTTCACTTTTTCGTTGTTTTTCGTTCTTTTTTGTTTCGCGGTTCGCGTGCGGTGTTCGAATCCCGCTTCTGATACCAGTTGTGATGACCGGGGTTTGAGAGGGTGAAATAATAATAATAATGATGAAGATTGAAGAATACGGTTTAAACTGGAATGTATTGAGACTTGTGGTTATAATGAGGGAGTGCACGATGTAATTAGCGGTTCGAAGGATGGTGATGAACTGAGGAGTCGAGGATGAGAATAAAGGAGAATGATTTGGTGAAGTGGTAGTGGGGAGATGAAGCGGAGGAGAAGTTGAGGCTCGTGGGACAAAGAAGTGCTGAGGAATGCGGTGATAAGATTAGGATGCTGAGCTAGGAGTTTTGAGTGTGAGAAAGAGTTAAGAACGGATGTGAGGTATCGGGTACGAATGTGGGAAAGAGTTTGGAAAAGAATATATAGGGTGCTGCCGTGACAAAATTTTTTAAAAGTTTCGTTCCCCTTGGCTCTCCAGACTTTGAAAAATGATTATTAATTGTGCAAAGAGGAGAGATTTTTGTTTAATATGGAAATAGGAAATATCACCATAATAGGAAATAGGAAATAGGAAATTTGGAATAATATGGAATTATCATCGCGGAAAGAGAACAGAAAAAACAGCGAACATTTAGAATTTCGGAGGATGTTCCATTCCCCATTACATGACGTCATAGTGCTACTTTGCGCGTGCATGCGGAAACTTCTAATAAGAACAGTGACGCAGACCTTCGCCGAACTTTTTTAGTTAACCATGCACGCCAATTTTTTGCATTTTTTTGTAGAGCCTTTGCAGACCCTTAAATACCCAAAATGTATTGAGGGTGCACATGTTTCCCTGTGAAATGTAGCTATTCATTATTTTTTTAATTCTTGGCTATGTTGCAATGATTTCATTTCTTTTTGTCGATTGAGCTTGAGAGTTTTTGAGAAAATTTTGGGGAATTTCAAAATATCGTTCGTAGGGAAGGAAAAATGCATTACATTTTGTAAATCTAAATTCTTTTTT